>JAQPZY010001668.1:7420000-8020000 GCA_029931535.1 Margaritifera margaritifera
CCGTGTGGTAGATCTCTTAATATATGTATCAAGAGACCGTGTGGTAGATCTCTTCATATATGTACCGAGAGGCTGTGTGGTAGATCTCTTCATATATGTACCGAGAGATCGTGTGGCAACCTTTAGCAATTATTACGGATCTCATAAACTTACTACATTGTACGGAATAATTAGTATGACTCCTAGTTTTCTTTCTGATTTGATTCCACCATCTGTTGGTGGAAATGGTGCAATATAAATTGAGAAATTACACTAATCGTATTGTATACTTCTGAAAACTACCAGTAAATATCTGTACATGTCTACCGCTAAATTGTGGAGTGAAATTCCACGCAACATATGAAACGCAAATACTCTTAACTCTTTCAAAATTAAAATCTCGAATAAGTCTTCTTTTATGTCAATTCATTATTTAGCTTGTAATAGGAAATTATATGTGCTGCAAGCAGTGCTAAAAAATAATTCCTCTTCCCTAAAGGTCGATGTAAATGACAACCATTATATGAAGTTGACCCTAATTGTCACTACACATTTGACTATGTATGGTCATGTTAAAGATGAGAGAAATATAAAATGTTTCCAATATGTACAAAGATTTATCAAAGACTCACATCGATTTTTGACAAAATAAAATATTATTCAGCCAATTGTTCAGTAATTTTTTTTGTTGAATAATTTTAGTTTGTAAATTACTTGTGACGCTTATTTTAATTGAATTCTACTAGGAATGTTTTCGGGCGAGAACCATAACTAAGTTAGAAATAAATATTTATGGTCTGAACTATCTGCACTATGATTTATGTAATACAATGCATTCAATTCGAAACCGAAAAATCAATCCAAGACGTACTAAAAGTAGGTTATCATAATGTCATGTTCCGGGACATTGTCAAATCTTTTGTATTTAGGATGTTATTTCAAGCGCATCTCCCAAGCGCCGTATTTCAAAATTACATCTGCACGCGCACTGAGAGAGAGGATTAAAATGCACAAAGGCTTGGTCATCACAGTAGATCCAAGCGCCCAGCCAATCACCACATCCATGAACCAAAGTTTGGTACATACTAGATGATCCCACCCAGAAAAAAACAACACCCCAAAAAGTTGTCGCTAAACTAGTTCCATGCATCCTGAGAAGGAATACATTTATAAACTAAAAGGTGACCAATCTAGGTCAATACGGCTTGATCCGATCAGTTGCAATTGAATGATAAGTTATGCTGCAATTAAACAACACTGGATCGTACTTATATATGTTTCATGCTTCATTGGAAACACTCGTCATTTTTGTCTTTTCCGTATCTCAAATACTACAGGTTGCAGTCATTTATCTTAATACACACATGCGTTGTACGTAACGTATATTACAACTTTGTACGTCTTTTGCCACTAGGGCACCAAATGGGGTACATGGATATAGTGTTTTATTGTTGTTATTTCTGTAGCCATTTTCATAATACCCGATGGGGAGCCACTTTGTGTCTGTCACATGATAGGCCGAGATGGTTCTGGTTTAATAAAAGACAAAGACCAGTTATTAAAATGATATATTTATAATTATAAAATATTTATTAAATGATATATTTATGTATGTGTATATGTATGGAAATTAATTCGATCCCACTCTAACATGTGCAGTTCTGACAACCCTAGATAAACAACTAAATTTCGATCTAGTATCCAATTTAGATTAAACAAATACTCACTACAGTTAGTCTACACATGCACTAAATACTGCTATACAATTAGTCTACACATGCAATAAATACTGCTATACAATTAGTCTACACATGCAATAAATACTGCTATACAATTAGTTTACACATGCAATAAATACTGCTATACAATTAGTCTACACATGCAATAAATACTGCTATACAATTAGTGTACACTTGCACTAAATACTGCTATACAATTAGTCTACACATGCAATAAATACTGCTATACAATTAGTCAACACATGCAATAAATACTGCTATACAATTAGTCTACACTTGCACTAAATACTGCTATACAATTAGTCTACACATGTACTAAATACTGCTATACAATTAGTCTACACATGCAATAAATACTGCTATACAATTAGTCTACACTTGCACTAAATACTGCTATACAATTAGTCTACACATGCAATAAATACTGCTATACAATTAGTCTACACATGCAATAAATACTCCTATACAATTAGTCTACACATGCAATAAATACTGCTATGCAATTAGTCTACACTTGCACTAAATACTGCTATTTCAATGAGATGCTGAATCTAAATAAAATAAAGTTCTTAGTAGATTTTTCCACTCATTGCCCATTTAACTATAAACATTAGCTTGTGCATATAACAAGCATGGAATATAATATTCTTATTATGATAACAGATTACTTTGACAGATACGAAACTGTCCTGTTCATATAATGAATTGTGAGTCTATTGTTGATGTTGTGAAGCTATGAAATTCACGCATGAGACTTGACTGACATCCTGGCGACGTGGCCTGCCTATTTCATCTGTGATTTCATCAAGGGAGTGTGGATGCTTGGAATGTGTGCCTGTGTGAGAACCTCAGTGTCTGGGACCTTGTCCTACCATCTTATCCTCAGTTTCCTCAGGCAGCCCATGTGAAAATGATTCAGCTTCTTGGCATGGTGTCTGTACACCTTCCAGGTTTTGCATGCATACGCTGCCTGGAGGGTTTGGACATTTACTTTATTTCTTGCTTTGTTGACTTCTGCTGGTAAAGCATCTGCTCCAAGTATTTTGTCTTTTGACAGCAAGTAAATTTCTTTCTTAGTTTCAGTCAGCGTTGGAGGATCAGCATATGCAAACACACCGTTCATCAACTGATTTGAAGTTATGACACCATGTTATTCATATAACGAACATGAGATTAAGACAATACACCGTCCAACAGTAGATTCTACGTAGCCCTATTTCACTATAATATTGCGTACACAAGGAATGATCTCGATCTCATATATTAGATTCCTTTTCTGTCTGCTGAAGGACCCTCAAGGAACCTTGCTTCCGCGCAGAGACAGGTTGAAGCATGAACCCTCGATCCCTCAGAGGCTGAGCCGGTCCAACACCACTGATTCCAACCAGTATAAATTCTAGTGTGTTTTACTACAAAGACCACTATAGATACCAGGTTAAACATTGAAACTGATCTCAAAAAGGAACGACTATATGGAATTACATAATAAAGAAGTTCATGCATGCATCTCTCTACAACACGAATAATCACACGGGAATAGAAAATACTAGAACGCCTCTCACGGTTTACTATATACAGCATACATAATTCAATCCAACTTGTCATTTCACATTTTTAAAAAGTACGACAGTCACCTGAAACAGACTAAATTAAACCTGATAGCAATGTGTTATAAAATTTGTCTCATCTAATGAAAATTTAGGACCAATACCGAAACATTTATCGTAGCAAGCTATTCTATCAAAGACAGATGATAGAAAGAAAAGAAGAATGTCTACAACTATTACAACTATTACATACCTTTACAACTAAACGATTGCTACCGTGAAGAAGACAGCTTCCTGACAAAGCATTCACGCAGTGTAACTATACAGACAATTAGCACTCTATAGTCTTGTAACTAGCGGATACCACGGATGGAAAATACGAGGTGAGTTTTTACCGCCGACACTTTGCACGTGGGACAGTAAGTCTGTTGACCAACTATGTCGCAATCGTCTGACTGAACCAAAACATGCAAACCACTACATTTACATTAAACTATAATACAATAGTAACTTGTGCACACACTATGACCGGTCCAGGTCAGTAATTGTTCAATCACCCAGAAAACCCGTAACATATTTTGGTTGATCTGACCATTGTTTTGTTTTATTTTGAGTTTTGGAGGGAACTTATTCATTCCTCTGACAGTTTTTTAGATTAGAGTTGTCACTCGGCCTTTCCAAATCAAATCTCCTGTTTCCATGATTCACAACTGCCTTTGGAGCAAATATAGATCATAATCAGCAGCTATAAGAGTCTGGTAATATCTGACAGCATTGTCTCAGTCTGCTTGGATTCCACACATAGGGTATAGATGTTCTTTAACTTTTCATTATTAGACTTATTTCATTTCTGAAATTTCAGAGAAATGAAGACCACACACATTTTATTCACAAATGATCTCTCGTGCTCATTAAATGAATTTTGTAATTCTGCTTGCATTGAATAATAGAGTATTAACAAAGACGGTACTTTATTTAACAAGAAATATCTATCATTTGAGTACCAATGGTAAATTTGATGTCACGCCGTGTCTCTTCTATTATCGTTACTTTCTTCTGTCTGTCTCTCTTTCTCCATTTTCGTATATGGCTACTGTATGATTGACATACGGTGAAAATGTGTGAAGTAACTTGATGAGTATACTCCATGATTGTAATTCATTTCCATTTTATTTCAGGGTTCAAAATATTGATAATTCCATGGCTTGCCAATTTCCTTTGGAGTTGATATAAATGATGGAAAATAAGGAGACGAAACGAACCCACTGCACTGGTGGCCATTTGACCTCAACTGCTGCATGCGTTTTAAATATTGGCCATACATTGCTCATCGAACACGAGGAAGTATGCGTATTGACCGAGAACTGTAACAGTCTGTTTCGTTTTGAATTATGTTCGGACGTTTATTTCATGAAACACTGGCTTCGGCGTACTACAGGTGATTTAGTTCGATTACGACTCGAACGAAGTTTTCCAGATCCAAGGAGGGATCATGCACTTATTTGGAAGTTCATGAAGCGAAGAATTAAGTGCATATTCAGTGAGTTATGCGTTAGGATCCTATTATGCTATAGTGTGTGCACATATTAAAAGTATAGACATCGTTTAGAAGAATTTTAAATTGCTAGGCTTAAAGAATGCAATGTATTTTTATAGCCAATAAAAATTTGCGAAATAGTTATAATTTAATATATTAAATGGAAATTCGAAATAGTCAATCCTATATTTGAAGGAAATAGAACGCTAAACCTTGAAATATATGATGCAGTCAAATCCAATATATTTATAAGATCTATTATCTTGTCAAAAAGGATACTTACTTCAGGGGTCGATGGAATTTTTGGTACTGCGATCCCAGTTATGGAAACATATGGTAAGACTGGGCTATAAAGTTTGTTTACAAAAACTTAACTACTGTGATTGATTACCATCATTTCTAGTGAAGGTTTAATAATGCCTATCTTTGCCAGTTGATCAATAGTATGATTATAGACACCTTAAAGCCTACGGACATGTACATAAAATCAAAGGAGAACACGCTACAAAGGTCGTTTTATGCCCAGGAAAAAGGCGATTTATTTTCAAAGTGTATGCAAGTACATTAGAGTGACCTCATGTTGTAGTAGTAGAAAGGCTGAAGTTTTAGGAAAATAATTTTGGAATAATATTTATATTTACAGGGATAAAACCAGCCTTAAATATAGGTATGAGTCAGCAAAATTTAATTTTGTTCAAATTATGAACATTCAGAGCTTTCCTTAACTCTGAGATACAATATTTCTGAAGGTATGACTGATACTTGAATTAAATTTTTAGCTCTTCCCACTTTTAAAATTTTTAATTTTCCTGCAAAGTTTTGATTAAGTTTTGCTCAAGTGAAATTATAAATTCTAAAAAAATTGGGTTTCTAGTAAACGTCTGAGAGTTTTACTACCTACTAAAGGATGAACCTCGACAAGAATTCATACCATGCCATTGCTCTCTAACAGTGGAACACATTCTGGTCGAGTGCATTGATTTCCACCCTGTGAGACAGAATTTGTTTTCTGTGGACTCGGTTAATAAATTTAATGATTATGTACCACCCGAGAAAATCTTTTTGAGGGAATGTAGTTTAAATAACAAATTTTGAAATTTTGACCCCATGTTTCAGGGATTTTACATTTTTTTTTACCTTTAAAAGACTTCATGTTTACCGTTATTTGGGATGGTTTATCTTTCTAAAGGCTTTTTCTTTTTATTGAAATTCGTTACATTAACATTTGTAGAACTTTTCTTTTAGTCCTCACAATGTAGCCATTATTGTGCTTACGTGCAGTTAACTCCCGATTCTTTTACTTTGAAACATTTTAGGAATTACAGGCTTGATTATAACTTAATTGCATCAATAACATATTTTAACTATCAAATTTATTTGTTAAGGATAAAGAACGGTAAACAGATAGGTTAAACAAATCGGATTGTACTGTAAAAAACGAGGAATTCAAACGATGCAGTTGGAACAAATAGATAGCAAGAAGATCAGTGAATTTCACCTAGTTCTTCTTTTGTTTTATAAATTAAATGCTATTGTATGAAATGTAAAGACTTCCCATTTCTGAAGAATAAAATCTAAATAATTCACAATTCAAAAATTTGGAATAAACAATAAAGGTGGTGTTTGCCATAGAGAATCAAGTAGAGACCGTGACGAACTTATGCTAATCTGGTCAATTTATTCTTATCATATCGCCTTATCAGCTCATACCGTGAAATTTGTACCATTTTTGTGATGCAATAAATATATAACATAATTAGTATAATACCCCACCCCCGCATAAATATGCTGACCTCAACATATTAAGATACAATAAGTACATTATATTCCCCTGCTGTTTTGTGAACATTTACGGTAGTAAAAGTCAAAGCCTTGACATCAATTTAGGCTAATAAATTGTAGTGTACGACATATAGAACCAGGTGTAGGTGGACACGCAATTACGTCGTTTGTTGAAAACAGAACAAGGTCCTTTTATGTATCTCAATCACAAGTATATTGAGCGTGTTGACACTTGTGTGGTTTGTATTAGTGTAATATTATTTTTGTGGTCGATGTCCATACATTATGTTTATGAACAGTACATTTGATTGTCATCTGATCCTTAAATATAAATATGTTATAAATGAAATGTCGCAGTTTTCTTGTTCATGTTGGGATCAAAGCTGTTGTGATGTTTAAGGCAGCCGGTGAGCGTAAAGGGTTGGAATAATAAGTTTGAAATATATCTGTGAAAGAGACCATCCTCTCACGAAAATATCTCTAAAAAAATCTAACTGCTTGAACATTTTTTTTATTTCAACAATAATAGATTTATAATATGGCTCAGATTAAAGAAAAAAAAACCTATTAAACGTATTCATGTATTAAATGTATTATGTATTAAACGTATTTATATATTAAATGTATTATGTATTAAACGTATTTATATATTAAATGTATTATGTATTAAACGTATTTATATATTAAATATATTATGTATTAAACGTATTGCGTATTAAACGTATTTATATATTATATGTATTATGTATTAAACGTATTTATGTATTAAATGTATTATGTATTAAACGTATTTATATATATAATGTAGTATGTATTAAATGTATTGCGTATTAAACGTATTTATGTATTAAATGTATTATATATTTAACGTATTTAAGTATTAAATGTATTATGTATTAAACGTATTTATATATATAATGTAGTATGTATTAAATGTATCATGTATTAAACGTATTTATGTATTAAATTTGTATTATGTATTAAAAGAAGTTATGTATTAAATGTATTATGTATTAAACGTATTTATGTATTAAATTTGTATTATGTATTAAAAGAAGTTATGTGTTAAATGTATTATGTATTAAACGTATTTATGTATTAACTGTATTATGTATTAAACGTATTTATGTATTAACTGTATTATGTATTAAACGTATTTATATATTAACTGTATTATGTATTAAACGTATTTATGTATTAACTGTATTATGTATTAAACGTATTTATGTATTAACTGTTTATGTATTAAACGTATTTATGTATTAACTGTATTATGTATTAAACGTATTTATGTATTAAATGTATTATGTATTAAAAGTATTATTATATTAAATGTTTTATGTATTAAACGTATTATTTATTAAAAGTATTTATGTATTAAATGTATTATGTATTAAATGTATTAAATGTATTTGTATTAAATGTATTATTTATTAAAAGTATTTATGTATTCAATGTAGTATGTATTAACGTATTTATATATTAAATGTATTATGTATTAAATGTATTAGATGTATTATGTATTAAATGTATTATTTATTAAAAGTATTTATGTATTAAATGTAGTATGTATTAACGTATTTATGTATTAAATGTATTATGTATTAAATGTATTTATGTATTAAATGTATTATGCATTACATGTATTATGTATTAAACGTATCCTGGACTCCCCTATTTTGACGCACTTAAGTACTTACTTTCACCTTTTCAGAAATATACTCCTTTCATATTGATACCTCTCATTACTTTGTAAACATTAGTTATTTTAGCAAAGTATGCATAAAAAATGACAATGATATATTCCCTAATACTCTTCCTTGCATGCTTTCAACCAGACGACCCCTCGTCGGAAAGTTTGTGTATTACGTCACCCATTATGACGCACTTCACAGCCGTCTATTCTTTTAGTGACACCATTGTACATATGGGCGGGGAAAATAAATATATTGCAGAGGAACATCAGTAGGACATAGAAAACTCAAGTTTATGGGAAAAATTACAGATAGAAATTTAACTTGGCATTCCTAAAGCTTTCCTTACATTTATCATTAATTTAGTTTTGGTACAGATTTAGTCTCGAAAGGAAAAAAATCAAATTTGGAAAAATCATGATGGTATTATTATAAAATTGTGTAGTTATAATTATAAAATAATTAGATTTAGCATGTGACTTTTTCCCAATACTCAATTGGCATTGTGAACATGCAGAACCTCAATCCTTGAATGTACTGTTTTTGGAACATCAAAACTGTTTTGCATCCTTCACAACTTATTTATCCAGAATGCAGATAATCACAGACAGAAGACATAAAATGACAGGAGAAGGTTTTATTTTCATCTATTATCATTCGTGCCATTATCAAACAAATATTAAAAAAATAACTAGGTCAAAATAAGTTAAATATCAAGAATGTCTTAAAAGATTATTGAAAATTTACTGTGATAGTAAAATTGCTTAACTATCAGATAAAAAATCCTAATACTTTGATTTAAATAAGCAAAAATGTAAAGGATACTAATTTAATTATGAAATATATCGTAAAAGTATATGTTTCTTGTAAGTTTCAACAAATTATAATAACAAAGAACCACCTCTGAAAATCAGTTATGACAGATCTACATCAAACTGTAAAACTTTACACTTTTCTAAACAGTGGTACTGATGCAGTTATCAGCTGTGAGTCACATTGCTAACACATGTTGAGTAGCAGACTGGATGCCTATTATGGCGAGAAGTTGATTTGCCCCGTCAGAATAGTTAGTAAGGATTTTTATGAGGACTTACTGATTGAAAAAAAGAGAATTAGTGAAATGGCGTTTTTTTCATGGTATGTATCTTTGTTTCATTTCATAACCAATAAGGATAGGATTTTCGAAAAAAATTCTGTCTTTGTGACTCTTTGTTGATCAGTGTACATTAATGTTGTGGTTGTGACATCATTGAAAGATGCATTCTCTCGAGAACTGGGAGTTTAGGACACTGCGTCAAAATAGGGGAGCGTCAAAATAGGGTGTGGGACGATATTTATGTATTAAATGTAGTATGTATTAAACGTATTTATATATTAAATATATTATGTATTAAACTATTTATATATTAAATATATTATGTATTAAACCATATCAACTTTGTTAGATGATTATTCTCAATTATCATTTTTAAACATAAAGGTCCAGAATAACTCCAAAATTGCTTTCTTATCAAAGGATTTTACTGGGTATGAGTAACCTTGAAACACTTGATAGAACACATCTGTGTCAATGGATGGATATACTTTGGTTCACTAAAATCTAAGAAACAATTTGGTGTCGGTCATTTAAGCAGAATGGATTTTCAAAAATTCATTATTCAGCATAAAATGTTTGTATTTTACGAGGAAACCACATCTATGACCTGTCGTTTTAGCCGTTAATTAAACATATTTTATAAAAAGTTAAACGATGAAAATGAATAATTATCCCAAGACCTGCATAAATGTATCCTCCAATCCATATATACTCGGAAATTTTTTATCAAATGATTTTAAAAGTATATTTTACATTGACAGCTTGTGAATGAGTTTACAAAACTTGATGAAACCCATTTCGTATCAGCAAAGGGACATTATTTGATGACCCTACAGCAAGGACAAAATACGGCTATGGTCACATGATGTCAAAAGAATGTAAAAATTGGATACAAATCGAATTTTTAAGTAAGTGACGAAAAGCAATACAAAGTCCGTAGTTTACGCCAAAAATACAGTTGAGGCTGTTGAAAATTTAAAGATAACAGTTGAAGCACACCATTGCCTTTTGTGCGGGATACATATTACAATCCTTAAGTCCTATCCAGATAGAAGTTAATACATGTATAGATGAGATGAACGTGCGTGTTTGCGCTGTCCAAGATGACATTCTTCTGCCAACCTGTATTGAATTGTAAATAATTCTTACACACACACACACACACACACACACAGAGACACGTATATATATATATATATATATATATATATATATATATATATATATATATATATATATATATATACACACACACACACATTAATAATAACATGACTTTTAAAGTGTTGGGAGAAAGCAATTGATATATCAAATTTTGATCCGCCCATGGCGCATGAATACGCATATATAAACATGGTTTCAACAGTAGGGTGTTGCCTCTATTGTGTTGATCTCTAGATCAGTGATGAATTTCCACTTATTAATCATTAATGACATAAGAAAATAACGATAAAAATATCAATAATCCCCGTTTTCTAAATGAATAAAAACATAGTACACAATTTCATTGAAATCCCCTCTGCTTTCCCTTTTTTTCCCAACACTCTCTCTCTCTCTCTCATGCATAAGGGACACACATACGTGGACCTCTATGGAGAAAGCAAATATTAAAAAAATTGAGCTGGATGAAACCCTTGAACTTGACCTTACACCAAGTAACCTACAAGAACCTGGGTCGTTGTAATGGTATGCTTACACTTTTCATGGGATTTATCTACAGTGTTCACAATACCAATGATACAAAGTTGCAATAGCTGGTCGAGACTGTACGGTAAATTTCTTGGTTTGGAGGCGCACACATACTGTAATCTATTTAATGCTTTGTTTTTGTTTTTGTAACCTATATTAGGGTTCTAAAAACATTATTTTTAAATATTAAAATGTCCGAAGGCCGCTTCTCCCCCCCCCCCCCCCAACTCGGCAAGCCTCGTTTCCTTTTAATGAAAAATTTATACATCTCGTGGTATAGCAATGATACAGAGTACATACTATACATAATATATATATATATATATATATATATATATATATATATATATATATATATATATATATATATATATATATATATATATATATATATGTCAACAACGTAGGATGTAGAGATTATGTAGGAGGAGACTTCAAAGAGGTATTGGGGTTTATCTCCCACAGTACGGTGTACAGTGCTTCGTTTTTTGTTGGCCATAACATAAGTGAAGGACATTGAAAGGTAACAGAGAGGCAGAAAATACAGCTTTGTAGGATGTTTTTATAGTTCAAGGAAATATATTCCACACACAATTGATCTATCGCCACTTGTCAAACACGCTGTTCGATTAACAAATCAGCGAGCGTAAATTAGGCACACCTCCGGGAATCCTTTACATCCGCCATTTTCCTCCGACAAGTTGATTGTCGCGATAATGAATTGGTTATCGTAAATATTGACAAATTTTTCAACGTTTCGTCGATTTTTCTATCGATAATGGTGAAAAGGAGTCAATAGGGGCTTTGTGATTCTAACAGTCGATATATAAATCGTCTAATTGGAGCAGTTAGATTGATTCCTTTCCAGAAACATAGACGAATAGATGGATCAAGACTTGTAGTCGCCTGCACGATCAGCTGAACATGGACATAATTGATGGCAATTATCACGTGTTTGTCTTCACAAAAGTATGTAAAAAAGCATGTAGTTTGAAGAAAAGAAAAAGAAAATAGATATTGAAACAATATGTAAAAACGAACGTGTTTAGAAAACGAACGGAGAACCCACTAAGTTCTTGCTTTGTTGTTGTGTATTTTATCTTCTAAAGGAAGCACTGAACCGCAGATTGCATCATTTTAAAGTTTGAAAATTTACACTTTAATGTTGGTTTGTCCCAAAAATATTGCTTCATCGTCTCGATCTTTCAAAACACTTGAGTGACTCTTTACTTTCAGTCATTGAGCTGAACGAGGGGTGGGGGATGAAATTAATAATAAAGAAATACAAAAAAAATTGTTTCAGATATTTGTATTCCGATATATTAAGCATGTATTTACATGTTTACATCAACATAATCACTAATCAAAATTCCATCTCACGAACAGAGTAGAACCTTAAAATTATTATGTACAACAGTATACTTCTAAACAGTAACTATTTACGATTTTGTTATATATTTTTAATTTATTTACTTCTAAGGTAGCGTAATCAAAATTCAGTTAAAATTAATAAAGATAAGACTGTATACTAAATACATTAACATCTTTTGGAGTGAATTTCATTTTACATGAATATGTTCTCAAGCCGCTTTAAATTTATTTTCATGATTTACTGAAATAAAACACGTAGGTTATTACTATACAAACTTGAAATACAAATATAAATATTGTCTACTGCAGTATACTTTATGCAACTTGGTAATTTTAGATTTGTAAGAATAATAAAAACATTTGTAATAAACATATCACTGAAATTGAAACATATGTCTTTGCCAAATACTGAATGTTTGTCGGAGGTTAACATGTCATGTCACGTGATTCGGTAGGCGGAGCGATCTATTATCTCGCGTAAGGTCAATTGTTTTAGTATTACAGATTATCTAAAAGCGTTATTTCTTGGGGTGTTTTAAAAGCTCATTTAGACTTTGACCACCTTCTGTAGAGACCAGGACATAGAAAGTGTCCTCAGGTAATCCTATTCTATGAATGTGCGCATGGGTAAGGGCGGAGGGTTGGGAAAATCTCCTCCAAACAAAGTTAGTTTTAAATATGATCAATAATATAAAAGATGAAGGTTTTTAAATAATCGTTTAAAATGCCACAATGAATTCTTATGAACAATTTTATGGCTGACTTCCAACTGATCAATTGGATGTTTCGCATCCCGTATCGTATTTTCACGCGAACTCTATGATTTCTTATAACCTTCTTGCTACTTTTATGCAAATCTACCCTCTCTACATTAATAATGAATCATGACAAGATCTGGTAGTTTTAGAGTGGAGTAGTTACTTAAGATGCTAACTGTTGACATAAGAAATGCTTACCATGTTTATTTGCATTTAAAATAATTTAGTGATTTTCATATTTTTAAATTCTGGCTATAAATTCCTCACCTTAAAGGACGATTTTGGCAGAGGGCCCTTTGTCGCAACCAGGTTTCTAATCTTAGTGGGAGAGAAAAACCCTTGGAAATTTCTATTTACTTTTTAATTGTCCTATTTTAAGCAATGAAATATTGTTAAATCCAAATATTTATCTCTTTTTATTAACTTTATTCACACCTTTTTATATATACCTAACAACCTCAAATCACATATGAATATCTTTTTCTTTTGCTCAAAATATGCTTCAGACATATGGGAGATTTGCTGCACAAAAGAATCAAAGAGACTTGAAACATTTCAATCTGAAACAGCTATAATAGTGACGCATTGACCATTTGCTATTCGCGTGAGATCTTCTAGCACGAAATAGGTTGGAAACCGCTTGAAAAGAGGCGAAGAATTAAAATGTTAACAATTATATTTTTAATTTGCAATGACTTGGCACCAAGCTATTTGATGGACCATCTACCTTTAAGATGATCTCACTTAACACATTATCAATTAAGGAAGTCGTACAGATCCAATTGCATCTTTTTCACCTCTACTGATAAGTTATGAAACTTTCTTTCCGAAGAAACTATATCCTTTCCAACAGTCAAATTTTTTTTAAAAAAAGTCAATTTTCATTTTTTTGAAACAAGGACACTCAACATTATTCATACCAAATTAAGGCAAGTATAGTTCACTGAAATCTGATCTTTACTTGATTCAACTTCATGCAACTTCTCTTTGTGCATGTGCAAACGTATATGAAAATCAGGATGATACATTTTTGTATTGACCTATATACAAAGTGTGCCAAACTTCTCAATTTCGGTCCATTTTTCGAATAACACCTGAATTTACACTAAGTGTATTCCTGAATGGGGACGAAAAGTGTAAGTGTAGAACAGACTCATACCTGAATTTACACTAAGCGTATTCCTGAATGGGCACGAAAAGTGTAAGTGTAGAACAGACTCATACCTGAATTTACACTAAGCGTATTCCTGAATGGGCACGAAAAGTGTAAGTGTAGAACAGACTCATAAACATTTCTAATCAGGCCATAAATGCATTAAGGAGACGAACAGATTTTAAAAGTTTTCTTGGGGCTTCAGGTGGCTGAGTGGTCTAAAGCGCTCGCCTTTACAGATCACTGACATCTCACCTCTGACAGCGTTAGTTCTAGTCTCGGCCTCGGCCAACGTGGGTATGTGAGAATGCTTGCCAGTGGCTTCCCGTGGGTCGGTGGTTCTTCGCGGAGTTTTTCCGGGTTCTTCCTCCACTAGATATACTGGTCGCTATGTATATAACCATGTGCTGAAAAAATGGCGTTAAAACCACAAAACTACAAAACGACATTAAAAGTTTTCTTACGGAATTGGTTCGGCGGGTGCACACAAATATCCATCTTCAAACAGCCGTGAACTCTTTACGTTTCCTTTATCTCAAAGACATTACTTACAGCATATTAAATTCGATTTCATCTTTATTGCTCTTCTTATGTCATTTATCCATCTGAATTATAGCTTGCGATTTTCTCTGTATTCATAGTAAGTGACGGAGTGAATTTTGTGTAGTTAAAACATTCGTTATTTCTAACTTTAATCAAACGTCTGCTACCGTAAGTAACAGTAGACGGTCCTACCTATGACTGTTGACCCAGAGTGGACAGCTACACATGGCTCCCTCTGGAAAGTCCTTTCTGAATGATCAGGCGGCCGAGCAGATATGCTCATCCCCCGGCTGTGAAGACAGATGGCAAGAGCTGTGTAGACAGTGCAGGGCATCAACTCAGGTGCAGTATGAACTGATGGCTATCCACTGCATCCGGACTCGTCTCCAGACGTCTCGACATTGTCGTGCCTCTGGATTCAGAAAGGGCCTGGACGAGAGAGTAATGGTGACACTGCGCAACTTATCCTCTCTTAAATCCAACTCACGCGCAAGTATGACATAATTCCTCTCCCCCCACCAGATACCTTCGTGTGCTGTGGCGATGGGAGAGCGGCAAAGCAGCAGGTGTGGATGCACTGGGAGCTGAATCTGCATACCCGCACACAGTCGGATCAGGGCATAGGGTCGCTTTTCACTGGACCGAAGCAGCTGTGGAACTCTGCAGCCTATCGGGTTAATGAGCAGCCCTTTTTAGGATCATACTGCTCAACTCTATATGATATGGAGGGGGCTAGAAAAGATGCCTTAAATATTGCCTGCTTCACCTTAACCCTGGTCAGCATACCGCGGCTGACGGGGATCCCACCTTAGGGGTCGAAAATCTAACAAGGGGACAAAGGTGACGCAACTCACCATAGGTGCCTGGAACGTGCGCACACTAATGGACAGCAGATAGACCAGAGAGAAGAACAGCTCTAGTTGATAGAGAACTTGCCAGATTGAACATCCAGATAGTAGCCCTGAGTGAAACTCGCCTAGCTGAGGAAGGACAACTCACGGAAGTAGGAGCCGGCTACACCTTTTTCTGGAGTGGCCGAAGTAGAAAAGAGCGACATTAAGCTGGTATTGGATTTGCCATCAAATTACAGCTAGTCAGCAAGCTCACAAATCTCCCAACGGGTGTGAATGACAGACTAATGCAAATGAGACTCCCAATGTCTAGAAAAAGACATGCAACTATCATCAGCGCCTATGCACCCACCAAGACTAACCCAGGTGAGATCAAGAACAAATTTTATGTAGACCTGGAGTATATTATCGCAGAATTATCGAAAGCAGACATGTTCATCATCCTTGGTGACTTCTGTGATAGAGTTGGCACAAATCACCAGACATGGCCAGGTGTCATTGGCATAAATGGCTTTGGTAAATGCAACAACAACGGGCTTACTGAGGAAATGCGCTGAACACGACCTCCTAATCGCCAACACAGTCTTTTTGAATGAGAAACATCGGCTACAGAAGGCTTGTTTAGAAGACAGCACTTCATCATCTAAGAAGGCAGCCTTCAAAACATCAAGAGGACTAGCCAATGCAAACTTAGAGAGTTGCAAGAATCATGGCTGGGCAATAATTCAGATGAGATTCAGTCCTACGCAGACAAGAATGACATGAAGAACGTCTATGATGCTTTAAAGATAATCTACGGGCCATAGTCATCAGGAGCATCTCCAATACTGAGTGCTGACAGCACCACACTGCTCACTGTCAAAGAAACGATACTTCAAAGATGGGAGGACCAAGGAACACTTCAACAACATCCTCAGTCAACATTCATATGTCAGTGAGGAGGCAGTTGATTGACTGCCCCAAGTGGAAATCAACATATCATTTGCGGATCCTCCAACGCTGACCGAAACTGAGAAAGCAAATGACCTGCTCTCAAATAGCAAAGCACCTGGATCAGATGCTATAACAACAGAAGTCTACAAAGCCAGAGGTTCGCACATGGCACAGAAACTGACTGAACTCTTCCAGTCAATGTGGACTCAGGGAACAATACCCCAATAGTACAAGGATGCATCCTTCGTCCACTTGTACAAGCGGAAAGGCAACAAAAAGTCCTGTTACAACCATCAGAGCTGTCAACAGCCGGTAAAATCCTCTTGTACATCACATCGATCAAGGGCCCCTGCTTCCGTGAGGCTTCATGAAAGGACGAGGGACCACAGACATGGTGTTTGCAGCTCGTCAACTCCAGGAAAAATGCCAAGAACAGAACTCCAACCTGTACACGACATTCATCGACCTGACAAAAGCCTTTGACACAGTCAGTCGCTGGGGCCTTTTGAAGATCATGGCAAAATTGGGTTGCCCAGACAAATTCATTGTGATGGTTTGGCAATTTCATGATGGCATGCTCACGGCTGTGTGTTGGCCCCAACCCTCTTCAGTATAATGATCTCGCCATGCTTACGGATGCCTTCCGTTACTATGACACTGGGATCGACATCAGATACCGGACCGACAGCAAGCTCTTCAATCTGAGGAGAGTGCAGGCAAAGACGAAGTTACAGGAAGTGACTATTCGTGATCTCCTATTTGCGACTGTTCCCTGAATGGCAAATCTGAGTCTGACATGCAACAGAGTATGGATCATTTCTCATCAGTTTGTGACAATTTCAGTCTCACAATCAGTATCAAGAAGACATAGGTGATGCACCAACCTGCACCAGGAAAGCCTAACGTAGAGCCTTCCGTCACAGTAAATGACCAAACCTTCCTATCAGTGGAAAAGTTCACCTATATCGGCAGCACTCTCACGTGCACTCCACATTGATGGTGAAACCAACGCCACAATTGCCAAAGAAAGTGTGGCCTTTGACAGACTACGCGCAAATGTGTGGGAACACATAAGCATCAGTCTACAAACAAAACTGAAGGTCTACAAAGCCATGGTGTTGCTGACCCTGCTGTATGCATGCGAAATCGGGACGGTGTACAGACGCGATGCCAAGAAGCTAAATCATTATCAGATGGGCTGCCTGATGAAACTGATGAGAATAAGATGGCAGGACAGGGTCCCAGACACTGAGGTGCTCACACGGTCAGGCATTTCAAGCATCAACGCTCTGCTGATGAAATCACAGATGAAATGGGCAGGCGACGTCACAGGGATGTTGAAGAACGACTAACAAAGATCTTGTACGGCGAGCTGAAGGAGGGAAAGTGATCTCAGGGCGGTCAGATGAAACGCTTCAAAGATTCCCTCAAGTCATCATTGAAACACATCAACATTGACCCTGAGTCTTGGGAAGATCTCGCACAATATCGTTCCACCTGGCGCAGTCTCATCCATACTGGAGCTACAGACTTTGAACTGAGGAGAATTGCAGAGGCAGTGCAGAAGCGCGAGCAGATTAAATCTCAGAACTACAGCACGTCCTCTATTGATCAAGCAAACCCAAGCGGCATCTTCTGTCAAGTGTACCATAGGCAGTTCAGAACACAAATGTTCTCCTCTCTCCCTTATTTCTCTTTCCTTTCTTCCCTTCTTTCTTCTTCTTCTTTTACTTTTTAAATTCTTTGTTCAGTTGTTCTTCGCGTTGTTAATGCTATTTTAGTGTGTTCATTTGTCATTATGAGAGGATTTGTTTTATACTACTTGGAAACTTGAATAACTCCTGTCCAGTCCCAAACTGTCACATATTTGATAATAAAATATCAAAGTAAACGTGGGAGTGAAGCCCAGGCAAATCAACAGTGTAGATAGACTGAGGTTCATCTGTCTTGGAAATTCGCGTTTTATTTTTTTGGCTATTTCTATCCATATTGAAGACAGATATTGATGTATATCTATATATATATATATATATATATATATATATATATATATATATATATATATATATATATATATATATATAGTATGTGCGGAGAAGTACGAAATTTGCCAGCGTTTTTCATGGCAGGGGTTTTCAAGGTCCTACCTACCATTTATGAAGCAAAATATTACATACTATATTTATTATATCCAAAATATTATTATCCTCAAAATCCAACTTCACTTCCAGACACCTATTGTTCTAATTAAACTTGAATATTACTCCAAATTGACTTTATCTTAGCACGCAAGCAGCGTATAGGCAATTTGTATCTCGCGCAAAATACTAAAGTTGTTAACTTCCGATCTCGCGTTACAGCTCATTACCTATCATATTAGTCTGTATCTACTATAAGACCAGTAATTAATAAGTCTAATATTGAAAATTAGTAACCGTATGAGCTGTGACGCTAGATCGTAAGTAGGCAATCTTTAGTATTGGGCACGAGATAATTTAGCGTATACTGAACTCGGGAGACGGCTTGGGCAGCTGACTAGAAAAGGAAAATTGGAGAATTATTCACGATTGATTAAAATGATATCTGTTTGAAAGTGAAGATGGATGCTTAAGACAACTACGTATAAGTTTTCCAATTTGGCATTATAAGAATAAAATTGTGAAACGTTATGCACGTTGTTTTTTTTTAATATATACTAATTTTGATTTATTCCCATTGCTCATTAAATCTACCACATATTTTGCCATTGAAGGAGTTAGCACTGTAGCATTATCTTGGCCGACCATGAAAGGCCTAAATATATAGAGTGGATGTGAATACATTTAAAACACTGGATAATGTCCATCTCTATCAACAAAAATATTTGCCTTAGTGCACTCCAAAAAGTAAACAATAAGATTTTGATCATGTGAGCTTGGAAGACTTGAATAATTTACGCGGATAATCGCAATAAATCTGCAATACACAAGGAAATGCATCTGAGACAAACATCTTAAGCATCAAAATAAACAGATTTGTTTTACGAAAATAAAGATTAAAATGTAGGTTTCTCCAGAGAATTAAATACTCTTTTCACAAGGTTTTTCCTCAGAAATAAATCCTACACCAATGCTCACTCTGAAATGATCTATTCATAGCACAGCGAATGAAGAATTCATAACGGGTTTCCTTTGACAGTTAAAGTTTAGAAACAAACAAATATCACTGCCTTCTGTGTAGCATATATATTATAATACGATAGGTCTTACATTGACAGAAGTTAATACGGATGAGATAATGCTTTCACTATAGATCAAGACAAAGCATGTGCAGACAGCCTGATGGGAAACATTAAAGAGTAATTGAGGTATAGTTTCAGTAGTGTAGTAGTGGATAGTACTATTACAAAGACCTTTGAAATATAAAGGACCGTGTTCTATTTTCAATAAATAAAGGCAATGCTTGTTGCAAAAATAGTTCATAAATGTTTTACGAATAGCCATATTTTTTTCTTCAAACTATTATATTTGAGAAATCTAGTATTTGGAGTTGTAATATGGATATATAAAACGCAAACCAAATGTGTTTCCATTTACAAATTATTGTTATACCTAGTCATAGTTTTAACATGTTTGGCAATATCTGCATTCCTAAAAGCACCTGTTTATCAGTATATGTATCACCAAATGATGTCAACTTAAGCTTTTCTCTTTCCAAGAACCACATATGCATATAAATTTATTTTCAAAATTTCACCGTGAAATACGTTTTTAAAAATTGGGTATCCGATTTTCAGTTCATGTTACGTTATAAATAAAAAGCATACCCGCAAAGTTAAATCAACACGATTATATCCTCCATTAAATCAAAGTGCAACAAAGCTTGAGTTTTATGCGAACTCTCACTTATGTCCAAAAATTTAAAATCAATTTATGTCTTGGGGGGGGGGGGGGAGGGGGGGGGGGCTTGATTTGTAACAATGAAATTTCCACTGAACATTTCGCAGATATCAAGGATGAAACATAGAAAACATTTTAAATATATTTTTAAAGAGTATTATTTAACCACATGATAGATTTTAAGGACTGCTGTAGTTGATTATTTCACCTACTATTTGTATGTTAATAGAAAGACGTCAACGCGTACAATTATTAAACACTGATATACACGTTTTTATTTAAAGGAAACATTAGCTCGCTGAAGCTATTAGCCACCAACAAAAATTAAGTAGAAATCAACTGTAACATTCCTCTACGAGTTTATATTTAAAAAATCTATTTAACAAGAAAGGTTAGTTCTAATTTAACATCTTGTTGCTAAGCTAAAAGTAACATAACATAATCTAATTTCTAATCTAAAAGTACAATCACAGAAAATAAATGCACATCAAAGGAACTTCTAATATAAACTTGCATACAGAAATTAAATATTCATGGATTGAGTTAGTAAACGCAATATACATTGCTTACAAAAGGTAAAATATGAAACAGATATATATATATATATATATATATATATATATATATATATATATATATATAAATATATATATATATATATATATATATATATATATATATATATCACATGAGAGATAAAAATTTTAGGACAAAACATAGGCACATATACAATGAAAACACATTGCAAGGAATATACTTCAATTTTAACATTCTCTATCAAAGCGGCTGATTACCATATATACTCACGTATAACCCGAGTCCAAATGCAAACAACATAGACCCTGATCTGCTGTCGCATAATGCGCCGGCAGATCAGGGTCTACGTTGTTTGTTCTACTGATTAGTCCTTACAAACTGCATAGACCCAGATCTGCCGGCGCATTATGCGAAGGCAGATCTGGGTCTATGCAGGTTGCAGTTGGTATAGATTATACGCGGGTATAAACGGTAGTTATTTAGTGGTCTACATCTGCAGTTGAAACATAGACAGATAAGTGTTACAACTTGCTCAACTAAACAGGTCTGACCTCTTTTAAGTTTTCAAGAATTCTATAAACAATCATTTTTTCGATCATGCTGCTTTTAATGCTCTGATTCTGTTGGGCTTTATGTGGAAGGAAGCGATAGTTTAAAGAATAACAAGAAATTGTCAGTTATAAAATGGTACGCTAATATGTACTTTATTCAACACAATTTTTTTTTTTTTTAGAGAATGCTTCAAATTTGAGCAATCAACAAATTGTTTTCGGCAAAGAAATAAGACTCTTTTAAAAACCATTATGATTATGTTTTAATCCTTGATGGTTGTTGGAGTTTAGTCAAGAATGTGCAGGATTAGAAATCTAGCAATGTTAAAATATATGTATATATTTCTGAACATAAGGTATAAATTGGAGACTTTTCATCTAACTAGTACTTTGTTGTACTTTTCACATGACTAGTTACTGAAACATATTCATTCTACTAGTTAAATGAAAAAAAGAACAATATCACAACCATAATTGTTTTATTTTAATTACTGTAATTACGTTTTATAATTTAATATTTACTGAAAACATCACATACCTGATTTTTAATTTTAAGTAAGTTAAATATTGTTTAAATAATGTATTATATTAAATGAAACTATCACATACTTTTTAAAACTCATCCGCATTCATAAAATATTTTGTATGCATTTATATTTCCAAGAAAGAAATGCTTATGCATACAAAATTAATAGACTGATCATAAGAACCGATACTTTAAGAGATTTAGATATTGCAAAACGTGTTACCATTATTCCCGTTTAAGTAGGAAGGGAATTTTAGAAAGCTATTGTCTTTGTAGGTATTTGAAATCCATATCATTTCTTTTATACTGGATTTCTTGATCATGTTTGGGCAAAATCGGTAACTAGGGCTGCTGGTGAGCTGAAGGAGTTACATTTACATCAAAATGTAACGGCACGTCAGCACAATAATGGCTATATGGTGCCGATTCTAATTTAAGTTCTAAAATTGCAAATATAAAGAATTGCAACAAGACTTTAATGAATAATACGTTGGAACATGTTGATCGCCTTTGCACAAAATATATATCTTACAAAAAAACTATTTGCTTAAAAGACTTTTTGATTTACCTTCCCCTTTGTTATTTCATTTAAAACATAAGTACGTTATGGTTATGACTAAACACGCGTAGTATGTATGATGGCTAAAAAAAACCAACCACTTAGTGACATGACTATTGTAATTTATTGTTACAAACAAAATATTACTATCTAGATACCGATCGGCTAGAAATCGACAAACACGTCAGTATATTTTCAGATTGCTTCCTTATCCATATTTTCAAATTGCTTCCTTATCCATATTTTCAAATTGCTTCCTTATCTACTGATGTTTTTGCAGTAAATATTGCATTGATTTGGTGTGAATGAGCTTGAATAATTTGATATAAAAAAAAAAAAAAAAACATCTGTATCAACTTCAATGCGCGTACAACAATGAAATAATCATGTTTATCTCAACACGTTCAGAAAAAACAAAATCCGCAAAAAAGCTAATAACCGCATATATGGAGAAAAGCTGTTAAGAACACGGCAATTTACGTAGAATCCGCAGCTGTGGCCTGCCCTTTAGCTCTGGTCTCCGTGAAACAGAGTCTTTTACGCAGGTCACAGATGAAATGGTCTGATTCTCCTGACAATTTAATTCTCTTTTCATAAAGGTTCGCTTTGAAATATATCCACTAACCCATTCTCACCCGAAAATTAACGATTTATAGACTGATAAACAAAGAAAGTATTACAGCTTTGTCTTCACACTGAATTGTTTAGATACGAATAACATACACAATTGTCATCTGTTTAGCATTTTAGCATAGAAATTACATGTAGAATGTGGCTAGAAAATTGTTTGGAAAAGATGCTTATGTGGATGAGATCTGGTTTATGTGGTTTTATACATGTACATGTTTGCACTAAGTTAACATTCTGGAAATAGTTTTTGCCTCCGGCGACTTGCACGAAATGGTTTGTTTGTTTTTTTTTTGTTTTTGTTTTTTTTTTCAGACCAACAAGGAAGGATGTGCGGACGAAGTAGGGCCAATTTTCAAGGAAATATTGAGGTTTAGCTCCCAGAGTGCAGTAAACAATGCTTATGTTATCTTAGCCTTAAATGAGTCAAGAGAACATTAACATATATTTGAGAGTCAAATATGGAGGCTAATAAAATATTTATCTTCAATTCCACTAAATACATTCCGTAGAAATTATTTGGTTTTACAATGTATTCAAAGCATCATTTCTTAGGGTGCTTCAAAAGCTGAAGTGAAGACTGCCCACTGTACCAACTAAGGACGTATAAAGCGTCCTCGGATACTCCATTTGTACGACTCTGCTCTTGGTTAAGAATATATAGCCGCAGGTGACGACAATTATCGTTGCAAATTTCCTATATATGAGCAGTGCAACGTTATTATTGTTCCAGTTCACATGCAAAGTATTTTCCTCTGTGTCACCTTGTGAAATAGATACAAGGTCAAATTGTAGACATGTAGCTAATTCTCTCTTTTTTAAGATTTATTTATTATTATTTTTTTCGATTCATTAATATTGATCGTTTTACTTCTTCATGCTCTGATTTAAATTAATCTACGCATGGTACTCTTTGCGTACGTCTTTCATTGTCCCCTTATTGAAATCGTGAATGCGACAAAGCGTTCAATCTTTTATGTTTATTAGTTGATAAGGAATCGGTCGACTCAGTCATTTATTTCTTTCGGATATAGTTACTGGGATGATGTCATAAAGGGACCATAATTATTATTATTATTATTATTATTATTATTATTATAAAATTAATGACTAACATCATAATTTTCTTTTCTTTTTTCTATCTTTTTCGGTTGGAAAGATGTTTGGATGAACAAGCACAAGAAAGGTTAATGACTTGTGTTTATCTAAATATTTTACTTTTGTTTATTTGGTTAGAACTATAAATACGAACAATCATTGATCTTAGTGTGTTTGATTAATAAAATCAATACCACAAATCTGTGTTGTCATTTAGTAAACTTTAGATTTGAATCAACTTTTGTTATTATTAAATAGATATATCATTTAGACACAGATTTTATTATAAATACATATAATTCGTTAATTTGTGCTTAATGAAAGATTTGTTGGCCATTATTCATCAGATTGTTGAACTATGACTCAATTAAACAGAACATATTATACGTATTCGATCGAGCAATCAAGTGTAGCGAAATTTGTTTTCCATTTCCAAACTTCTCGGCAAATAGTATATTCCCAGCAGTAGTTGAGTATTTCCCCCTTGTGAATACTTTTTGCTTTGCATCAACATTCTCTTGTGTGTGTGTGTATATATATATATCTATATATATATATATATATATATATATATATATATATATATATATATATATATATATATATATATATATATAGTAAAAAATTTCCCATGCATCTTAAGTCGGCCTTTTTTTTTATAAGCATCCCCGTATTAAGAATGGGATGATCCAGTTATGAAAAGACTCGTCGGGTAATGTGATCGATCACGTGGTAAATGGTGTATGTAAAGGCTGAAGCTGAGTGGATTCGGGATTCATGGTCCTCTGAGCAAGAAGCTAAGTGAAGGGCGCAAAAGTCAAAATAATTTAGAAGTAGCTATTCTAATAAGTAGGCTAGGGGTGAAGTGCCTGAAGAAGGCTTTCCACGACTCTAGCGGTGCTAAAGGCGATAAAGTGAATAATTGTTCTATATTGAACGCATAGGCAAGCGCCAGGGGTCGAGAAGATTTACTGGGCGCCAATACCAATAGCTGGAAAACTAATGACTTAAAATTGCATTCGGTTGTTTCAACACGCCTTCTTCTTATTATTTAGAACATATCATCTTTCTGATTTAAATTCACTACAAATTCTGGCTAAGTGATATAAAATAAAACCAAGAAAAAAAGATGCCATGTTATGCAACAGCGGTGATGATGAAGAGTATAACAATGAAAATGAGTAAGACAAAAGAAATGACTAAACAACCGCAAACAGCTAGGTCTACCAAGGCAGATTACATAAACATGAGTAGTTATATTCCTGTGATAAAAACGTACATTGTCACACAAGAAAATCAAGCAAAGAGTCACTTCAATTACAAAAGAAAACTATCACATCAGTCCAATCAACGAATCTGTCCATCAGATCTGAGAAGCAGCCTGAGCAAAAGCTGGTAATGGCAAAAGATAAGTCAAAAGCTGGTAATGGTAAAAGATACGTCAAAAGCTGTTAATGACAAAGATACGTCAAAGCTGGTAATGGCAAAATATACGTCAAAAGCTGGTAATGGCAAAAGATACGTCAAAAGCTAGTTATGGCAAAAGATAGTCAAAGGTACGTCAAAGTCAGGTGTAGAGATTTGGGAGCTACTGAATCATTCTTGATATGACATTGTCGGAAAATTTATATTTGCGTAAAGCTTGTGGTCAATAAATGAAAGGAACTATATTTGTTAAGGTTGACAAAGAATTTAGGTCATGTCAGGAGCTCTAAATTAAGTTGACGGACCACTAGATAGATAAATAGATAGATAGATAGATAGCATTTCGCACAGGAAGGTTTAACAATGAACAATAAGCTTTGTTTTGAAGAAAAGTGCCCAAAGCTAGTAATACGTTGACTATTTCCTCGTTACTGGCGGATAAACTCTAGGGAAATTAAGCAGAAATAACAGATTTCTCGAAAACAAGAATTATTGACATAGCGCACCTACTCACCCGACCGCACTGGAGAATACTTGTCAGAAAAACAGTTCTAGACACTTTGACAACGCATGTAGAGCTATAATTGGAACAAGTTTTATAAGATCCTGGCATCACTTCTCCACTTGATGTTGATTAACTCAAATGCTAATAATAAACTATTTGTATCAATTTCACCTCAATCTATTTCTTAAGATTCTTGTGGCTGATTCACACAAAAGAAACCGATGAAGGCACGAAGCCATTGCTGATGTCAGCATTTTTCTCTTCAAATTACATACTAACTTTTGCACAAAGAGATGTAATGTTCATTTACAACAGATATGAATCTCGCGCAAAATGATTGTTATACTTTTCTCTATATCTCCTGATAAGTTTGCAAGGAAGAATTAGACACCTATTGTTTCTGCCATGTATTTATGGAGTTCCCTAACTGTATTGCGCATTTAACATTGTCTTTGTCGTGCAGGTCATATATTGTGATAGGAAATAGTCATGTACAGGGTGACGAAACGTTTCATCTGAGTGTCATGTAATTATAAAACCACTTGTACATAAATTAGGTTTTTTATTATTACAATGATCTAGGCGTTTTTTTGAAGACGGATCCCTGTTCCTAATCCTCGAAAATCGAACTGCTCTGATTGTTTAAAACACGGAATTATATGTTCTTGTATTTCTTTATTTCTTGTACTAAGCTAAAATATCCCAGGTTGTGTGTGTCCGTTTGTCTTTCTTGCCAAACTCTTTATTAGAAAATGATATCGTTAAAAAAAACTTGCCGCAACGGAAAATATTTATGTGAATTGTTCTTTAATCGCTTGTTTGTATTTTCACACATTAATGATTAATATATGAGACGAAAATGGCCTCGTTCTTAAAAAGAAGTTTACAGAGCGACTCTGATATTGATTGCAACTTTCTAGGCTTCCGCATGAAGGCTAAAGTTTCTTAATACGTGTAATACATCAGTGCTTGTAGACTAAACTATCGCCAAATACCCCATACCCCTTTTATATTATTGCAGAGATGAACTGGCTTCATTTCCTGAAAATTGCGACTTTTTTGTAAGTCAATTTCACATTCTAGAGTCCCAAAATTCATCATAATGTTAACATTCAAACGCACTACAAATAACAACAGCAAAGGAAATTAGATGCTTCATTTAGTACGGTATGGATCCGTTTATAACATGCAGCCAACTCTGAGTAGGATTTATCTGCCTGGAAATCATACAACTTCTGATCTTGCGTTTGAGCTTGAGATTGTGTTTGAGCCAATCACAAATAACATTTCTTTTGTAAAGTCCTTTTTCATTTGCTCAGAGTGAAAACTCAATCTCCAACTGAAGCTAAGAGTTTTATGATACCAGGCCAGATCTGCTGTCACATGATGCGCCGGTAGATCTGGGTGTTGGGCGAGTCATATAAACTGGCAAATAAGGCATTTAATAAATGATCTTTCTTTCCATTTGCCTAAATTAGGAAATTATTGAAGTATAGAACTGGCCCGGCTTTCATATACTTTCTCAACTTTAGCATGTACTCAACTCAAAATTTTGTCCCTCTTCAACAGTTCTATTAGATCAAAATTAGGGGTTTTATTTCAAAGTATCCCCCAAATAACGAACGTGTTTCAAAACGTAGGTTAAATATTAGTAAACTATTATAATTTACAAACAACAACTTCCAAAATTTAACCTGAGCAAACTATGTATAAACGTTATTCTACTATGTTTCTACTTCGATCCAGAACAGGGCCTCCTTGTCATCACGACCATGTAACAGCAGCAACATTAAAGGGTGCATAATCAATGAAAGAGGTAGGACATCTGTATCTCGTTAAAGTCTTCCATGTATACTAATTGAGTCGTATGATAAGGAATATTATTCCATTCACGTGGCTGAAGCGGCAGGCGTCGGTATTGCGGATTTGAATGAAAGAGTGGGGATGTGATCTTGTTGATATTTGAAGTTTTTGGGTGGAAGACTAACAGCTTTCTGTCTATGAAAGTTGACTAATCGTCGTACCTTTCGTCTAGTTTGGAGCCAAGGCCAATTTATAGCTTTTAGCATTTGGGTGACACTTGCGTATCTGTGATGGTTTCCAAAAACACAAATCCGGTTGATCTTCGTTACATTTTTGCAATTTGGATAATCTGGCTTTGCAAGTGAGGGTCTCACGCAGAAGATGAATATTCCAGGTGGAGCCGAACCAATGTTAAGCATGATTTGTCTTTGACCTCCCTAATGCATTTGTCCAGAGTACGCATAAAGAGTCTTTAGAGGACTTTACTGGCATTGGAAGTTATATTAAAAATGTGAGATTTCCAAGATAGGTTACAGGTGAGATGATTGCCTAGGTATGGATTACGTTTAAATTCAGACAGGACCTGATTCTTGATTTCATGTACTGTCTGATATGGTTCTCTTGATCGGGTGACTCGAAAGGAGTAATACTTTTACTGGCATCAAAAAGCATAATCCACTTGTCAGACTTGAATAATGAGATAATGTCCTCTTGAAGCAGTTTGGAATCATCTACTGAGTTGACAGTTCTATACAGAATGCAATCATCAGCAATCAGACGAAATGTAGAATGATGTTTACAGCTATATCGTTTATGTGTAGAAAGAAAAGTAATGGCCCAGGACGGTGTCTTGAGAGACACCAGATATAACTGTTACAGTTATGGATGTCTCGCCATCAAAAATAACTTCTTGGGTTCTTTGAGTAAGGTAAGCTTTGATGCAAGTCAAAATATTGTGTTCAAGTCCATAGTAACCCAGTTTATATACATGTCGACGATAAGGAACAGTGTCCAATGCCTTTCAAAAATCCCTTATAAGTATATCAGTCTGTTTTCGAGTATCATATTGTCCGGCTATTTCCTCTACAATGGTGATAGGTTGCATTTCACAATCATGTTGAACGTCAACAAGACTGTGATTAAAATCAAAATAGTTCATTATCTGGCTAAATATTATATGTTCCATGCATTTAGAAAGAAAGCATGTAAGAGAGACAGGTCTACAGTTAGATGGATTATTCTTTTCTCCTTCTTATAGACATATGTTACTTCTGCATCCTTCCAATCAAAGGGCACTTGCCCACTGTCATTCTCTGTGGACCATGTGCCTTAGCAGGACTCAAATTAGTATTTAGTTTGGGGTATTTTATAGTCTTTTTTTTCCCACCCTTGCTAGTGAACTGTATTTTGTGCATTGTCTGATAGGGACTGGGTCCGCTGCAAGGTAAAGTGCCACCCGATTCTTTGCTGAAATTTGAAACACACCAGTCATTTAGCCCTTTTGCCCTTTTAGTCCACCAATTGCGAATCAGTTTTTGTGAAACAGGTCTAGTTGATGGATTGGTCTGGAGGAAATGTGAAACATGGACTTTCAAATCAGTTGAAAGACTATGGGTATCACGTTTATTAAACTGGCAGACATTTCTTCCAGGTTTACGTTGCCTTTTTGCCCGTGTGTTCATGGTGGTTAAAAATGCGGCGTGGTCACTCGTGCCAGGTATAATTTGGGCATTTTTTTAATCATATAACTGTTTGTAGCAAAAACAAGATCAAGCAGATTATCGCCCCTGTTTGGTTCGCGTACCACCAGGACAACATAGTTTTCCATGACAATATTGATCAGTGTTTCATTACGTTTATGACTGTACTGATTAGAACCAACCTCAGTGTATCCTAATTTATATCTGGAAGGTTGAAATCACTGACTAAGAGAATAACAGTACTTTGAGGGAAACTCGAGTATGACTTCAAACTCAATGTGGTCAAGTGCAACTAACTGAATAAACAAACATTTCTGCAAATCATATGTCTTCTAATCGTTCGTGTCTTGAAACTGTATCATGTTATGGAATTTTTCAACTGTTACTAATGTTCAAGATTCAACCGATTTTACACTAGAGCTCGAAGTCCGGACTGAACTTGCGCTCCACCTTCTCTACCTTACAAAACGGTGTGCGGCAGTGAATTCATTCCACTGATACGATCCAATGCGATAAGTGGGCGTACCTGATTCACGTTTGCCAAGTTCTCGGTCAATTGTTTGAAGGATTCAAACAATTAGAATGTGTATTCTCAACTCCAGTTCTGCATTTTTCCGACACGAGTGTTCTATTTTTGGACGCTTAGACACTTGATGCCTTTTCTTGATTTCCTCTACCAGCTTGCAGCTAACATTATATAACAAGTGCCCCACACGCTCTTAATGATGTGATGTGGTGCCTTGCAGGTGCCAATCATAAAATGGACATTTTGGCGGTCCCTGAATTATGATGTCTTCGATTCTGCTAAGTACCTATTTTCATCTAAGCAGCTATGCCAACATCTAAATTATATTGCACTTCAACATGTGAAGTGGGTAACTACTTGTTGATTGATAAGCTTCTGTTAAAAAGGTTAGCACTCTGCTGATTGTATCACAATATAATAGTTGCGTTGGGTCTGCAAATATAATTCATATTGCGTACGAAGATACCTAGGATGGGTAACTATCAGATATATATATATATATATATATATATATATATATATATATATATATATATATATATATATAACCTTGTGTGAGGGCCTTTTGCTTATGAGTCTAATAATGCTACAAGATAAAGTTTTTACTATCCCATCATTCCAATTTTAGGTAGTGTCTTGCTTTTCATCGGCTCACATCACTTTTACTTATCCAATGGTGTTTGTGTTTTGTTTTCTGTACACTTTATTGGCTGAAGAATGTTCAGCTAGACATGCGAAAAACAAGCTTTGATGCTTTAGATTTTAAAAGTACTGTTTCAGTATATTTATTTTATTTTGAGATTAAATTTTCTCATTTGTGTGGAAAAGATAAATCGACAAAGCTGGACCTGAATATTTGTTTGTTCTAGAAACAAAAAGCATAAATTCTTTCAAACATTCCAGGAAATGTTTTCCTAAATATGTAAATATAATGAATTAAAGGAAGAAAGAAAGACCCTATGAAGACACTTTTATTTGTCAAAAAAAAAAAAATCAATTTTAACACCACGAAGACAGCATCATACAATATATTAGAAGCTTACGAATTTTAACTTTTAGTAATAAAACAACAGTTTTACCCCAAGGTGACTTTTATGTTGCCACAATATTTTTCACGTATTATTTTACATATGCATAAAAAAAAATATTTTCCATAAAGTCGTTATCTCATGAGGAGCAAACATTTTGCGAATTCACATATCGCCAGAACAGATAGTTCTGTCTAGTCATTAACATAGGATTTTACATATATATTTTCTTTCCAAAATTTCTATAGAAAGTAATTTTATTTTTGGAACATACGCTATATATATCCTGCAAATTGAATGGGAAAAGTTGAAATTATTGCCATTTCGATTTATACATATTACAAAGTGAAAAAAACATATGTACATTACATACATTTCTGTATGAAGCGTTTCAAATAACAGATAAGATTGTTTACATTTCTCCAACCTTTCCTAGTTTTGTTGATTACCTTTTTAGAGTTTCTATATAAAGTTGTACTTATAACATTTGATAACCATGCAGTATTAGTAGCTTGTACTCAGTGAGCTTGTACGTTCTTATGAAAATTTAACTGATAATCACCTTGGTGTTGGATCTTAAGATTTTAATGCTCCTGCAAACATTTTATTTAGCTGCTAATAGTATTACCCGAAGAAGTTCTGGCCCACTAGGGTGTTGTGTTTAAAATTTCCAAAAATTACAGATTTCAGCAGCTCAGCTTCTCTGAGTTGCTTGTGTCTTTTAATTGATTTTTCAAAACAAAATTCTAGTGTGTCAGAAACTCTCGTGGTTTATACTACACAAAATGTACTGTACATAATGACTGAATTAAATAATTAAGACGTACACGATATATTATACATTTGTAGACGAAATAATAAATATATACAATTTTTACATCTATTTAGTAGCGATCTGGTTTGGTCTATGTACTCTCGCACATATCCAATCAGTTTTTCCCTCTGTTGTTAGTGAACTCGTTTGGCTTTGCTGTTGTGTTAAATGATTTGTTTGTCTTTTCAACAATGTTTGCTGAATGAACTAATCCTTTGGAGATTTTCAAAGATAAAATAACACTTGCACTATTGATGTGAAATATGTTTTAAAGTGTACAAACAAACAACTATAATAGTACCTAAATAAATAAATTAGCAATGACACTAGCATTTACCTTTCATAATGCAATATGCATCATTTACAGTAATTTGGACAAAATTCCACTTGTTTCCGTAAGCATTATAGCTACATCCTGCATTATCAAAACTGTTAGAGATCTTAGTTCATTCATTGGTAGAATGCAACACGAAATGCGATTCATGACAGACTTTTTGCAAGGCATCAAACATTTTAGATATTGCGACAGAACCTACGGAAACTAAAACGTAATTGAAAAAGCATTGAGAATCTATGCCTAGGGAACTATTCCTACAAGTATTAAATTGTATACGATCAAATAGTTTATTGTAAAGACAGAGATAGCTACTGGCAATACTAATGTTGGAATCTTCTCAACCGATCTTTTAGATAGCGGACCTGTCTTGTACTTGAATATTTTTTTTAAACATTATGATGTAGCTAACAATTGAACCTGTTTCAAACGTTGCTGGGTAAATCATATTTATGTAATAGTTTCTCTCAGACAATTAGCTGTTAGTTTATACTTAGCAACAGCTGATAGAAATATGCTGATACTATACTGGTGGTTAAAAGTGTTATTCATTGTGTTTATATACACCTACAACATTTCAAGGATATAATTAGTGCATTTTGTATGATCTGACATTGCGCTGTAAAGTACATGTGTTGATGTCTCCATGTGACACCTCACATTCTGCAACGAAGGTATATGCTTAGCCGTTATGCTCTGCGTAGTCTCTGACGTTCTGTTCTATTCCGCCATTGAGCCGGACCCTCCGTGTGCATTTGACACAACTTGACTTTGTACAGGGTTAAATCGTGTCTTAAGTTTGTAAATGATGTAGCCGATGCTAATAGTAAAAGAATATGTGAAGTGTTCAATGCAAAGCTTGTTCCTTTTTATCATCTGTTTTCAAGCTAAAGAATTTATTCGGGATACGTTTGTTGTCTTCCTTAATTTGTTCCATGTCCTCAGTAAATTTTCTTTTGCTCTATCTCTTCAGACATAATAAATCTATTTGAAAGTTCCCCTATATTCTCTAGCTTGATAAACAAAGAGTATAATGTTTCTCTTATGAAAATTCCTTTGAAAGTTAATTGTAGATCTCCATCGTCATAACTTTCTGTCAGAATACATTCTACATCAAAAAATTCTCAACTATGGTTGTTGTATATTTACTTTGTGTCTTTCCTCTTCTTGTGTGATTGCAGACTTTATTGGCTTTATAGAACTGAGTTCATTTATCTTGTTGAGATGTTTGATTTTAACATGTTGCGAAAGATTCCACGTGCTTCTTGGCTCCGACAACAATTCCGATTGGCGTACCTATGATTTTAGCCGTAACAGCAATTCCCGCCACAACCAAGCCAATGGCTGTTGCTGCGGCGAGTCCACAAATTGCGTCCACGACAAAACACACGCGTTTGTATTTCGCGAGGAAAACGATTTTCTTAACGATTTCATCTCGCAGCTGTTGTTCCGCTTCGATTATTTTTTCGCGTCGGTAGCTTTCAGGGTTCATCACAGTTCTTCTATTAATATTGTCATCGTGAAGTACAAATGCTCTACAGGCGCGCTTTGTTAGAGTGCAACACGCACACGCACTTCTAACCAATTACCTTTCTTCACTGGTACAACTGCCATACAATCGTAGAAAATATCTTCCTGGGAAATATTTATGTCTCCGGCGATTGTGCGTTCCAGATTGCTTGCCACCACGTTTACTTAGAACTACTTTGATTACGCCCCTGCTTGGTGTCTTTAACGATCGTTCTCGTTTTTGTCCAAGAACTGTTACACGGACAAGTGCGTTCTTACTGAATAACAGTCGAGATCTTTCTGTTCTTAGTTGAGTCAATGTTGGTTCAACATAATCGACGTAGAATTGTATCGCGGTGGATCTGTCTGTGAATTCCACTTCATCGTTGTAGAAACAATCCCTGGGTGTTTTCACGCCTGGTGGTGTAGTCTGCGACCGGGCATTTTCACGTGCTAATGCAACGATTCCAAGCTGGCTTAAAGTTGGTATTGGCACACCAAGGTGGTTCCAATGGTTGATTTCAATTTGGCCCTATGCTAGATTATATTGAGTCTATATGAGGGTCTGGTAACGCCGTTTTCATGTAAATATTGGTCAACACAAGCATCACAAAATCGCCATCGATGTTGGCATTCCCTGTCAGCCGACACCTCATCTGTAAATTCCGCAATATCGTCATCGTGTGGCTGTTCAGAATCCATCACGTACGTGTAATAATAAATCTTAAACACAAACACCAAAGACGATTAAGTACCTGCTTGGATAGACGTTGATTCCTTCAAACTGAATTTCATCTCCGGCGACCAACGGCCCCGTTAATGTAAATGTGAAAGATTCTGCAACACTACCGTCGATGACATGTGATTTTGGAAGACCATCATGTCGCTTGTCATTTTCCAATATTTATATTGTACCCGCATTTAGTTCCGGTTAAGATGAAAAAGTATGTTCCAGACTGGCGCAATTTTAATATATGAGGTTTAGGTGTATCAAAGACATCCCCAAGAGTAGTGAAAACAAGTCGACCATTTGCTACGCCCTCATTGGTTCTCTCTGCTTCGTTGGTTAATATTCCTGTAAGTTCAGACCATGCACTTAATACGTGTATTGGGGAGGGTAGGGTTGATAACACCTGGGCGGCCTTAACATTCGCATATTGTTTTGTCGCAGCATCAATATCATCGATGGACTCTTGCATGCGTTGGATTCAGTTTCCGTTTCATGATAAGATCTCGGCTCATTTCATCGCCGGATTTTTAAACTTTTGATTCTGTGTTTGTGTCAACATAATTATTGATAAAGGCAACCGACGCACCAGAGTCTCTGATTCCCTAGTTCTATGTGATTTCAGCCAGGTTCTTCGTGATAGCATATCGCGGCTTCAAAACAATGTCCTTGATGTCCATGTTGGATGTTTGCAATTTTCCAGTTAGATCTTCAAAAATCACAAGCTCGTTTGGGTTGACACCAACAACAACCCGGTTGCTCAACTCAAATCCGCATTGGCGACAAACCTGATCAGATCCACATCAGCGCCGCGTCGGGTCATTGCTCTTGCGCGTCCGTAAACGTCAACAGGCATTTCGTATATATTTCAAGTGTAGCTTGTAAATGACAATGTAAAATCAACAAGTACTTGCGGGGTTGGGCTTGAGGAAACTTTAATTCCCGCGAGTGCATCCAATATTTCAACGACATGATGTCCAGATATTTGGCCGTCCTGGCCAACTTTGCGGCGTCGGTCAGTATACTCTGCTATGACATCGCTGGCGGTTTTCTCCATTTTTGACATTGTATATATTTGTCATGTTCATTAAATTGACTTGTTTAAACCCGCGCAATACTTTTCGAAACTCAACGAGTAATCAACGGCACATCAGGTCCAATGAATGTTTGCGAGACCATGCGCTTCAACCCAACGAAATATCATCAACATGTTGCAGTTGTCCCGGATCACTATGGGCGCGTGTGCGCATCGTTGGATCAAAGAAATCACGACTGTGTTCTTGTGCCGGTCCGGGAAAATATTCTCGCGGGGTTGTCTTGCCGGTCAAGCACCACATCGTCGTACATGACAAGATTATTTTGTTCCGGATCAAGGTAATCAATCTCAGGGGCTCCATTAATTGTGGAAACGAACTGGATGGTGGACAACGAAGACGTCTTTGACGACACAAGCGCTTCCGTGAAATCCTTGAATACATCATAACACGGCTGATCGTTCGTGAATGGTGCAATCACGTACAACCGATCCCACGTTAACCATCGCATGGTCAGATTCAGCAACAGCTGAGTTTTTCCCAGATTCGGCTGGGACAATAATTAACGCGCGAACTGAGTCTGGAAACACTGAACTGCCATATCCATATGAACCATGCTTGTGTGATAGAGGCTTTACCGACGCAGAGAAGTCAATGACGGAAAAATCTTTCATTTTCTCAAAGTGGAGCTTTTGAAATATTCGGTTTTTCTCTTTCGTGATGCCATCTTGAATGTCAATTTATGTATAACTTATCATTATGCCATCATATTGTGTGCGATGCCGCATGAAAACTCGTACCGCAAATCCTACTCAGGTTGTAACATTTAATGACAGAGCCGGCATCGCTGGAACATGTTCCCGGTGTGGAGCAAGGAAGTTTATGTTTGTGGCTGAAAGCGGAGCTTCTCACCTCAGACCTTCTAAATTAAAGAAAAAAACTTTGCGGCGATGATATCGCTGCTGCGTTAACGAAGCTACCTGGGGTACCGTGGAGTAAATGTCCTGGTTAAAGCATATTTGGCTCGCTTTGGGGTCCAAATACAATTTTTGCGAGCCTGGGACACGGCTAGATATAAGACTGGAGTTTAATATCCGACCAAAGCCCGGAGAAGAACCTGTAAACTGTGTCGATGCTGCATGTCACCAACATGATCTCGCGTATAAAACATCAAGTGTAATCCGTGCGCGTCAAAAAGCTTAAGTGGATCTCACCCGTTATTTAAATTCGATCAGTCCTACACTTGGTGAAAGAATCCCCAGATGGATTGTCAAAGCAGGCATGAAGGCAAAGATTGCACTGAGATGCAAAGCCTCTTAAAGATCTTAAGATCCGTTCATGGACAAGGTCTACTCATTGGAGTCAAAGCACATTAATATAATAAACATGGATGAGAAACTGTCCACCATATACTATACTACAGTCCCAGCGGTTATTGGTAAGGTGAAGCAGCCGTTGGAAAATTACCTACCCGCGCCAAGGAAAATTTCGGTGTTAATGGTTTGATGTGAGGACGCCCAACGATATTCACCAGGCTGATATTTAGTTTCTCCCTCATGATCGGGTACGCGGACGCACACAGCAATATGCACAAACCATCGTAGATGTTGCCAACAGGTATAAGGAAGCTGAGCCGTTGACGTCCAAAGATTCAACAAGTGTCGCAGATGCATTCAAACGCATCTACGCACGTGGACCGCTAACATGACCGCGGCTTCTACAGGTGGATCCAGGCAAAGAATTTTTTTGAGCCGTTGCTGTGTTGTTAGCGAAACATCATGTGCGGGTTCGTCGTCAGCATACATCGCGATCAAGACATTGTGGAACTATTCAACCTTACACTTGCGGAACGATAATTCGGGCATCAATACGCGCATGAATTGTTCATGAATTGCGCAGCGCGCTCGCAAGAATGGGTGACACGGCTTCGGTCGCTCATAGTAACGTTGAATAACGAAACCACACGTATGATCGGGATGAAATCCGCTGATGCGATTCGACAGAAGACTGTCGCCTCCACCGCAAAGCGGTTTCACAGCCTCCCGTGTTAGACTCACTCTTAAACAATTTGGTTCGGTATCTGTATTTCCTGACCCGGTATGGTCCGTCGATGTGTTTATGATCTCAGACCGAATCGACATTCCAGGGTAACCAATGCGCTACCATCTGGCGCCATTGGACGAACAAGCGATAAAGCCTCCAAGTAGGGCATTTGTGCGAGAGAAATTACAAGTCGTTACTGCTAGTACTCAATTACCGCTAAGATTTATTTTGGGATCTGCGCGTGCCCGTATGCGTAAGTACTGATTCCATCAGGAAAAATCCATCGCTTGGTATCCAGCGGGGACAAAATTACCTTGGTGCAACGGTATACACGCATGCAATGTGTTTTTTGACCGAATACGATTTTATTGGTAGTGACGTGCATCGGCAACGAGTCAGTATCCATGTACAGCAGCTTGTTGTTGTCACCGTACAGCGGCTTGATCGAGTCGCAGTAGAACTCGTACATGGTCAGCTTTGACAGATCCAACACTGACGCACCAATGTAACTCGGTTTCGTCAACTTTAACTTACCTTTCTTACTGTGTACAGCAATGAGTCCCACCATTTAATATCTTACGTGACTCAAATGCCGGGTCGGCAATCAAGCTGCAAAGCTTTTGTTGATCACTTTCCCGGACAACGGTTGACGCAAATTCTTTTTTCAGATTTTCAATTATTTGTCCGAACACGGCATTGTTCATCAGCTTGAAAAAGTCTTTTTCAAATTCGTTCACTGCGACCGTTTTCAGGTCTGTATTCATGTGAAAATAAGGAGCAATCCACGCGCCCTGACCAAACCGCAGCACATTGTGAATTTTACAGACACGCATTCTCAAACGTAGATACAACTGCAAGTTTCGTATGTGGACGACGTAATTGAGCTTGCGGCGCAAGTTAGGGACAAGCTTGGTCCATTCGGCAAACTGACATCCGGAATCATCCACGATCGCACACTGGTACGGTGACAACCGCTCGCGGTGCACACACATCGCTTCCGGGGCTAGTGGATAATCATGGTGGGCGTGGTGAATCTCGTCCGGGTATTCCAAGTCGACTTCGAAGAAGTATACATGGTCGTTGTTTTTATCATACTCACGTATGTGTTTGTGTGTGTTTGCATCCGCGGGATTGATCCACTGAAACCCGCCTACGAGACATCGGTTGCATCATCACCCAACCATACAGATTATTTAGCTCTCGATACATTATATAACTCTTTGGGAGGGCAGGGTCGTATCGGTTCACGAGCGGGTTGTTCGCGCGAGCGAAATAGTGTCTAGCCATGGAAATACCGCTGCGGATACCACGTTTGATAAACAAATGTTAATGGATGTCAGTGAACAGTTCGAACCCGATCTTAGTTTTCTATGGAAGCGCATCCCCAACATTCCCGGTGATGAAAAGTAATGTGCCGGGTCGAGCTTGTACACGCGCACGGCGGTATCGTGAAAGTCTCAAAAGCATCCGCAAGCAGCAACACGTCGGTGCGCAGATACAAGTCGTGGTAGTCGCCGAAACGGAAAACTCGCGAATGTTATCACGGGTTATAATTATGTCTGCGGGTGAGGAAATCTGTTGTCGGATCCATTTCGCTGTAACCTCGAGCGATTTAACAACACCTAATGCGAGGTTTTGCCGCCATATAACACTGGCGTCTCAGTGTAGCAAACCCGCGCGGGACTTGTTCAGCAACTTGTGTTCTATTTGATGAAACCGCGGGTGGCCACTGCAATCGCTTTGATCCTTGACTACAAAGTCGGGTTTTTCAGTGACGGGCGCATTAGAAAGTCTTCGCCGCCGCTCGCGACCATACTCGACAACAGATCCACGTGGTCGGTAAAGCTGATTACGCCACTTGGACTCCGATAAAACATTTAAGACATGGCCGAGTACCAGAGCCAACACGTAACGCGAGCAAGTGTGATTTACAGTATTCGTAATGACATCTGTTACAAAGTTCCCTTTTTCCAAGGCACATGCGTTTGCATCGATTACGTCCCAATACCATTGAACTTCTTATATATATATATATATATATATATATATATATATATATATATATATATATGTGTGTGTGTGTGTGTGTGTGTGTGTGTGCGAAAATTAATTAAATACCTTGCTGCTTCATTCTGTCTGTTTCGTCTTAATCTTATTTCCTTCTTTATATACATTGATATAAAAGTAAACAGTTTATAATCCAGAGGATAGTACTCGATTTTATCGCCATAAATCTTACTATACCTTTTTCTACCCATGATGGTGATTCGTAATATTACATCAGGTTCTGCTAAATAAACAAGCTCATCTTCCCGATCCCGACCAAATATGTGAGGTTTCAGCACGGATACAATTTCCTTCAAGCTGCGATCAATAAGAATTACCCCACATCTGAAAAGATGTCGAATGATAACTTCCCATATGCGGATCAATTTCTTTATCTGATCCGGACAAGATTTTCCATGAAAGGGTATATCATCCGGGCGATGCTTTTTTACCACATCTGGAAATGAGTCGAACATAAACTTCCAATGTGCAGACCAATTTTTTTATCGGATCTGGAAAATATTTTGCATGCAAGGCTATGTCATCCTGGTGATGCTTTTAACCACACCTGGAAAAGAAATAACACGTAAACTTCCATCATCCGGAGCATATGTGATAGGGGTGAAAGTCCACGTCAAGGGTTCATGGGTTGCGGAGCTGTGACAGGTAAGCGTGGTCTCATTCACGCCCATTATGATACTACTCACTGAGACATATAGGCCAAAAACACATATGTGATTCACTACTAGAGAATTGCAGTAGACTGTTATATAATGCCATTAGGAGCCACACAGTTTGACACATATAGTACTGTGAAAGAATTCACGTCTGCCGCTAATACAGGAATTAAATTACCAGACACATAATGTATTTGTAACGTCAAAGTAAAGATTAAATCGATATTTAGTTTGAATGCATCATATCTATTCGTCAAAGGGGCCAAAAAGATGTTATATAATTTTCAAATACGTATCCGGAGCATCTTGATAAATTAACCGGGTTATGGATTGCGTTGGAACGAGCACGACGAAAACTTGGCGAAGAATGTAATAAACCGCCAGAAAAGTCATTGTATGAAATAGTACAGGAAAACTTTAAATCGCCAACGTTAATTGAGTCACATGTCGAAGTCAGCGAAACGTCCATCGTAAAAAGCGAAACATCCAGCGAAGACATCAAAGACATTGAAATGTCCAGCGAAGACAGCTAAGATCACCATAATTAGAGAAATGCCTTCAGCATTATTATGCAAATGGAACCCACACTCACCGACCTTGAGAAGAAATATGAAGAGTGGTACGAAGACGCAGAAGCATGACAGCTAGCCCTATGTGATAAGTTTACCAAACATATATTTAAACATGAAAGAATACAAGACACAGATCATGCATATAAGTAGTGGCACAGGACTTTTGACATTATTGGATCCAAACGTAGAAAGAATGGGGATGTTGTTGATGTAGCCTTGCATGCAAAATATTGACCGGATCAGATACAAAAATTAGTCCGCACGTTGGAAGTTTACGTTCGATTTCTTTTCTGGATGTGGCAAAAAAGCATCGCCAGGATGATGTAGCCTTGCATCCAAAATCTTGTCTGGATCAGGTAAAAAATTGGTTCGCACATTGGAAAATTGCATTGGATTTCTTTCCGGATGTGGTTAAAAAGCATCGCCCGGATGATATAGCCTTGCATGCAAAATTTTGTCCGGATCGAATACAAAAATTGGTCCGCACATAGGAAGTTTACATTCGATTTCTTTTCCAGATGTGGTTGAAAGCGTCGCTTTGATGATGTATCCTTGCATGCACAATTTTGTGTGGATCAGATTTAAAAAATGGTCCGGATAATGGAAGTTTACATGCGAAATCTTTTCCAGATCTAGTTAAAAGCATCACATGGGCAATGAAGGCTTGTATGCAAAATCTTGTCCGTATGTTGTCAGAAATATGGCTCAGAAAATGGAAGATTACAAATAGGTCAGCTACTTTAAGTGTCATGTATCAAACTCAAATACAACTACCCCAACCCCCCTCCCACGTATAATGGAGCAGGAACATTTTCGGTGTGTTATAACTGCTTCTCCTCCTCTGCTTATGATAGTGCTTTTTCCCCTGGCATTATTGCCAACTTTAGCCTGAAATGGGGGTAGAAAAAATTTCCGTTTCAGAGAGATTCTGGCTCTGTCCGCTGCTGAGAGGTGTGAAAGACGATGTACTTCACTTGGCTATGACAACGGGTCAGGCTGAAAAGAGTGGAAATTGGACTTATTTTTTTATTTTTATTTTTTTTTATTTTTGAAAAACACAGGATGATTTTTGTGCGCTGGCCCCTTGTTACCTTAAGTCACAACCTGTTATTACTTTTGGCTAGAATGGGAAATGTGTTCCAGGCTGAGCTCAGTATTACAGATAGATCCTAGTGTATCATATATAGGGGTGAAACGATTCATCGATATATCGATGTATTGATACTTTTGCCATATCGATATACGTATCGATACAAGAGGTGAAGAATCGATACAAAACGATATCTATCCTATATAAGTTACTTTAATCTTCAGCAGTCTTGAATAATTATTTGTCGTTTGCCTTCTTATTCTTTAAACTGAGAATCGACAATGTATCGTATGTGTATCGTTAATCGTATCGATACGCGGCACAGGTGTATGGTTTCACCCCTATCACATATGCTCCGGATGATGGAAGTTTACGTGTGATTTCTTTTCCAGGTGTGGTTAAAAGCATCACCAGGATGGCATAGCCTTGCATGCAAAATATTGTCCAGATCCGATAAAAAAGTGGTCCGCACATTGGAAGTTTATGTTCGACTCATTTCCAGATGTGGTAAAAAAGCATCGCCCGGATGATATACCCTTTCATGCAAATCTTGTCCGGATCAGATAAAGAAATTATCGCGGACTCACGTGGGCTTGAGAAGCGAAGCTTCCACCCGGATGCACACGTGTGTAAAAAGATCCCCAGTGGGGAAAGGTTATGGGGAACTAGAATGGGTTCTGGCTGGGGAGTCGTGTTAAGTATGCGTGGACTTAAAGCGCCCATTATGATACTACTAACTGGGTCCCCGTCTCTGACTAACTTGCGAGCAAAACTAAAATTTTCTGAAGATATAGTCCTTGCTGCATCACCAATAGAAATGGTAAGCTCAAAATAGTTCAATTTAACTGTTAAATTCATAAGACCTTGCAGATAAAATAGAGGTGTGTTGCATATATTTGTAGTGTTGGTATTGTTTTAGTACATCTGTGAGATACCCAGATGGAAATTAATGACGTCACGTCATCTGTTACTCATACGGCTATTATCATTGTCATTATTATTATTATTATTATTATTATTATTATTATTATTATTATTATTATTATTATTATCATCATCATCATTGGCCATATACGGTTAGACGTGTGCATACTTTCGCCAGATAACGAGCGAAGAGTTCAAGTCAAAATGCGAAGCCCAGGCTCAAAAATCCATTGCCAGTGCTCCAGCAAACTTTTGCACACAGCAAACATATACTCGTTAGCCTTACATGATCAGCTAATACATGCATAAAACAAAACATAATATCCACAAAAACGAAGTTTTTTATTATACTAAAGACTTGTACTCAGGCAAGCACGTGCAATTACGATGTTTGAGCACAGCTAACGTCACAACATCGCAGGTATAAAACCAACAACAGCCGCTTTTATCATGTAGAAATATGTATTTCCCAGTGAAAACAACATATTTACCTTGAGTTTGCTTCAAGTCTTCAGATCATCGATTAGTGTTGAATATGTATTTCCCAGTGGAAACAACACATTTACCTTGAGATCTTTACAACCTCTGTTTAACTTTAGTTTATACAGTTACTATCCTCATTTTCCAACTCTTCAGTACGTTTTCCGTTCCTGGAATTGTCGTTAACATACTGGTACATCTTCTTTTGTATTGGTTTCTTGTATAACAAATGAAGGCGGAAAAAACAAATCTTGGTACAGTACAGCATGTGTAAAGCAAGTGCACGCCAGTGTTCTAACAAGAAACAGTGCAGAAGTAAAGTCATTCGGGCCAGCTCTCCTCAGATAGTTTGATGCGAGATGGAGTATGATAGGGTTACAAAATGTTCTAAGAAGAGGGTGCTTTGGTGTAAAAAAAAAAGAATGTCATTTTTTTTCTTTTATACGTAAATCTCGTTGTGTTACTAAGTTACGTTATATAAGGTAATTTGTGTAGATTCACCTGTCAAATGATAGATTAACACTTGGCTTGTGTAACAGCCTTATTCTTATCTGGCAACTGAGTGAAAGCTAAACATCTGTTATTTTAGTGCCATATTGCATATTTATACAGTCAAAATGAACGCATTTTCCCAATATGCTTTACATACAGTAAACATCGAAAACTCATGCGATGCGGGACTATATTTTTTGTTTGAGTTTATGGCAGCTTCGAGTTTTTCAAGGTCGCAGATGTTTTTTTTTTAATGTTTTACACAGGGACTGAGCGAGTTATTCGAGTAATGCCGGGTTTCGAGTGTTTGATGTTTAAGTTATCGAAACTTTACTGTAAGTGGAAAGTATGTATTTAGGCTTTATGAAACGGAAGCAGTTGCGTATATATTCTTATCACCAAGTTATCCAAAGGATGGGAACAGGACCATTGAAAATGATCGGATGTTCATGCGAAATAGATCGAATATCGTGCAAGAGTATGAAAGAGAGCAGAAACAGATAGCCTTAGCACCCGTTGTGCTATGTCTTGACCGTTGTATGGAGCGAAGATAGAAGTCCGACGGGATTTGAATGTGGTGGCACTTCAGAACGTACTGGCAGCGTATATATCCAATCGAGCGTGCAGCAGAAGAGAAACTGGCACTGACGACAAAGAGGACTGGTTATATATTTGTAATCTGGTGTTTGTTTTTGTTTTGTTTTGTTTTTTTGTTACTTTTTTTTTTTTTTTCTTCTGACGGATCCTGCGCCCTCATTATACAGAAGATTTTGGGCAGGTGTGCTATTGCATATTCCGGGACTCAGTGGGAACCTCCGATACGGCAACGAGCGCCTACTCATTTTCAAATATGGAGGGATTTTTAACTACAAGTGTGTGACTCTTCCTTCAGCGTTACGTCACGTTTGAGTGCATTTTGCAGATTTGAAAAGTTTACCTTTAAGCGTCTATAAATCCGACGTTTGAGCGGTAATATTTGCACATATTAGAGCTATATTCAAGAATAAGCGGTAATATTTGTACTTTTTAGAGCTATATTAAAAAATAACCGGTAATATTTGTACGTTTTTTTAGAGATATATTCAAGAACAAGCGAAGCAAACCAAGAGTACCAAGGTCATCAGCTTTAAATTTTGGACTCGAATAAACTTGCTAGTCCAAAGTACATTATACATGTAACTAGCCTCAACATAATTAATTTTCCTCGAAGTTAAAACATGTGACTATATTTTACTAGTATTTCTATGATGAGCCTTTAAACACAGCAGGTCAATTCTACTCTTTTGTTACGATTGACTACAGATCAGTGATATGTATCGCAAATTCTGTTCTTGCCTGTACATACAGTAGAATATATATATATATATATATATATATATATATATATATATATATATAAATTTTATGGAGGTACAAGTCAAAAGAACTTCTTTATGTATTTAAGTTGTGCTGTTGCGCGGAGTTTAAATGATCAAGAGAAGAGCTCACATAAGATTCGACAGGGCTTAAACTTAATGGCATAGAGCACTGTTTTGCATTGCTTTGTCGCTCAAAAGTGATAAATATGATTCAGTTCCGTTCAATTCAATTCAGTCCAATTCAAATGTGGACTCTCCCAAACTATTATTCATAGCATGAGGTGATGGATACATAATGATGAATAATGATATTAAAAATGAAAACAAATGCCAAAATATTGCAAAGACAGCACAAAACATGCTGCCATATGCATATTAAATTAAGGTTCAATTAAAGTCCATCATGAAAAGGAATCAAAAGGTACAAGTAACAGAACAACAATCTCGGCATGTGCATTTAAATTATTATGGAAAACGATAGGGATTATTTTCCTACAGCACACGCAGATCAGAGTTCTCATTTTTTTTTTTTAAGGAGGACGAGGAAGAAATGATTAAGTTTTGACCCTAATTTACAAATATTCAGCAAAGGCAAATACTGAAAAAGAGTGTATTTAAATACTTTCCGAGATAGGTGGTAAACTAATCGTGAGTCGGACAGGTCCAAGGTTTGATCTTCAGTAGGACATACAATAGCCTTGCCTGATATCTATTGAATGAGTAAGACATAAATAGAGGCAAATATCTCACATCTTCCATTTTTAATTGCCTCCATTCATACCATAATCACGATATTTCCTGAAATAGTGTCTAACGAAAAACTGATTGGAAGTGGGACGAGTACGATAGTACGTTGGATCAGAACATTTGACCGACAGTCTTGTATAGACACCTGTTAAAAATTCCGTAAGCTGGGGATTATGGTGTGATTTTCATATTCGTACCGTTAATGATTACTTTTCTTTGCTTACAAATGCCAAACACTGAATAACTTTGAGACAGGGTAAATTGATCTTGAGTTGGACACAACTCTGCATTGAATTTGATATAGAGTCGGACATGCCTATATTGTGTAGTAAACAGTAACGTAAGGTAACTCGTTCACATTTAAATAACCTTTTATGCTCACAATTGTGGTTCCTGAATGTTGTTGGTATTCATACAATACATATGGCAGTGGTATTAAAAAATTAAAAAGTGTTCTACTCTTGATCATGTCCGAATTTAGATTAGTTTACCCTAAGTAGACAATAGATGTCTTCTTGTACTGAGTTTGATAGGTTCTTACAATGGTCACTTAGATTAGTACAGATACTGTCCAGTTGCGGCGCGAGGGTTCGAGGCTCCCGGGGGCAATGTTCTTTTAGTGGCGCCCCTACTTTGCCACAGAGAACAGTTTTTATGTCAGTTGCCAACCTCAACCCCCACCCCATCTAAGGCCCTGGTACAGCTGCAAAAAAAGCTCCCGACGGCCCCCCCCTACCCCGGCGCCAAGGGGCAATTGCCCCCCTTCCTGATCTCGCCCCTCGCGCAGCCACTGATACTGTCTTTGCTTAGTAATAACACTTTTCATGTCATAGTTTTAGTTAAATAATAGAGTTATTGATAATTTTATATCAATTAAATATCGTATAAGAAACGTCGTAAGCTTATCAAGTCAAATATCAACATATTTCTATCTAGTATGAACCATATCCATCTGATGTAATCATTATACTGCCATTCAATCAATCAATCAGTCAATCAGTATATTTGTTTGTTGCATGTTTGTATGTCTGTCTATTTATCTCTGAATTAGCAATTTTTATGAAGTCTTATTCATGGAAGCCTCTGAAGACCGAAACCTCAATAAACCGAAATTTATTTTGAACTAAAATATTTTTCTGGTCCCAAATTTCCATTTTTATCGATAAAAATTCAATCAGTAAACCAAAAACCTTCAAAACTGATATTTGCATTTTGTCCTGAGGGATATATGCATATAAACTTAGTGTCTATTGACTAAATGTTTGTGACAATTTGCAAAGCTATACGATTTGTCTCAAATCATTAATTCAGTAAATTGTGGTGCTTTTTTATCAACGATATTTTCAAATGTGAAATAATGAAAAAGAATTTAGATCCTCATCTTTACCCTGTATTATTTAGATACAGGTTGTTATATTTAGATACAGGCTGTTATATTTAGATGTTATATTTTGATACAGGTTGTTATATTTAGATACAGGTTGTTATATTGTTATGTATGATGTTTATATAATATTATAGATATTTTAGGAAATTATAAATGTTTCTTGACTTTAATATTTGCTTAAATCTTAATGTTGTTTATCAGGAAAAATATGTTTAACTAGTGTCCTTGAATTAAGTTGTTTACTTCAGATTTGAGCTAAAGGATACTTTTGATAAACAAACTGTTTACCAAATGTGAGGTCAAGGTTGATTTTGTTTACAGATAAAACTGGAAAATCCTTAGAGTTATGTGTAAAAAGTCATGTCCATACAAGTAAAATTCCATTAAGATGACACATATTCTAGAACATTCTGTCATGTGACCAATCTTTATATATATCATGTTTAGTGGACAGTTTTTCAGTCTCGACATTACTATCAGTCTTGTAAAGAGCTATTACAGTTGTGGAAAGTCATTCCAAATTCTAACAGAGGAATTATTTAAAATATTCATTGGATTATAACAGTGCACATAAATTTATGGATTTTGGATTTTTAATTGATGATTTTGGAATTTATGTGAACTTATTCAGAGATATTTTTGAGTACTTCATTTTGACATCAGCATATTAAAGACTACTAGTACATCAGGACTTTGAAGACCATTGGCACATCATAACATTCTTAGATGCAGTCGCGAATTCGGAATATTCTATATTTAGGACTTGTGATTAGAACACTAATTCTGATTGGATTATTTGGATTTTAATACACATTACTGTCATTTTAATGATATCAGCTTTTGAAAAACGAAATAAAATTCATGGGTAACATGGATGTAACAAAACTACAGCAGCATTTTATACGTAAAATATGAATGAAAGTATACGGAACGTAATGGAGGTCCATAGTTGCAGGTTGGAATATTTTCTTAATTTCGCCGAGCAAACGAGTTCTGATGAGTCATTTAATTTTTAAAATTAATAAGTTCAGTAAACAAATTTACAAAGTGCATCAGTCAGATTGCGTAATGGCAGATTTCTGTATCAAGAGAACATGCTATTCTGAAAGTCACGCTTACCTTAGACCATTTTACGGTAGGTTGTAAAATGACTTGCTTGACTAAAAACGCATTTAATAATGATACGTATTCAATTTATTTCTTTGTTTCTGTCAAGAACTTTATGGTATCAAGGCATTTTTATCATGTTATTGATGTCGTAAAACCTGCCGTAAACTGATTGTATATTTAGGAGTATACAGCTACCTTAAAGTCACTAGCTTCAAAATTTGGGTTAAGTCCAAGTAATACTTTTGGAGTTATTAAAGCTCATAATTACTGAGAATTTTATACATTTTTAGTACAGCTCGTAGGACTTTGTGAATTTGTGCTCGCACAATCTGACCTGTTTTATATAATGCTTTGCAGTAATTCGCGCCGGCCGACAGCTTTCGACCCTGCTGTTGCTCATAACCAATGAGATAAGGGGATGCCAAGTAGGGATGACTGACATGTTGTAAATATTAGGTGGAAACATCTATTACGACAATCTCTATAGCAGAAAGCTGGCAATATCCATGATATACCTTCTTCATATTGGTACCTTTCGTGCCTCTCTCGCGTACCGTTTTACCCTTGGAATACGCATAAAGCAAACATAAAGAGTGGACTAATGCATGAATTGTGTTCGACGTTGTAAGGTATTTAGTCATAAAGCTATAAATTACATATATTAAAGCATAGAGGCTGAGGACGTTACTTTATTGAGCACGCGCATTACAGCATAACTGTATATACGAATTCTTGTTAATGGAGCCGCATGAATGTGCTTCAAGGCTATTTGCCCACAGCACTAGATTAAAGTCTTTTTATGACATATGAAAATTGTTAGGAATGAGGTTTTTTACGTAACAATGATACATGCATGTTTACGCTGTCGTGACACAACCACATAATCAAGTCTTATACAATCTTGATAAATATTATGCGCATTCAGCATTCGACACAAGATACGTATATGATGAAGGTACGACATATTTTTAAAATTCTACCGACATATGTAAAAATAACACTACTGTGAACCTTTCATTACCTTCAAAAGTACGTATTGCAAATATTTTCTTTTCCGAGAATACATGATTTAAATAAATCTACATATGACAGTATATGTTTTCATAAACATTTAACAATATCATTTTCCTAATTTGTGAACGGTAATGATATAAAGAACACGCCGGCAATAGGGTACGATTTTCATTTTTGTTTTGGTTACCATGTATCTCTTGTCTCAGTTCCTTTATTTCCACAATCTATTTTATTTTCAACATGATCAAAAATGCCTCTCTTCGTAGAATATGGAAATGCTGGCTCCTCTGCTAGTTCATCGAACAAGTAAATCGGTCTTCGTTTCACGTTTTATACTTTATACATTTCCACATAACCTTTGTTATTAGTATGAAATGGTAACGTTAAACCTAGCCGCATTTCAAGCGAATAAACATGTCTATCTTACTGACAACTCTAAAAGGCATTGTGTTGAAAACATACCTGATTCATATATGCGAGAAAACAAAATATTCAGATATAATGGCCAGGGTTTTAATTAAATAATTCCAATTGTGATGAACTGACAGCGTTTTCAGTCATGTGATTGGTTGTAAACTGTCACGTGACACTGCTCTGGAATTTTTTTTTACATTGGTATATTCTGTTGACTTCTTTGGGGTCTCAATCGGTTTATAGTGTACTGTAGGTCAAGCTTTGTTTGTATCAAGTCCATAATAATAAAGCACACACACACACACACACACACACACACACACACACACACACACACACACACACACACACACATGACTTCAGATGAAAATCTGCAACCCCAAAATCCTTCTGCACTCCAACACTCACCTCTTTTCTGTGGTGCAAGTAAGCCGGTACGGTCAGGTACGCTGTACCGTTAAGACATGTATTGCCCGTACGGCCGTACTGGAAAGACGGGGTCGGGGGGTCGGTACCGTAGCTGTAAGAGTTAAGATCTACTTGCACCACTGCCTCTGTTGCCAAACAAAGCATATGGACGGCTTTACGAACAACTCTACCTTCCTAAATTATTTTATTTTTGGTTGGACAACGTGTTTCAATTCAGTTGTTATTCAGTATCATAGTTATGTGACGTGAGAGCAGGGATCTCACTAAAAATGGACACGATTTCTGGTTTTGAAAGATAGAGATGCGCAGAAAGCGAGCAAAAAAAAAACCCACTGTAACCTTCATCAAATCTTGTGCTGTGATTATGTACAGGCTAGGTCATCTTAGCTAGCAAAGAGTCGTTGATACACTTAGTTCCTCATCAACTCTTGTATTGTGATTCTGTACAGGCTAGGTCATCTTAACTAGCAAAGAGTCGTTGATACACTTAGTTCCTCATCAACTCTTGTATTGTGATTCTGTACAGGCTAGGTCATCTTAACTAGCAAAGAGTCGTTGATACACTTAGTTCCTCATCAACTCTTGTATTGTGATTCTGTACAGGCTAGGTCATCTTAACTAGCAAAGAGTCGTTGATACACTTAGTTCCTCATCAACTTTTGTGTTGTGATTCTGTGCAGGCTGGGTCATCTTAGCTAGCAAAGAGTCGTTGATACACTTAGTTCCTCATCAACTCTTGTGTTGTGATTCTGTGCAGGCTGGGTCATCCTAGCTAGCAAAGAGTTGTTGATACGCTTAATTCCACATCAACAATGAATATTGTGGATCGACGACCCTTGGCTAATGAAGATGGGTCCAGATATTCAGTGGCCATTTGAAGATGCTAATGAAAGAAAAGTACGTATTGCTTGAAATCATATTTGTTGATGGAATTTGATGAAAAAAAGAGGGAAAATTGGAATTATCAGGATTAAATGATCATGGTTAGTATTTACTGAAATGTAAATTGTATCTAATCATTCACAAAGTTGACAGAAAGTCCTTCGGACTTTATTTACTTTGTGAGAGATTAGGTCAGATTTACACTTCGATAAATACCCAACCATGATCATTTAATCTTATATATATATATAAATATTTTTTTTAAAAATGGCAGCTACATTTATTTAATAGAAGGCTTGATCAAGAAGTCAAAATGTTATTTTTGATTAGCCGAAAGTAATTAAAACCACAGTATTCATCTTGTAAAGCTAGTGTCATGATACCGCGAATAAACAATGATGGCGCAAATTAAAAAATCGAGACACAGCAAGGATATTTATCACATCACTATTGTCTTATTTACGTAAATATACACATATCATAATTTTATATATGTAGCACGTATAATAACACCTCATGACGTCATAACGTCAGCAAGGGAAGGCGTAACGACCGAGACATCCGAATGTATTTCGAAGTCATTTCACTACACTATTCTGTGATTTGGTAAAATAAAAACAGTATTTTTCGTCGTGTAATAAATAGAATCTTACATGTGTGCTAATTTCAAATGAAATTTATTAAACCTGGTGAATAAGTTCAATCATTTGCTCTCCAAGGCTCGCAAAAAATAGAAATTATTCGACTTTTTCATAAAGTTAATTTGAAATTAGCTCTCAAGTGAGATCTTCCATTTACATTTATTCATATGGAATACAAATTACATGGTCTATTTCAAAATATAACTATGAGATCTCCCGATCTGTGGAAGGATACTAATGTCTAATTACTGCAAGAATAAGTAATGAAACAAAGATAAATATCTTACAATTCTCTATTTTACAACAAGTTGCCCTGGATCGGTCAAATATCAAGAATATCGTCTGCAGTAATGTTCTTCGTGGCACTTTGAAACAGAATTTATCGTCTAAACGTCAAGTCAGTGCATGTGTTTTTCCTTACTGTGTTTCAATGTTGTGATTGCGTCAGACAGTTTATTCTTAGAAACATACTTCAGTTTCATTTCAACAATGTTATTGCCAATATTACAGATGTAGCTTTGGGATCAGACGACAAGTTATAACAACTTATCAAGAGTTCTCTCCCTTATAACTGTAATATACACGGCAGCACAATGCAGTTGTAATTAATGGTAGAACACAACTCGTAAATAAATGAAAAACATGATAACAAAATTTGACAAGATGATGATATCACAAGATTGAAGGTAGGAAAAGTGGAAGAAAAAATGGAGCAAAAGAAAACGCAAATAAGAGAAAAGGAAAGGAAATACAAAAATACGAAAAAAGAGAAGACGATAGAAAAATCCTTTAAATTAGCAAATAAAAGGAAACGTACAAAAGCAGAAAACAACATGTAATCATATATATTTCTGGGTTTTCTTTATAAAAATCTGACTCTGTCTTAAAATATATTCTTTATCAGATTGGTGAATACTCGACATATTCATGTAAAAATTTAGAAACAGTAACAGAAAAGCAAGGCTTAATAGATCGGAAGAGTTTTACTCTTTCATGCCGATAATTTGGACAATCAATGAAAAAAACGTTTTGAATTTTCAAACTCAAAAGAACAAGAACAGGATGAGTCGTTTGCAAGGCTTACTCGAAACAAATCAATTTGCACCTCAGCTTGGTTAGAATAATGTTGAGGTTTGTATCACCTTTGCAAAAATATTATGGTGTTTTTCAAAGTCTCGTTTTTTACGTTTCTTAAATTCTCCCAAAGACATAGATTTGCAGCAACGATATGGAAGTGAATTCCAATATTTAATTGTGCTAGGATAGAAAGATGAAGCAAAAATGTCGAACCCACCTGGCACCAGTGTTATTAAGTCACAATCTCTAAAAGAGTAATTGGATATCTCTTCAACCGAAGACGGAACAATTTCTTGTAGATACATATGGGCCATGTTGTTTACTATTGTATTGACAACTGAAAGTAGCAAAAGTTTGAACACTTTTCTTTCTTACATCATGGATTCCCGTCCCTTTTATTCGTAATGGGCATTTCTATCAATTTATATGGACAAATAAGTTTCGATTCAAGATGACTCAAGTTGAAGCTTCTCAAACTTAATATATTCATGTTCAGATAAATTATCCCAAACTTAGCAGCGCATTCAATCGTTGGCCGAATGAAAATCAAGTATATTTTGTTTAGAGCCTATCTTGACATGGTATACTTATATTTGCTTAGTATGGCAAGTTGTTTGCTAACGGTACTGCTAAAACTGTGTACATACTCCTTCCATTTGCAGTGGCTTAAAACAAGATGTTTATGGTAACCAACCAAGTCAAAATTAATATGATTCATCTGCAAGTCCTGGGTGATATAATTGTTATGAAAGGAGAAGAACATAAAGGAAGTCTACTCGGGTTAAGCTTGATTAATCATTCTGAAGACAAAAAGTGAAGTTGACGAGATAAGAGATAAGTCATCGGTAGAAAGATTTGTTTGACTAACAAAGTTATCAGCTATATCGTTGATATAAACCAAAAATAGTAATGACCACAATAAGAGTCCTTGTGGAACGCCGATATGAGTAGACTTTCCTGCTGTTATTACCTTATTAACACAAACATATTGTTTCCTATTATGAAGATAGCTAGTAAACCATTTTAGTTAATTTACTTTTATACCATAAGCCAAGAATTTATGAATCAATCCATTGTGCCAAATTCTGTCAAATGCTTTTGAAATATCACATGAAACGCTCATCAAATCAGTATCATCAATAGCTTTGCAATAATTTGTGATGCATTTCAATCAACTGAAAAACAGTAGAATGTCAATGGATCAAACAAGATTGGTATTTTTAAATAAGCTGATTATAATACAGACGGTCAAAATCATGTTTAAATACAATTCTTTCAATACTCTTCCCAACACACTCTCAGAGACACCGGTCTTAAATTTGATGGATTTGATTTGTCTCCTTTGGCAATCTAGGGATCACGGTTGCGATGTTCCATTTGGAAGTTGGGAAGGGAAGGTGTCTCTATTCCGAGAAGGTATTACTTTTGAGAAGCATTCTCATCTACTGGAAAAGTGAAGGAGAGGGTGAATCCTGTCATCAAACGATGATACAGACGAGAAGGACTCGTCAAAGACCGTAGTCCGTAGACTTTTCCTGGTCAGAGAAATACAATTCGTTGTTTGACTTACGTTTTAGAGACTCCGAACTGTACATGCCACGTATCATCTTTTACTAATCTTACATACATATATAGGCATAAATAAATTATAACAGTAATCAGTCACCTGTGAATTTATATTCCCACCTGGATAAATAAAATAAAAAGATCGGCACAGAACGTTGCAGCATGAATATTTCAGTATGATTAGGCAATGGAAAGTACAATAATATCAATTGTATTGCTTCATAACTTGAAATCAAGACGTCTCTGCGTGAACGGCGTCAAAAGGATATCCCAATACCTCATCGTATCCAAGGAGATTTTACTACAGCGAACTGAGTATTCATAATTAACTGCACTTGATATTTTCTTGTTTTTCAAAAAAGCAGCCGTGACGACTTGATATTGACGTATACATCAGCAAATAAGTCATGTAGCCATTTAGGATGCATGCAATCCCTTTCTCTAATGAACAATCTGCTGTACAGGTAACATATGATTTATTTGTTATAACAAAGTGTGCGTCATAACGAGGTATATGGGTATTTTCGCAGTCGACGTGGTATACCTGATATCAAGAATGTCGTGATAGTAAAGAGTGTCCTAGCAAAAAATCGCTGTATTTCCTCGAATTAAAAGCTGAAAATTATTGCAAGTACGATTTAACTTTAATAACTGCCTACAGATATTAGGATCCTTTTCCTCCAATATTCATTCACGTTTCAACTTTAGAAAATTGGCTAATTACACATAATTCAGTAGAAACTTCAAGATATCAAGTGTCCACTTTCTTGTCGGACTCTTCTGGTGACATTTTTAATTTTTCTGATCTATCTCGATCTAACTTCATCCACTGGGAACACCGGACGATTATGTTTCAAACTCAAGTTTTGGCTTTCAAATATACGAAAAAGAAACGCCTTTTTTAACCACAGTAACTATTTGGCTTTGCGTGATGTTTTGCAAATTGAGATACTTCAAATGATATTGCACATGGTCCCTAAATAAGAATATCATTCACAGGGGGTGATCTATCAAAGGCAATCTCGAGATGGTGTTGATATAGCTCAATCGGGGATTTCATCATAATAACCAGGACGGAAATGATTCGACAAGATTCATATGAGTCAAGTTTCAAAGGCATTGGGTTTCTGGAAAGATCATCGATCTGTATGTTAATATATATCCTTCCATTTACTGTCATGTTCACTGCATGAACCGCAAATTCATTTCGTATGTGAAGAGTGATACTAGATGTGAATGAACCGTCGAAACCTTCAAGAAAAACAATCCTTGGATATTGATAAAGATGAAGTAATCAGCTCAACTTCGCGTTAGTTTGTACTTTTATCTCGGAAAATACTCGGTCAAGCACGGAAAATCAAATTTACTGTACTGTTTGTTAATCTGTGTTATCAGAGACATGCATACATTGACTGAATATTATGCTTATGACTATAACAGCGGAACAACAATGAACCAACCACATTCGTGTAATTTACTAGAAGCACTACACACACACACACACACACACACACACACACACACACACATATATATATATATATATATATATATATATATAATGAGAGAGAGAGAGAGAGAGAGAGTGACAACAGATAAGTTAGAGAAGGATGGAACAAGCTCGAAGGAAAGAGCTTGGGGTGTACCAGAACCAAACGACAGGAAAATGCCTATTCCTGGATCCCACATTATATGTTTCGATTCATATTTGTAGCATAGTGTAATATAAAAAGATGTTGGTGGAAGTTATTTCCTATTGTTTCATGTCGATATCTTTTACCTGTAAGACATATATCCTTATATTTTCATATGTGGAAATATATGAGTTTTTATCCTGACATGCATCGCTTGAATATATGTTCTTAAAGGAGTTGTATTGTCAGGAGAAAAAATGTAAATCAATAAACAGAAACATTTCCTTTTAGGCATAGAAATTGCTTTTTTTTACAAAATTTATTTTACTCAACACTGTTTGCTTCTCTACGAAATTATATTCCCTGTATGCTGCATTGTCAACAAAGTCTAAAAAACAGTTGTCATCTCGTTCCATCATACTCGCTGTTATGGATGAACACATATTTTATAATCTGTCAAAAATGTAATGAGGCAGCAGATTATGTTATTCAAAGCCTGAGGTTCTCCTAAATAGGTGATATTTGTATGGAAGGGCATGGGATTGATGGATGAGTTTAATCTTCTAAGCTTCGATTCATGAGCAAGCCATCGACACTCATTAAAATATCATGTTTTTTTTGTACCACACGAGACAACATATCCAGTATTAATGCAGGAAAAGAAACTATCCATTCTACTCTCACTCTCTCTCTCTCTCTCTCTCTCTCTCTCTCTCTCTCTCTCTATATATATATATATATATATATATATATATATATATATATATATATATATATATATATATATATATATAATGAATCCAATCCAACGATAAGTAAATGCTGCATTCACTCATCATGTTATAAAGATTTATTTTCAATCCTTTTTTTTAATTCTATCTTCCGATCTATCAACTTACCTGCATACCTACCTCCCTGCTACCAATCAAACCGTCTTTTCTAGCTCCAAACAAACCGATGTACTTACGTACTTGACCGCCTGCCTACCCACTACTTCGTTCCTGAGAATATACAGCTGATCAACACTTTATTTTCGATATTCGAAACTTGGGCTTTAAGAACATTTTTAAAAATCTAAAGTTTGGTTTTCGCCATAGACACTTGAACACCAAGGGACGATTAGCCTTGGCTGTAAATAAACACCTGTTTCAGTATAACTGCTGCAAGCGGAACGCACAATCCAGTTTCGAACGGATTTGATGAATGGCCTTATGTAAAATGACATTTAAAGATATAATTTTGAATGGGATTGAAATGATAGAAAATGTGACAAATGTTATACTGTTATAAACATAGTGGGAGTTATAAGGTCTGAATGTCTTTTCTATCATCCAGAAATGAGCTGTTGTTATGGGGAGTTTAACTCTCTGTCTGTCTGTTCATATATATATATATATATATATATATATATATATATATATATATATATATATATATATATATATTATATATATATATATATATATATATATATATAGAGAGAGAGAGAGAGAGAAAGAGAGAGAGAAAGAAAGAAAGATAAAAGCCCCCTCTGTGTGCGTATATATATATATATATATATATATATATATATATATATATATATATATATAGAGAGAGAGAGAGAGAGAGAGAGAGAGAGAGTGAGAATAAGAGAGAGAGAGAGAGAGAGAAAAAGAGAGATAACAATCGTAACCGTTAGTCCATAATGTTAACATATTAAAGGTGGCAACGGCAAAAAAGGTTATATAAACAAGTTCGAACACCTATCATTTTCCTTCACACAGAATTAGATTAACTAAAGACAAATAAAATAAAAAGTATGAAAATATTATTACAGTTCTACGGGTAATAAGATATGTGCTTTCCCCCTTTTAACAGAAGGTGTAAAACATTTATCTATCTATCTATCTATCTATCTATCTATCTATCTATCTATCTATCTATCTATCTATCTATCTATCCCGTCCCCCAAGATTTCGTATTCAATCAGAGCACGGTTCGTACCGTAAACCGAGATATGTATTGGCAGTCAATCTACAGTTGCAAATAAAAGAAAAGGAGAAGGAAAAGAGAGACAGATAATGTCGTAGTTATTTACTAAAGAAGGAAAAGAGAGACAGATAATGTCTGATTTATTTACTGTAGAAGGAAAAGCAATTTTTGTATTGGTTCATTTCAGACTGCAACTATTTAGCTCAGAGCAAGATTTGCCATTTAGCTTCAGTCATGAAGTACGTGAAAAAAAAGGAAAATAGAAAGTTTCGCCCACTTTTAATCAAATCCGAGGGAACAAACGTTGAAAAGCTCCCGATTTTATTAATTTTAGAAATAAAGAAATATATGATCTTGGAAAAAGCTACCATGATTTTGAAAGAATCAGCAGCTTAATATGTGGGGAAAATGTATACTGTAGATATTGCCTTAAACATGCTTTAGAACAATTGTCTTGATATTTCCACCACTGTACTGATTTTCATACGCGTTTTACCATACCCTTTTCATATGAAACTATTGGAAAGAAGTCATTTAATGGACTGTCATGTGATCTCATGGTAAATGTACGAAAACTAATGTATGCAGAAATCAACATGTTAATGTTTACTTTTCACCAGGAGTGTACTGGGTAAGCAACTCGGCCCTGGACTAATCTGCCGGGACAGGCCCGGGTTTTTGCTCACACCAGTAAAACACCGGTAAAAACGGATTTTTTGATGGCCCACCAGCCCACCGATGCGGCGGTCTGCCGGGACAGGCCCGGGGTTTTGCTCACACCAGTAAAACACCGGTAAAAACGGATTTTTTTTGCGGCGGCCCACCGGGATTTGTCCCGGTATGCCCAATGGCCAGTACACCACTGCCTTTCGCCAAATTCACCCATTTCAATAAATTCAGGCACTACACAGCCATACAGAATGTTTCGTAAAGTCCAGGGTTCTTCCTCTAGCCTACACGTCCAATCTTCCCCAATCTACCCCTAAGCTGTTTGCACTGAATAAGTTTAACTTCTCAAGTTTCAGAAACCTTTAGATTAAAAGTATAATTGTGTGGATTTCATGGTTGCTACAAACCTTAAAATTAAAGACCCAACGAGCAGGGAATGGACCCTTTATAAGGAGACAATACAATGTCTTTTCTCATTCATGAATCTCCATGAATTTAAGTACAGACAAACGCGTCGTGGTTTTTTTTTTTTTTTTTTTTTTTTTTTTTTTTTTTGTTGTTTTTAAAAACCAAGCACGAACATTGATACTGTTGTGGCAAGAAAATGAAAATATGCTGATCGTCAGTCCTCTGACATTAAACACATTTAGCCCACTGGAGCCTGAAATGCACGTGTTGTCTGGTATATGTTACGATATAAAAAAATTAGTGACACTGTGTTGAAAACAATTTGCAGTATTTATATTCATAAAATGTCATCATAAAAACACCTGCTCTTATGATCTCAGAGTCGGCACCACACCCTTATATATAACTATCGGTCAAAAACGCGTTGAAAATCATGTGCCATTTTTCAACCTATAATTACATACAAACATGCAATTTGAGAGGTCGTACAATTGAATATGAAGATTTATTTATTTATTTATTGTTCCTTTTGATAATTCAATCTTTTGAGGAGAACACAATGGCGATCTGTGTTTCTCATCACCTCAAAGGCAAAGTTCTGTGGAATTATGATATATTTCACATGCAAACATTTGAGCAATATTTCACGTTTGTCTGTCTTTTGACACCAGTCCTTATATTTCATACTGTAAGTTACACGTCCTCTCTGTGTGAAGGAGAATGATAATTGTTTAAACGCTCCTTAGGCTATGTCACATAACCTTGTTTCTAACTTGTACATACCCACTATGAAATCTATCAAATATTATACACTAATTCATATTTCAAAAATCAACATGCTAGACGAAGACTTTGTCTCTTTTTTAAGTAAAGTAAGAACTTTTTGTCATTTTCATTCACTTTTCAGACATATACTAACCGACATCACTAATATGCAGCAGCAGGGAGGGTGAGCGGACCATAATTCCGGAACGAACCGAGGTTTGTATCCAAACATATGGATGTAAGTTCAATCAATGGCCTGCATAATTGGCTCTATTAAGCAGTAAAAAAATCAGTCAAGGTGAATTTTCAGGGAAAATGTTTCGAATGATTGAAAAAAAAACCCCACACCGGTAACATTGTTCAACATTGAAAAAATTCTCTATTGGAAATTTGTAAATCCTGATATTTCCGGTGTTTCTTCGTTACTGATTACCGGAAATGACCAAATCGAGGGAATCGGAGAAAAGTATTATTGGTAATACCACGGAAACGGAGTTACCGAATATTACTGGTAATACCACGGAAACGGAATTACCGAATATTGTCACCGGTGCATGTTCAACAATTGAAAAAATTCTCTATTGGAAATTTGGAAATCCTGATATTTCCGGTGTTTTTTTGTTACCGGGAACCGGAAATTACCGAATCGGGGGAAAAATGTTAAAGGCATTGTAATTAAATCGGTATTTTATTAATAATGAGTGATCTTACGGAATCTCGTACAGCTAGACTGGCTCGAGAACGGCTAGATGCAATTAAGAAATATCTTCCTGTCAGAGATTCTGTTAAACAGCAGCTACAACAGCGTCAGGAATCTCAAGTAGAATTTGCAGAGAGTGCAGAACAATTATTTAAACCTATTATTAAACCAACCAAGGAAATTGTTGAAGCAACTAAAGCAACACAAAAAATTATTACTGAACATTTCACACCTGAGGAAACAAAAACTTTTACTGATCGTATCAAACCTGAGTCAAAAAGTAAAATTAACCTAATGAATAAATTTACTGAGGAAGGTCTTGCCTCTATTATAGATTCAGGTGACTTAGTTAAAATTGCTGCGTTTGGGTGGAAGGAAAAAAATAAATATATAAAACCCGAATATGCTAAAAATGTGAAATCGAACGATTGGATCAAAGATGTATATCGCGTTTATTTTAATATTGATCAAATCAGATCTCAGGATGATAAGCGGGATTTTAACATTTTTAAGAGGGGAATAGAGGAATATAAAACAAAAGTATCACAAGAGAGACAAGCACGACAAGATGAATTGGAGAGTAGACTTGAAGATGTAAAACAAGAAAGAAGGAAATCTGGCGTAAAAACTCGGTCTGAGCGAAGAAGAGAAATAGCAGCAGCCAGAAAACAGAAATCGGTACCTCTAGAAGAGTATTGAACACCTGAGGAATATGAGGGAAGTGGTTACAAGTCAACGGATTATCAACGTTGTCCCGATAACGTTCTTGCTGATGTTGATCGACTAGAAATTCTGATCGGGGGTAGACGAGCTGGTAATAATTCCCCTGAAATTATCAACGAAGCAACTGCAATATGCCAGCGATTATTTACAGGTGGAATCATGAATAGTGGTATTTACCGAGCACTAATCGATGAAATTATTGACGATTACTACAGCGATTAGACACAATTGAATTTATCAGAATCTATCACTAATTGTACAAGTACAATCAGAATAATGATCATACACAATGCTCAACGTGGACCAGAAATGGTCAGGGTGATAAACTCACGATCGCCAGTTTATAAGGTTACTTACGGAGATGGGGTCGGTGATGTTATCCAAGGTTTATTTAGAACGGTAGCCCCAAAAGCAGTCCCTGTTGCAAACCAACTAGCAATGAAAGCCATTGACGTTGTTCGTGATAAGGGTATTAATGTCGTCGGTAAATTTGTCGGTGACAAATTAACAGCAATCAGGGACAGACTCGCGCGATTAATTCGACGAAAACCTATTGACCGAGGTCAAAAGAAGGTAGATTTACCAGTGACAGACTCGATGCCAGCAGATGTCAGTAAAATAAAAAACCAAGCTGCAATTGCACGATTGAAAGAATTAGTTGGTGTTTCGAAAGATTCAACTGCGAATTTAGTGGCAGGCAGTGGTCTAAATCCACACATGTTAGACAACTGTGATTATAATAAAATGTTTAAACGTGTATCTGATCCAGCATTTGATATGGAAGCACCTATTCTCAAAGATGAGTCTGTACGTGATCATCAGTATTATTCCTATGAAGCACGAGAACCCAACCAATGGGGAAGAATTGAATTACAAGTAGAAGATACATCTAGATATTTCTTACCTGCTGAAGCATTCATTAAAGTTCAGGGTAGAGTTTTGCAAAACGATGATGCTGCATTTACAGGTGGATTTGTTAACAATGGTATTATGGCATTGTTTAGCAGTGCACGATATATTATTGATGGTAGAGAAATCGAGGTGTGTAATGAAAACGTTGACGTGGCTACAACGATTATTGGACTAGCCAGATACAGTGATGATTATTCACGATCAGCAGGTCCATCAATGATGTTCGCAAAGGATATTACTGATAATCACGGTAATATACAATTTACTCATCGAAGGCCTAAAGAACACGCCAATGCAGCTGCTGATGCAGATGTCGAGTCTGTAATTATCAAAGTTAACGAAAATTTTAATTTAGTATTTGCAGCACGTAAGAATCAAATTAACGGCGATGGGAGATTTAGTTGTGTAATTCCACTGAGTCATATCATTGATTTTTGTAGAAATGTTAGAAAGGTTATCTTTGGAGCCAAACACACAATTGCACTAGTAAGAAGGGCCTCTGACAATGATGCAATATGGCACGTTGAAGGTGCTAATGCAGCTGCAACTGAGGCGTTACATGGTAAAGTAATATTGACAAGACTTGCACTATGGATGCCAACGATGACGCCATCGATCATCGAAGAACAACGATTACTCGAATTTATGAATCAGGGTGGTAAATCAACATTGTCGTGGTTGACGATGACCACAGATTCAGCAACGAGTTCGATTGTTGGTACATTTGCATGGCAGATCGCAACAGAACAGGGGGTTTCAGCACCCAGGCATATATTTATAGTTTTTCAGGATTCCCATCGAGTTGATTTTCAGACACGTAATCCGATGGTATTTGACAAACTCGGTGTTAGTGAAGTCTCTCTGAGAATAAACGGACATCAGGAACCATCCGAAGAAGTGTTATTGGATTTTGCCAACAATCATGTTGCACGTGTGTATCATCGTTTGATGCAGTTTATGGGACGCGATCAGAATGTTGATTCTGGATTACAGATATCTCATTATGACTTTACAAATCTATATCCGATCTATTACTTTTCACTGGAACATTTGGATTTGTTTAGACAGTCAGTCGTTGATATACATTTTCGAGCTCGTGTAGGTGCACTGCCTGCTGGTGCTAATCCCAGTTACAGAGTTATTGCTGTGATACTATCAGACAAAACAATGTTACTTGAAGGTGTCGGTGGACGAATGAGGGTCGTTGATGATCCAGTGGAAAATATGTAGCAATCAGGTTAACCTGATTTAACACTTGTGCTACCACAAGTGGTTTTCACTGATCAATGAAAATTACAAGGATTGACGAATCATTGATTAATTGAATGATATAATATCGTATAATGCCAAATAAAACTGCGAAAACTTACCATCTTGTTAATGTTACTTTTACACCTAGTCAGATTCGAAAGTTACAATCGGCAGCAAAAAATTCATGTGGAGCAGTGATATTACTGAAACCAACGGATAATGGTCCAAACAAACTATCATTAACTGAACGTCAGATGAAACATTTCAATGATGCTAAAAAATCAAATTCACGTATACGAATTGATCTTTCCGCGAGTGCAATCCAAGATAAGTTAAAGCACGGTGGTATATTTCCACTTCTCGCGGCAATACCAGCATTAATCGCAGCTGCAGCACCCGCCGTAGCAAAAGCAGCAGCATTTGGTGCCGTTGGAACCGCAGCCGGAATGGCACTAAAAAAGGCAACCGGGCGTGGAATACGCAACATCGGTAATCGTTCTATGAACAATCGACGTAAAAACAAAATTGGATCCGGCCGGTGGTTAGGACCCCCTCCACAAGGATTCGGCCTGAGATTAGGACCACCCAATCCCTATCTAAGACAACTACTGGTTCGATGACGTATCTTTCTTTGAAAGATTCACCGATGTCTAATTTTGACTTGATTGATGCTGCACGAAAATTAAAAATTAAATCTTTTAGAGGTGTGTCTATGCGAGATCAGTTACCTACCAGACCAAACCGTGTTGAAACTGGTATTATTAATCTCGATAAATCTTCTTGAGCAGGCACGCATTGGGATGCTTATGCAATTAATCCACGTAGTGTTGTTTTTTATATTCGTACGGGTTGGCACCACCAATAGAATTTTTGAAATATATTTATCCTCGAGTTCCGTGGTACTCAACGTTACCTACACAAACAATAACAGATCCACCTATATGTGGTCCAGAAGTACTTGCTGTACTCAAACATGTTAGCAATTTGTGAACGCGCTCTTCGAAAGACCTGTCAAAGATAAATTTACATAAAGCCGTGCATGATTACACAACCGGTCCCACACAATTAAATTTGCACGATCAACTAAAATAAATGGTTGATATTTACGGAAGACCTCATCGCGTATCCAAACGTATCACTGACATGTCCACGGATTTATCAAAATATGTGACCAAGAATGAGTTTGATGAGCTTGTTGATCTCAACGGGATCAATTCCAATGAAGTTGTTAGTTTTCAAATCAACAACCACGGTTAGCAACGAGTAATATCCCGTGGACTGATATTGCCCTACGAGTTGCCAATGCCGTCGAAAATAACATACTTATGTTCACCAGTAACGGAGCAATCAGAGACTCAAACGTATCAATTAAATCCATCAACGATGAGATCAACAAACGTGTTGCTAAAACCGGCGATACAATGACTGGTAATCTCAACATGAATGAAAATCAAATTGGTTCTCTGAAGGAACCACAATCAGATGATAACGCCGCAACAAAAAAATACGTAGATGCGCTGCGAACCGATTATAATGCTCACGTAGATACGTTTACCGGGTTTCGTAGAACCATAAATAAACTCACCGATGATTTCTTTGGAAAACCGTGAGCCGTTCCCGTGAATCTAGCTGATATTCATACTGATCTTACCTATGTCACGCGAAATCTCAAAGAGCTTAATCATGTAGCAGGTGGATCATCATTAACATGGTCAAAGGAAAAAAACACTATCACGCATCGCAAAGAGCTCCCTGGTATATATAGGTTTTCAGTGATCTCTGACGTGAAATTTATCATATCTTCATGGGGCGCGCAAGATTCTCTCGGAACCATATCAGTTGTGTTAGATCGAGACAACAATGCTTTATTCACATTGGAACCAGAAAATAAAGCAATAATAACAGCCACGTATTGGTGGTACCTGGAATATATCGCGCGTTAATTTAAATTGATCGATCAACTAAAAGTTGATTAGGATTATAAAATGTGTGAGAATGTTGATGATCTTTAACGCCTCTGTGCGATCACACAATCATACAGATACAAACAGATACGATCGTGGCAAGAAACACTAAAAAATCTCGTCGAAAAATATCAAAACAAACAAAAAAAATACCAGAGACGTAAAATTGTCATTGATAATGTCGTTTACGTGGTAAATGCCATCACTACCGGAACATTGACATTAATTGGTGTATTATCAGCCACATATGTTATATTACGGATCATTGGAGTAGGTGTCACTATGTTCACAAGCGCGATTGGTATATTTAACATTATTATGAAGCGGTTGTCTACGTGTGCGACAACTAAATTACAATCGTATGAAGGGATGTTATTGTCGGTGACACTCGCATACACAAAAATATCCGAATTAATATCAAAAAGTTTAAACGATGGTGTTATATCCGATGATGAATTCATTGATATCAGCAACATCTACACGGATCGGTTTAAAATTGTAACCACGAATCCAACGAACGAAAACCAAATTTGAATCAATAACGAATCAAAGATTCGTCAATCAAGTATTATAATGAATGCCGAATCAAATCAATTACTGAGGCAAATCCATGGGGATCTATCAAGGATAGAATCAAATACTACACCGAGTACAACCACAATGATGACAGTGTCATCAACCAAGACAGAATTTAGTGTTATTCTTCCAACCCTGATATCGTCCCCAGGACGACGATTAGAGATTGCACTGGCACAATTACGAGTGTACTACAGTTGGCCAAACATCAGATCAAAACCATTCGGAGGCTTGGGAGCCAATAATTCACTGGTATTTGCATACAAAAACCGCGATGATGGTATTCCCGACTGGAACGTTGTTAGTATTCCCACGGGAAGTTACCATATCGAACAAATCAACGAGGAATTTCAACGGCGAATCAAAGCAATCACAGGGACAGAATCCAAAATTAAGATAACCGTGGATGAACCAACACTTCGCTCGGTCATTGAAATCACTGATGAAAATTACGTCGTTGACATATATCAATCGTCGATCAGAACCGTGTTTGGATGGCCTGAAACACCACCTCAATCGATCATAGATCGATCGAAGGTAAATCCACCAGATAAATCTGTTTATTTAACAAAAGTGCTGTCCGTTGAAACACCTGAATTTGAATCCAAGTTAGGAATAAACAGCATCTACGACGTGTACTCGAGGGTGATCGTCGATGACAACAATTTTATTGAATCAACGATTAGAAAATGAAATACTCATTATGTCGCGTATATTACTAACTTGGAATATTTATTTGAACAATACTTGATTGAATACCCCAACGGATCTATCAAGGGTATTATTGCTGTGATACAACTACTAAATATGGTAATCAACAACATGGAATACATCACAGAAGAATTGCAGTGTAGGCGACTCGCCGCCCGAGGAATGTATTTGGATCTCCAGGCCATGTTTTAAAAAAATATTGCTGAGTATTTTAAGATCGAGAAGCGGATTTACCTACGTTTATAATACCGGGCTTGATCCCGATGCAAAACGAGCCGAACTCAACAAGACCATCGATAAATACTTTGAGAAAATATTGACCATGTTCACCAAAATAACAACTGATCCAACTATTCTGCGCGCGGATCTGTCTTTGACAGATCAACGACATGTATCACCGGGTATTGTCAACATTACATTGACGATCTCTGCGAATCTCATATGTGATGCCGTCGACGGAAGCTATCAAGCGGATCTCTCTAGGTCTATTATGGCACAACAAGGATACATTATTTATAGCTTCTATCCGGCAGTACCTCCAGGTTACCTAATTATATCGGTACCGGTCAACCCGGTTTATCTACAATGTCATAATCCAACGTTATCCCGAATGAAATTTTCATTGGTGGATCAACACGGAGATTTGTTGGACACACGTGGAGAAGAATTAACGGTGAGTTTGTATGTCCGTGATAGATCGTAGATCTATTGCCGTGATCGAGTATAACTCGATTGGCGCAATCAAGGAACAAAAAAAAAAATGAATTTTTTATTAGTACTGTCTGACTGTATTATGACTTTACTCACACACATAGAGATATTCTATGAGCACGTTATATGTAAAAAATACAATGACATGATCTTTACCCAACTACTAATTTATGTGGTATATTATGAGTATGAGATCAACGTCGATGGGTGGTATCACCGTATAATTCTAGATAGGACTATTTGGTCTTTGAACGATCATGTCAATAATCCCGGAATTCGTGAATATATACCCAATTGGTCAGAGACCGATCGCGGATATATGGTCCGCAGACAACAAATAACTTTTCCTGATCTGTTCATGATTGAACACGTTGTGTCAACACTGTCACCAATCGGTCAGGACCGATCGAAGACAGTGTCATCGGATATATATATTGTATTTGAATCTGTTGTCAATATTGACCGCGGTATCGATCGTGAATCGTTCTACGATGGATTGACCGCGGTCAATGGATCTACTTCGGTAGATCAAGGATGGATTTATATGGTACACTACGATCAGGTAGAAACTTTCACCAGGATGCTAACGTGGATACTTCTTTCTTCGAAAGAATCGTTTTCAACAACTTATCTTGACCAGAACATGTTCTGTTGACGATAGATTCGCGGGTTGATTGTCCAAAGATTTACGGGCAAAAAAAAATATTTTTTTTGAATTATTCACATGTACATAAATCTACCTTCAACAAATCCCTCCCTTATTTCCGTAGACATGGTTGCATGTTATCCTGGAAGTTTTCTTGGGCGTGGTTCATGTAGTAGTTATTTCTCACGATTTGGACATCCAACACATTCAATGACCAGAGTTGCAATCAACGGAGAATTACCGGATAATCATTCGTCAACGGAGCATGCTCCATCATCAACGGAATATATTCCGTCGTTGACTGGATTTGCATTAGTTAAATCATTTGAATTTGACACAAACGTTCATCCGATTATTCCTAATTGGTTTGGAAGTCATTTTGTTAATCGTGGTTGGGCCCCCATAGTTTTACTTCGATGGATGCTCGATTTTGGGATATTGATACACTTGACAGTCACCGAAGCAATAATTTCATATAAATCACAAAAGGAGATCTGGTTACCTGACCAGCACGCAGACAAAAAAGAAAATTCATTTGCCAAGGACATCGGACGAAAGATTATTGGTAAATTTACACAAGGTGCCGCATCTAATGGTAAACGACGCTGCACACGATTGATCATAGACCCTGCTGAATCAGATTTCATAATCAATGACACAATGCACAAAGGTACATTTGTATTCACAGATACAGCAAAATTATCAGACGGATCTGAATTAGGTACAATTGTCTGTTACGAAGATGGTGATTCTCCACAATATACTCATCTGAGATCTTCGATGCTAGCTTATGTTTCAATAAACCTGCTATCAATGATAACTCAATTTCCCAGTGACATGATTCGTCGTGTTGCAGCGGATTCATTTATATTAGCTCGCAGTTCAGAGACAAAGTAGAACCTATGTGCGATTCAAGTGAAGCTTGGGGTTCATGGAGGATAAAAAACGAGCAGATCCACCATTACTCAAATTACGCCGGTTATAATGACGTTGAGTATCACAGTAATGTAAATGAATCCTTGATCGATTCGGTAGCGCCATCGGTTAATGATCACATATCCAGACACAAACTCATATATCTTAATGGTCCTGGTGGTTCTGATAAAACAACACTTGCTATTGAATTATTCAGAAATTGCAATATTACAGTGTTTACTCCGACTCATAGACTCGCCAGGGAAATGAAACTTCGGGGTGTTAAAAGTTGTACTTATCATAGTTTCTTTCGGTGGAGCGGTGAGAAATGGGACCATCTACGAATGGGAGACACATATATTCCTAGGATTATTATCTGGGACGAGATATGTACAGTGTCCCTAACAGTGTTGAAAAAGTTTCTTGAGTGGTTAGAAACAAAATCAACTGCAATTATTATGTGTGGGGATCATGGTCAGCCCCCACCATTCACAGGAGAATCTCCACATGAGTGGCTACGTAACCACGTTGATTATTACGAAGAAGTATTAGAAGATCATAGGGCTACAGATGAATCACTAAAACAACTAAAACTCGCGATGAGACTTCAACCGGACTCAGTTCAATGTTCATTGATGCGTGAAATGTTACCTGCAACATCTATCGGAGATTTTTGGAAATCATGGCATCCTAATGATATGATTGTTGCATCTTGGAAAATAGTTCGTGATTCACGAAATTATTTTTACTTCACAGGAAGAAATTTCCAGATTGTCTAGTACCATTGTGTTACCGACCGGCTGATACTCGTAAACAAAATATTTATGTTGATATTCCCAGACGCAATCGTTCTTTGGATGATCGTGGACAACAAGAAAAACAAAAAGTTGTTCTCAATGATATTGTCCATGTTGATATTGACGCGGTTGAAAAATCTTTAACAGAGCCTACATGCTGGACTTTAGGATATGCAATAACAATACATTCATTACAGGGACTGACCATTCCAGATTGTTGTTTGGATTGTTGATGACCGTGTCGAATGGTCAAATTTAGTATATTTGGCCGTATCTAGAGTAACAAAAATGTCTCAGTTACGTAGAATTATTTTCACCGTTGAATGTAACAGTCAGCGAATCCATGCTGGTGGTAATTGTGTATCTTCAGGAATTGCAAGTAATTGTTCATGAACAAATCCACGATTCGGGGCCTCCGAATCTAACCTGTAGATTGCAGGCCTGCCCGTAGATCTTACCACGCTGGAAATTTTGTGCGTGGTTACACTCCATATAGGATCGGTTGCTATTTTTTTACCACCTTCAAGTTCACCAGGTTCATATAAATATCTGACGGTGACGTTACCGAGTAACTTGGGTAGTGGTTTTTGTGGAAAGACCCCTCGTATATACTTCTTTGTGATTGCATTGACGGGTTTCATAGAAATTCCACGTGTGACTTCGTTGTTTAGCGCGGTTATCACATCTGGTAATCTTGCAACCCATTCACGCGACCGAATATCAGTAAAAAGTAATTCCTTTGCATATTGATATCCAAACAATCGCTCAGCAAGTGTTCGATTAAATCGTTCAACAATTGCCTGATCACGATGTATTGCAGTGTGTCCACGTCTAATTTTGACATTATGTTGCTTCTTTGTCGATGATACTACACCATGGAATTCTTTTCCTGGGTCATCTTGTAACAATTGTGGCCATCGTAAAGGTCCACGCGAGTAAATCTTTTGAATGCTTTTATGACTTCAGCTGATGTTTTAGTTGATAACGGCTCTGCTTCTTTATATCTGCTCGCAACATCAAATTGACGTCTGCGATGTGACGTTGTTGTAGATCATGATGCTTATACGAAACGTCATGAACGTGACACGCTTGATCAATTACATTTATCGGAAATTCACCTGGTCGTGGTTGATTTTATTCGTCAAGACGGATATCAAGTCGTCTGCCAGGACCACAATAATTATATCCAGGAAGGTGTTTCTCACCAGGATACTTTCCCCAACCTGGTAATTTTCCGAGTGTCGTGGCAATATCACCACCCTGTTTGTCGGATATAAATTTGTATTTGATTGCGTGACATACTGTACATGTACCTGTTATTGCTCGCTTTGAATTCTTTGTCATTATTGTTTTCAGCTGGCTTGTGTTTGTAAACTTCCTACAACGAACACAATATAAACTCATAATACAATAAAGTACCATGGATGTAATTGTTTTTTCGGCAACACAAAAAAGCGAACCAGTCAAACATCATCCAGCGCTCCCAAATTCTATCAGAGCAGTTATCGTTGGTCCATCTGGATCTGGTAAAACTCAACTGTTACTCAACATGAAAATGAGATGGCTACGATGGGATAAACTTTATATGGTAGCCCCATCCGTGGACGATCAACAATGCTTTAATGTCCTCAAAGAATTCAACGAGAACGCAAAGAAAATGACTGATAATGATGTTATCGAGTTTATCACCAATATTGATGACGCACCATTAGTCGATGATCTTGATGGTAGTATTAACAATCTTGTGGTATATGACGATGTCATGCTTGATAACCAAAAAAATCCGGCCAGAATATTCTCTCGAGGAAGACATAAAAACACAGATATTATCTACGTATCGCAACGATACAGTCAAATTCCCAAAGGTGATCAGAGATAACTGTAACTTATTGGTTGTGTTCAACGGGGTTGATACCCACACAATTCAGAACATTCATTGGACTTGGTGCTCCGGAGACATGGATATAACCAGATTTAAAAATTTCTTTGCATGTGCTCAGAAAAATCCACATGGGTTTATTTCAATCCATTTGTATGATCCTGTTTCCAGGTACCGCATCGGTCTCGATCAACCCCTGATCAATTGCCAGTAAATCAGGCTGGTAATATTTTAAATATTTCTCAATATTTTTAGCTCGTTCATTAACCAAATTATATTTTGCATTAGCTATTTGTGCTATTTGAGCACTAGTTTTAATATCATAAAAGAGATCCTTGTTTTGTTTTTTAAGATCTTCGTTTTGTTTCTTAAAATCTTTAATTTGTTTACGTCGCTCCTTCTCAATTTGCTCTATTTTATCTTTCTGATTATTAATAATGGTGTTACATTCGGCAATATAATCGTCACGTTCAGTAATATCATTACTATATGATGCAATCCCATTGCATTTTTGATCATATTTTTTATTCATTTCTTGTAGTTTAGTTTTTAAATCATGAGAATCCCCTGCATCCAACAATTTAAGTTTCTTGTTAATATTATCATGTACCAAAGCCTCGTTTTCTTTTTTTAATTCTTCTATTTGCTTTCTCTTGCTACGTGATCGTGGTTTATTTGTTTGTGATGCTGTTTGTGGATCATTTACATAGTTCTGTGAATCACATTGCTGTACCTGATTACCAACAGGTGTTTTTTCATTACCCCAAATTTTGTATAACCTGGACGCACCAAATTTATATTTTGTTAGAATATCCTGAACAGGAATCTTACCCCGACTTGACATAATCTCCACAATATCATTTTCCGATAATTCTGTTCCTTTGGATGGCATTATTATTACCGGTAATATTTTTTTGATTGAAAATTATTGATAATCAGTAACGAAAAAACCCCGGAAATATCAGGATTTCTGAATTTCTAATAGAATTTTTTTTCAATATTTGGTAGTAATTCCATTTTCCGTGGTATTACCGGTAACATTTGGTAATTCTGTTTCCTGGTGGTATTACCAGTAATTCCGTTTTTTCTAGTGGTATTACCAGTAATTTCGTTCCCGTGGTATTACCGGTAACATTTTTCCCCCGATTCGGTAATTTCCGGTTCCTGGTAACGAAGAAACCCCAGAAATATCAGGATTTCCAAATTTCCAATAGAGAATTTTTTCCCATCGTCAAGTATGTTACCGATAATTTTTTTCACCGGTGCCATTTTTTTTTTCAATCATTCGAAAAAATTTCCCTGAAAATTCACCTTGACTGATTTTTGTACTGCTTAATAGAGCCAATAATGCAGGCCATTGATTGAACTTACATCCATGTGTTTGGATACAAACCTCGGTTCGTTCCGGAATTATGGTCCGCTCATCCTCCCTGCTGCTTATGCATATGTCAGCATTATTAAACATCACATAGACAATACACGCAAAGGTATATAAGGTATTCAATCGGTAGGGTTCACTTTATTTATTAGATTTGTAAAACTGGACACAATTGATCAACCAGTTTGGAAAAAATTAGCCTTTAATATCTTTTTTTCCGACGCAAGGGGCACACCATTTTCTAGCAGATGGCGCTGCATTTGTGACGTGTAACTGGTAGTTCCGGTTTTTTGCCATGTTAGCGCTGTCAGGTCTCCTGAACTCGAACCAATAGTCGCATGTGTGCGAGAGAGAGAGAGAGAGAGAGAGAGAGAGAGTGTGTGTGTGTGTATTACAAGTGTGAGTAAGTGTGCTATCTGATACGTCGTTTTATAAAATGAAAAAAAAATGGTGCAAATAATTATCAACTGTTATCCACAAATTTCATCTAATTCATGATTCCTGTGGTCATTAAAAATAAAGGCTGCCACGTGCTACGAAGGCCCTATCACGAAACAAGTTTACCATGTCAGATGACATGTTCTATCCTTGATCAATCTGTTGACCATGTTTGTGAATGCGATCATTCAGCATCTTAGATTGTATGCCTTACTCACAACTAATAAAACAAATAAAGGAAACGCAGCAATAATAATATTTGCATATTTTTCATGCAGATATGTGAAATTGTCACACAAAGAGAGAATGAAATTCAGAGACTGAGGACATATTTAATTGAGAAAACCAAGAAACTCCAAGAAGCTAACGCTCAGATAGACCAACTTAAAGTAAAAGAGGAAAAACCAATGACTGATAACCGGGGAATGTACATCCATATGTCATCTATGGCAACTCGGGAAAATGAGTTAAAAGGAATCACTACACATTTACATCAACATCTTGATGTGATCGTGAAAAGGATAAACTGTTTTGAGGGAAGGTAGACACAATTTGTACAAGACACAAGCTTTTATACAATCAAGCTAACGGAGAAAGTGGAAGAACCTTAGAACTGCAACTGAAAGGAAATCATGAATTATCAACATGCAAGGAGAATAGATATGATCCATCTACTATTGATCAAGAAAATGTATTATCTCTTCCTAAAGAGATATACAAAGGGCCTTCTACAGCTCTTGCATCAAATTCGACTAGAAATGAACCCCCTATAACTTCAGTGCAAGATTTCCCACCACTTTCACGGAAGAATGCGACTAATACACCAGCAAATGTGAACCGTAAACGACAAACAGAAGTCACGTTTAAAAAAGGGAGCGAGAGCAAAGAAAATGAAAATAAACAAAACATGTTAAGATGTGAAGAAAGAACTGAAAATAAAATAAATGAAAATAGCACGAATAAAGCACTGAATGTGCTCATCGAATCACCAGAAGATTAATGAATGCTTCAGAACGACGAGGAGAAACGCAGGAAGAAAGATGTAGTGTATAGACATATTGAGACAATAATTATCAGACCCATTCAAAAGGATCACGAATCAGATGTTTTTGAACCAGTTGTAAGAAAAGAAATAAGACGCATTTTTCTGTCAAATGTAAAATCAAGAAAGGATATAGATGTTGTAAGGACTGCTATAACAAGCCGTTGCAAGGAGGAGGGTGTGAAGGTAACATTCGTCCGCCTTATAAAAGAAAGACCCCACTGGGATGGATCAAATATATATACATTTCGACTAAATGTTTTAGAAAAACATTTTAAATTGATGATGAACAAACCATCATTTTGGAGTGCTGGAATAAAATGTAGGGAATGTATATCAAACAAAAAGTGGAGAGAGGACTACCCATCAGATGAAATGTATGTAAATTTAACACGTAGTGCCAATGAACAGCGGCATTGGACTCGTAATTGTGTCATCATTGTAATTATGCTCACCATCTCAGCATAGAATGTACGTGGTGTAATGCATAGCACGCAGAAGTTAATTGAATTGTTAGCCGACACAGATCTGTTTGTTATTACTGAACATTGGCTTGATACAGAGAATCTAACTTACTTAGATAAATTACATGTCGATTTTAAAGTAGTAGCGATTCATACTGAACACATATCAAAATGCTATAGGGGTAGTGGCGGGGTTGCCTTATTTTACCGATCATCACTATGCAAAGTAAGAACCTTACAAACTGACTTGCCAAATATTATGGTGGTGAAAGTCATAATGAGAGAGTTGGAACCCATCATTTTGATTGCAACTTACTTCCCTCGACAACCAGAACTGACGATGAATATGAACAATTTTGTGATAATGTTTTTGATGTGTAACATACATATTCTGTTGAAAATATATGCACAATCATAGGAGACATGAATGCAGATCTTGTGTGTAAAAATCCATCCAGAAGAGACCTGACTCTCAGGAACAGAATAGAACAGAGAAACATCATTCCTACCTCAGTGATAAAACCCCACAAAAATTACTTGACGTATAGATCAAAAGACATGTCACGGACGTCTGTACTAGATTATATAGTGATACCTGATAAAATCAGAGGTGGTGTAAAAAGACACATAGTGAACGACAAAATTGATTTTTCAATTTCAGATCACCGACCAGTTACAACAGCACTTGCGAAAGATATGTTGAAAAAAAATATAAAGACACGTGGTTTTCCAAGAATTAAATGGAATATGGCGAATCCATTAGAAGTGAGCATGTATAAAACTGACGTTGACGCATATTTGAATTTCACATTTGAGTGTAAATCAGTAGAAGATATAGAGAAGTATAATGAACTAAAGGTGTAATAACTGCTTCGGAAAGATATATTCCAAAGTCTGAATTCAGATCACATTTGAAACCATACTGGCAGCAAAATGGCCTTGATAAGCTACATAAAAAATGAGAAACAAAACGTGGAGAATAGATCAAAGCAGGAAAAACTAGAGGACCAGACAGTAACAGCAATAGAAAATACAAGGAAGCAAAAAGAGAATTCAGAAAGAAGCATAGGCTGGAGAAAAAAGTATATAAAGAGTGCTTATTTGAAGAAAAAAGTGTATAAAGAGTACTTTGAAGAAATAGGAACTGGGAATAGACGAATTCTACCAAATCATACGGGAAAGTAGGAAATATAAATCAGATTATGGTAATATTGTATTTCGTGGAATAGAATCCAGTGATCCTATTGAATGTGTCAATTTATGGAAACTGTATTTTTCTGAATTAAGTGATACAACAGATGAGGAATATATTGACTGTGAGAATGTCAAGAAGATGTACGAACAAAGCAAATTAGAGACTGATAACATAAAATGTGATACTATCCAAGAGGAGGAGGTATTACAGCATATCAAGTCTCTAGAAATTAAAAAATCACCAGGCATTGACTCTGTGTCCAATGAGTATTTAAAGCATGGCGGAAAGTATCTAATCAGACATCTGACTGCCCTTTTTAATTATATAATCCAGCTTGAATATTTACCTAATGTATATAGATGTGAGATTATTCTACCGATATACAAACAAAATGGCAAAGATAAAAAGGATGCGGTGAATTATAGCGGTAAAACATTGACATCTTGTTTGGGAAAATTGTTTAAAAAAATATTGATGACCAGAATTCAAAAGTACCTAGACAAAATAAACTTTCCACATCCATATCAGTTTGGATTTCGTAAGGAGGCTGGAGCTACCTCTGCTGCATTTACCCTTCAAGAATGTCTAATGTACTATATAAATAATAACTCTAATGTGTATGCTGTTTTTCTGGATAACGAAAAGGTATTCGATAGACTGTGGCATTGCAGACTATGAAAAAAATTAAAATACTTGGAAATTAATGTAAAAATTTTGGAGAATAATCGCCTATTCCTACACACAGTCAAGTTCTTGTGTATCGTGTAGAGGACGTATATCGAACACATTTCCGTTACGAAGGGGAGTTGGTCAAGGGCGTGTAATGTCCGCTTTTCTTTTTCTCGTGTACATAAATGATCTATTGAATTAATTAATAATGACTAATTGCGGTTTAACAATGGGTCAGATGAACATACATGGCGTACTTTTAGCAGACGATACTACTCTTCTAAGTTCTACTCTGAATGGATTACAGATACTCGTGAATACAGCTTATCAGTATGCACAGAAGTGGAAATTGAAATATAATCCTAGCAAGAATAATTGGATGATAGTCAGTAGAAACAAGGAAGTGTATTCGTCAAATGGAATTACTTTGGGATTACGGGATATTTCGAGAACAAAAAAAGTGAAATATGCGGGAGTTACTTTTTCCCAGTCAATGCAAATTAATGATCGTGTAGACTATTTCTTTGATAAAGCTAAACGTGTAATAAACTCACTACACTCAATTGGATTAAATGCAAATGGAATGAACCTTGTACTTTCTGTGAAAGAGTTATATTGCCGTCTGCTTTATATGGCTCAGAACTCTGGTTCATTATGACATATCAGGGCATTGAAACATTGGAGAAAATACAACGATATTTCGCCCGAAGAGTACAAGGTTTCCCTCAAAGATCGCCGATAGGATCCACTACAGCATGCATGGGCATGATTTCAATGGAAGCTCGCATAGATAAGCAAAAACTTATATTTTTAGGTCGTATTTGTAGAACATCGGCACATTTAACTGCCAAAAAGATTATCCTCTGGACTGTAGGCAATTTTATTTTTTACCCCAAACATAGTTATAATTCTTTTATATATAATATTTATTCTGTGCTCAAAAAGTATGATTTACAAGATTATCTCAACGACTTTATTTTCACTGGAAGGTTTCTAGACAAATTAACATGGAAAAACCTAATTGGGACAAGAATTCAGGTATTCGAGGAGAGAAAACATGAAATGAGTATCAGAAATCCAAGTGAGGGATTTGATCGATTTTTTTAAAATTCATCCAGGATTAAAAATGCACCATTTAGGAAAACTTGCCTATATTGACTCAAGCAGAAAAATGGAGTATGCGACATTTATTCGTACTGGAGGAATGAAAGCCCGGGCTGGAATATGTCCCCTATGTGGGAAAACAAGTGATGGCCGTATTTTACACATTTCAAAGAATTGTCCCTTAACCTTGGAAGACAGAAACAATTTGATGGAGGATCTATTTACATATATGCCTCCAGAGATTTACCGTGATTTCTGTGATCAATTAGATGATAATATACTGATTATGCTACTTGGTGGTTTAAATGATATTTCAGAACAATTGGAACTCGAATCATGGATAAATGTGATAAGACTATCTACCAAGTATTTCATTAAGGTAAAGGATATTATATATTCGATTGATTAGAGAGCTTACACAGAATGTAATGCAAGAAATAATGGTATCGAACTGCAAAGCGAGTAGTATATTAACTATTTTTGATGTGTAGTATTGTAAAAGTATGATACAAATATATGATGGATATTATGGACATTAAATGATTTAACAGAAAACATTATCTCAGTGGATTGAAACTCAAAGCAAGTGACTATAAATAATTCCTTGCACAATACATATATTTCAAATATAATATTTGAAAGCATATGTAATTGCTAGTGTCGGGATTAATTTATTTATAATTTTGCTTAGTCTTGATGTATAAATAATTCATAGGGCTTCATAAGTTTTGAATTGCATCTTTTCTTGCTTGTATGTATTGTATTGCATTCTTTAAATTATCTCAAAATCTTCAGAAAATGGAGGAATAAAAGAATATCAATCAATATCTATATACAATTCATCATGTGCATATTTTCACCTAAAGTTTAATAGTGTTATAAATCATATCCAACGATATGCAGATGTTGCATTCTCACTTCATGTTATAAAAATTTATTTTCAATCCTCTTTTTTTAATTCTATCTTCCGACCTATCAACTTACCTGCATACCTACCTCCCTACTTACCATTCAAACCGTCTTTTCTAGCTCCAAACAAACCGATGTACTTACGTACCTGATCGCCTGCCTACCCACTACTTCGTTCTGAGAATATACAGCTGATCAAAACTTTATTTTCGATATTCGGTACTTGAGCTTTAGGAACATTTTTTAAAATCTAAAGTTGGGTTTTCGCCATAGACATTTGACGACAAAGGGACCATTGGCCTTGGCTGTAAATAAACAGCTGTTTCAGCATAACTGCTGCAAGCGAAATGCACAATTACGTTTTGCACGGATTTGATGAATGACCTTATGTAAAATGACATTTAGAGATATAATTATAGTGGGAGTCATATGTAAAATGACATTTAGAGATATAATCATAGTGGGAGTCATAAGGTCTGAATGTCTTTTCTATCATCCAGAAGTGAGCTGTTGTTACGGGGACTTTAACTCTCTGTCTGTCTGTCTGTATATATATATATATATATATATATATATATATATATATATATATATATATATATACAGAGAGAGAGAGAGAGAGGGAAATAACATCGTAAGAGTTAGAAGTCTAGGGCTTGAATAATTTAAACAGACACAAAAAGCCCATGATGTTAACATATTAAAGGTGGCAACGACAAAAAAGTTCTATAAAAAAAAGTTCGAATACCTATCATTTTCCTTCACACAGACCTAGATTTACTAAAGACAAATAAAATAAAAATATAAAAAAATATTATTACAGTTCTATCTGTAATAATATATGTGATTTCCCCCTTTTTAACAAACGTTGTAAAACATTTATCTATCTATCTATCTATCTAATTCTAACAATACTGGCAATTTTAGGATGGACTGTCATGTGATATTGTAAATGCACGAAAATGAATGTATGCAGAAATCAACATGTTAATATTTACCTTTCACCAAGGTCATTGTTGATTAATGATGCCATACAGAATGTTTCCTAAAGTCCAGGGTTCTTCCTCTAGCCGGCACGTCCAATCTTCCCCAATCTACCCCTAAGCTGTTTGGACTGAATTTGTTTAACTTCTCAAGTTTCAGAAACCTTTAGATTACAAACCTTAAAATTAAAGACCCAACGAGCAGGGAATGGACCCTTTATAAGGAGACAATACAATGATACAATGTCTTCTCTAATCCATGAATTTAAGTACAGACGAACGAAACGTGTTTTGTTGTTGTTGTTTTTTTTTTTTTTTTTTTTTTTTTGTTTGTTTGTTTGTTTGTTTAAATACAAACAAGCACGAACATTGATACCGGTGTGGGAGGAAAATGAAAATATGCTGATCGTCAATCCTCTGACATTAAACACGTTTAGCCCACTGGAGCCTGAAATGCACATGTTGTTTGGTATATGTTACGATATAAAAAAATTAGTGACACTGTGTTGAAAACAATTTGCAGTATTATACTCATAAAATGTTATCATAAAAACACCTGCTCTTATGATCTCAGAGTCGGCACCACACCCTTATATATAACTATCGGTCAAAAACGCGTTGAAAATCATGTGCCATTTTTCAACCTATAATTACATACAAACATGCAATTTGAGAGGTCGTACAATTAAATATGAAGATTTATTTATTTATTTATTGTTCCTTTTGATAATTCAATCTTTTGAGAAGAACACAATGGCGATCTGTGTTTCTCATCACCTCAAAGGCAAAGTTCTGTGGAATTATGATATATTTCACATGCAAACATTTGAGCAATTTTCACGTTTGTCTGTCTTTTGACACCAGTCCATATGTTTCATACTGTAAGTTACACGTCCTCTCTGTGTGAAGGAGAATGATAATTGTTTAAACGCTCCGTAGGCTATGTCACATAACCTTGTTTCTAACTTGTACATACCCACTATCAAATCCATCAAATATTATACATTGATTCATATTTCAAAAATCAACATGCTAGACGAAGACTTTGTCTTTTTATAAAGTAAAGTAAGAACTTTTTGTCATTGTCATTCACTTTTCAGACATATACTAACCGACATCACTAATATGCATATGTCAGCATTTTTAAACATCACAAAGACAATCCGCGCTAAGGTATAATAGGTATTCATTCAGTAGAGTTCACTTTATTTATTAGATCTGTAAAACTGGACACAATTGGTCAACCAGTTTAGAAAAATTCGCCTTTAATAGCTATTTTTTTCTGACGCAAGGGGCACACCATTTTCTAGCAGATGGCGCTGCATTTGTGACGTGAAACTGGTAGTTCCGGTTATTTGCCATGTTAGCGCTGTCAGGTCTCCTGAACTCGAACCAATAGTCGCATGTGTGCGAGAGAGAGAGAGAGAGAGAGAGAGAGAGAGAGAGAGAGTATTACAAATGTGAGTAAGTGTGCTTGTTGCATTTTCAGTCCAAAATTATCTGATACGTCGTTTTAAAAATGAAAAAAAATGGTGCAAATAATTATCAACTGTTATCCACAAATTTCATCTAATTCATGATTCCTGTGGTCATTAAAAATAAAGGCTGCCACGTGCTACGAAGGCCCTATCACGAAACAAGTTTACCATGTCAGATGACATGTTCTATCCTTGATCAATCTGTTGACCATGTTTGTGAATGCGATCATTCAGCATCTTAGATTGTATGCCTTACTCACAACTAATAAAACAAATAAAGGAAACGCAGCAATAATAATATTTGCATATTTTTCATGCAGATATGTGAAATTGTCACACAAAGAGAGAATGAAATTTAGAGACTGAGGACATATTTAATTGAGAAAACCAAGAAACTCCAAGAAGCTAACGCTCAGATAGACCAACTTAAAGTAAAAGAGGAAAAACCAATGACTGATAACCGGGGAATGTACATCCATATGTCATCTATGGCAACTCGGGAAAATGAGTTAAAAGGAATCACTACACATTTACATCAACATCTTGATGTGATCGTGAAAAGGATAAACTGTTTTGAGGGAAGGTAGACACAATTTGTACAAGACACAAGCTTTTATACAATCAAGCTAACGGAGAAAGTGGAAGAACCTTAGAACTGCAACTGAAAGGAAATCATGAATTATCAACATGCAAGGAGAATAGATATGATCCATCTACTATTGATCAAGAAAATGTATTATCTCTTCCTAAAGAGATATACAAAGGGCCTTCTACAGCTCTTGCATCAAATTCGACTAGAAATGAACCACCACCCCCTATAACTTCAGTGCAAGATTTCCCACCACTTTCACGGAAGAATGCGACTAATACACCAGCAAATGTGAACCGTAAACGACAAACAGAAGTCACGTTTAAAAAAGGGAGCGAGAGCAAAGAAAATGAAAATAAACAAAACATGTTAAGATGTGAAGAAAGAACTGAAAATAAAATAAATGAAAATAGCACGAATAAAGCACTGAATGTGCTCATCGAATCACCAGAAGATTAATGAATGCTTCAGAACGACGAGGAGAAACGCAGGAAGAAAGATATAGTGTATAGACATATTGAGACAATAATTATCAGACCCATTCAAAAGGATCACGAATCAGATGTTTTTGAACCAGTTGTAAGAAAAGAAATAAGACGCATTTTTCTGTCAAATGTAAAATCAAGAAAGGATATAGATGTTGTAAGGACTGCTATAACAAGCCGTTGCAAGGAGGAGGGTGTGAAGGTAACATTCGTCCGCCTTATAAAAGAAAGACCCCACTGGGATGGATCAAATATATATACATTTCGACTAAATGTTTTAGAAAAACATTTTAAATTGATGATGAACAAACCATCATTTTGGAGTGCTGGAATAAAATGTAGGGAATGTATATCAAACAAAAAGTGGAGAGAGGACTACCCATCAGATGAAATGTATGTAAATTTAACACGTAGTGCCAATGAACAGCGGCATTGGACTCGTAATTGTGTCATCATTGTAATTATGCTCACCATCTCAGCATAGAATGTACGTGGTGTAATGCATAGCACGCAGAAGTTAATTGAATTGTTAGCCGACACAGATCTGTTTGTTATTACTGAACATTGGCTTGGTACAGAGAATCTAACTTACTTAGATAAATTACATGTCGATTTTAAAGTAGTAGCGATTCATACTGAACACATACCAAAATGCTATAGGGGTAGTGGCGGGGTTGCCTGATTTTACCGATCATCACTATGCAAAGTAAGAACCTTACAAACTGACTTGCCAAATATTATGGTGGTGAAAGTCATAATGAGAGAGTTGGAACCCATCATTTTGATTGCAACTTACTTCCCTCGACAACCAGAACTGACGATGAATATGAACAATTTTGTGATAATGTTTTTGATGTGTAACATACATATTCTGTTGAAAATATATGCACAATCATAGGAGACATGAATGCAGATCTTGTGTGTAAAAATCCATCCAGAAGAGACCTGACTCTCAGGAACAGAATAGAACAGAGAAACATCATTCTTACCTCAGTGATAAAACCCCACAAAAATTACTTGACGTATAGATCAAAAGACATGTCACGGACGTCTGTACTAGATTATATAGTGATACCTGATAAAATCAGAGGTGGTGTAAAAAGACACATAGTGAACGACAAAATTGATTTTTCAATTTCAGATCACCGACCAGTTACAACAGCACTTGCGAAAGATATGTTGAAAAAAAATATAAAGACACGTGGTTTTCCAAGAATTAAATGGAATATGGCGAATCCATTAGAAGTGAGCATGTATAAAACTGACGTTGACGCATATTTGAATTTCACATTTGAGTGTAAATCAGTAGAAGATATAGAGAAGTATAATGAACTAAAGGTGTAATAACTGCTTCGGAAAGATATATTCCAAAGTCTGAATTCAGATCACATTTGAAACCATACTGGCAGCAAAATGGCCTTGATAAGCTACATAAAAAATGAGAAACAAAACGTGGAGAATAGATCAAAGCAGGAAAAACTAGAGGACCAGACAGTAACAGCAATAGAAAATACAAGGAAGCAAAAAGAGAATTCAGAAAGAAGCATAGGCTGGAGAAAAAAGTATATAAAGAGTGCTTTTTTGAAGAAAAAAGTGTATAAAGAGTGCTTTGAAGAAATAGGAACTGGGAATAGACGAATTCTACCAAATCATACGGGAAAGTAGGAAATATAAATCAGATTATGGTAATATTGTATTTCGTGGAATAGAATCCAGTGATCCTATTGAATGTGTCAATTTATGGAAACTGTATTTTTCTGAATTAAGTGATACAACAGATGAGGAATATATTGACTGTGAGAATGTCAAGAAGATGTACGAACAAAGCAAATTAGAGACTGATAACATAAAATGTGATACTATCCAAGAGGAGGAGGTATTACAGCATATCAAGTCTCTAGAAATTAAAAAATCACCAGGCATTGACTCTGTGTCCAATGAGTATTTAAAGCATGGCGGAAAGTATCTAATCAGACATCTGACTGCCCTTTTTAATTATATAATCCAGCTTGAATATTTACCTAATGTATATAGATGTGAGATTATTCTACCGATATACAAACAAAATGGCAAAGATAAAAAGGATGCGGTGAATTATAGCGGTAAAACATTGACATCTTGTTTGGGAAAATTGTTTAAAAAAATATTGATGACCAGAATTCAAAAGTACCTAGACAAAATAAACTTTCCACATCCATATCAGTTTGGATTTCGTAAGGAGGCTGGAGCTACCTCTGCTGCATTTACCCTTCAAGAATGTCTAATGTACTATATAAATAATAACTCTAATGTGTATGCTGTTTTTCTGGATAACGAAAAGGTATTCGATAGACTGTGGCATTGCAGACTATGAAAAAAATTAAAATACTTGGAAATTAATGTAAAAATTTTGGAGAATAATCGCCTATTCCTACACACAGTCAAGTTCTTGTGTATCGTGTAGAGGACGTATATCGAACACATTTCCGTTACGAAGGGGAGTTGGTCAAGGGCGTGTAATGTCCGCTTTTCTTTTTCTCGTGTACATAAATGATCTATTGAATTAATTAATAATGACTAATTGCGGTTTAACAATGGGTCAGATGAACATACATGGCGTACTTTTAGCAGACGATACTACTCTTCTAAGTTCTACTCTGAATGGATTACAGATACTCGTGAATACAGCTTATCAGTATGCACAGAAGTGGAAATTGAAATATAATCCTAGCAAGAATAATTGGATGATAGTCAGTAGAAACAAGGAAGTGTATTCGTCAAATGGAATTACTTTGGGATTACGGGATATTTCGAGAACAAAAAAAGTGAAATATGCGGGAGTTACTTTTTCCCAGTCAATGCAAATTAATGATCGTGTAGACTATTTCTTTGATAAAGCTAAACGTGTAATAAACTCACTACACTCAATTGGATTAAATGCAAATGGAATGAACCTTGTACTTTCTGTGAAAGAGTTATATTGCCGTCTGCTTTATATGGCTCAGAACTCTGGTTCATTATGACATATCAGGGCATTGAAACATTGGAGAAAATACAACGATATTTCGCCCGAAGAGTACAAGGTTTCCCTCAAAGATCGCCGATAGGATCCACTACAGCATGCATGGGCATGATTTCAATGGAAGCTCGCATAGATAAGCAAAAACTTATATTTTTAGGTCGTATTTGTAGAACATCGGCACATTTAACTGCCAAAAAGATTATCCTCTGGACTGTAGGCAATTTTATTTTTTACCCCAAACATAGTTATAATTCTTTTATATATAATATTTATTCTGTGCTCAAAAAGTATGATTTACAAGATTATCTCAACGACTTTATTTTCACTGGAAGGTTTCTAGACAAATTAACATGGAAAAACCTAATTGGGACAAGAATTCAGGTATTCGAGGAGAGAAAACATGAAATGAGTATCAGAAATCCAAGTGAGGGATTTGATCGATTTTTTTAAAATTCATCCAGGATTAAAAATGCACCATTTAGGAAAACTTGCCTATATTGACTCAAGCAGAAAAATGGAGTATGCGACATTTATTCGTACTGGAGGAATGAAAGCCCGGGCTGGAATATGTCCCCTATGTGGGAAAACAAGTGATGGCCGTATTTTACACATTTCAAAGAATTGTCCCTTAACCTTGGAAGACAGAAACAATTTGATGGAGGATCTATTTACATATATGCCTCCAGAGATTTACCGTGATTTCTGTGATCAATTAGATGATAATATACTGATTATGCTACTTGGTGGTTTAAATGATATTTCAGAACAATTGGAACTCGAATCATGGATAAATGTGATAAGACTATCTACCAAGTATTTCATTAAGGTAAAGGATATTATATATTCGATTGATTAGAGAGCTTACACAGAATGTAATGCAAGAAATAATGGTATCGAACTGCAAAGCGAGTAGTATATTAACTATTTTTGATGTGTAGTATTGTAAAAGTATGATACAAATATATGATGGATATTATGGACATTAAATGATTTAACAGAAAACATTATCTCAGTGGATTGAAACTCAAAGCAAGTGACTATAAATAATTCCTTGCACAATACATATATTTCAAATGTAATATTTGAAAGCATATGTAATTGCTAGTGTCGGGATTAATTTATTTATAATTTTGCTTAGTCTTGATGTATAAATAATTCATAGGGCTTCATAAGTTTTGAATTGCATCTTTTCTTGCTTGTATGTATTGTATTGCATTCTTTAAATTATCTCAAAATCTTCAGAAAATGGAGGAATAAAAGAATATCAATCAATATCTATATACAATTCATCATGTGCATATTTTCACCTAAAGTTTAATAGTGTTATAAATCATATCCAACGATATGCAGATGTTGCATTCTCACTTCATGTTATAAAAATTTATTTTCAATCCTCTTTTTTTAATTCTATCTTCCGACCTATCAACTTACCTGCATACCTACCTCCCTACTTACCATTCAAACCGTCTTTTCTAGCTCCAAACAAACCGATGTACTTACGTACCTGATCGCCTGCCTACCCACTACTTCGTTCTGAGAATATACAGCTGATCAAAACTTTATTTTCGATATTCGGTACTTGAGCTTTAGGAACATTTTTTAAAATCTAAAGTTGGGTTTTCGCCATAGACATTTGACGACAAAGGGACCATTGGCCTTGGCTGTAAATAAACAGCTGTTTCAGCATAACTGCTGCAAGCGAAATGCACAATTACGTTTTGCACGGATTTGATGAATGACCTTATGTAAAATGACATTTAGAGATATAATTATAGTGGGAGTCATATGTAAAATGACATTTAGAGATATAATCATAGTGGGAGTCATAAGGTCTGAATGTCTTTTCTATCATCCAGAAGTGAGCTGTTGTTACGGGGACTTTAACTCTCTGTCTGTCTGTATATATATATATATATATATATATATATATATATATATATATATATATATATATATACAGAGAGAGAGAGAGAGAGAAATAACATCGTAAGAGTTAGAAGTCTAGGGCTTGAATAATTTAAACAGACACAAAAAGCCCATGATGTTAACATATTAAAGGTGGCAACGACAAAAAAGTTCTATAAAAAAAAGTTCGAATACCTATCATTTTCCTTCACACAGACCTAGATTTACTAAAGACAAATAAAATAAAAATATAAAAAAATATTATTACAGTTCTATCTGTAATAATATATGTGATTTCCCCCTTTTTAACAAACGTTGTAAAACATTTATCTATCTATCTATCTATCTATCTATCTATCTATCTATCTATCTATCTCTCTAATTCTAACAATACTGGCAATTTTAGGATGGACTGTCATGTGATATTGTAAATGCACGAAAATGAATGTATGCAGAAATCAACATGTTAATATTTACCTTTCACCAAGGTCATTGTTGATTAATGATGCCATACAGAATGTTTCCTAAAGTCCAGGGTTCTTCCTCTAGCCGGCACGTCCAATCTTCCCCAATCTACCCCTAAGCTGTTTGGACTGAATTTGTTTAACTTCTCAAGTTTCAGAAACCTTTAGATTACAAACCTTAAAATTAAAGACCCAACGAGCAGGGAATGGACCCTTTATAAGGAGACAATACAATGTCTTCTCTAATCCATGAATTTAAGTACAGACGAACGAAACGTGTTTTGTTGTTGTTGTTTTTTTTTTTTTTTTTTTTTGTTTGTTTGTTTGTTTGTTTAAATACAAACAAGCACGAACATTGATACCGGTGTGGGAGGAAAATGAAAATATGCTGATCGTCAATCCTCTGACATTAAACACGTTTAGCCCACTGGAGCCTGAAATGCACATGTTGTTTGGTATATGTTACGATATAAAAAAATTAGTGACACTGTGTTGAAAACAATTTGCAGTATTATACTCATAAAATGTCATCATAAAAACACCTGCTCTTATCATCTCAGAGTCGGCACCACACCCTCATATATAACTATCGGTCAAAAACGCGTTGAAAATCATGTGCCATTTTTCAACCTATAATTACATACAAACATGCAATTTGAGAGGTCGTACAATTGAATATGAAGATTTATTTATTGTTCCTTTTGATAATTCAATCTTTTGAGGAGAACACAATGGCGATCTGTGTTTCTCATCACCTCAAAGGCAAAGTTCTGTGGAATTATGATATATTTCACATGCAAACATTTGAGCAATTTTCACGTTTGTCTGTCTTTTGACACCAGTCCATATGTTTCATACTGTAAGTTACACGTCCTCTCTGTGTGAAGGAGAATGATAATTGTTTAAACGCTCCGTAGGCTATGTCACATAACCTTGTTTCTAACTTGTACATACCCACTATCAAATCCATCAAATATTATACATTGATTCATATTTCAAAAATCAACATGCTAGACGAAGACTTTGTCTTTTTATAAAGTAAAGTAAGAACTTTTTGTCATTGTCATTCACTTTTCAGACATATACTAACCGACATCACTAATATGCATATGTCAGCATTTTTAAACATCACAAAGACAATCCGCGCTAAGGTATAATGGGTATTCATTCAGTAGAGTTCACTTTATTTATTAGATCTGTAAAACTGGACACAATTGGTCAACCAGTTTAGAAAAATTCGCCTTTAATAGCTATTTTTTTCTGACGCAAGGGGCACACCATTTTCTAGCAGATGGCGCTGCATTTGTGACGTGAAACTGGTAGTTCCGGTTATTTGCCATGTTAGCGCTGTCAGGTCTCCTGAACTCGAACCAATAGTCGCATGTGTGCGAGAGAGAGAGAGAGAGAGAGAGAGAGAGTATTACAAATGTGAGTAAGTGTGCTTGTTGCATTTTCAGTCCAAAATTATCTGATACGTCGTTTTAAAAATGAAAAAAAAATGGTGCAAATAATTATCAACTGTTATCCACAAATTTCATCTAATTCATGATTCCTGTGGTCATTAAAAATAAAGGCTGCCACGTGCTACGAAGGCCCTATCACGAAACAAGTTTACCATGTCAGATGACATGTTCTATCCTTGATCAATCTGTTGACCATGTTTGTGAATGCGATCATTCAGCATCTTAGATTGTATGCCTTACTCACAACTAATAAAACAAATAAAGAAAACGCAGCAATAATAACATTTGCATGTTTTTCATGCTTAATTGAAATTATCCATTTTAAATGTATTTTTTTAAATCAATCACCGACATTCATATGATTACGACTGGGAAAAGTGGATCTTGTATGGATTTATATAAATTATGTATGAAGAAGAATTTATTTACCACTTATAAAAATGTAGAATTCTTATGCTTACATATTTCTTGCAATTAATATCCATCTAAATGAATATAGTGTGCAAACATTTTGTAAATACGAAAATATAGCTATAATCTGAGGAATGATGGCTCCATTTTTAACCATATCATGTGGTTGTTGTGAGAACTACTGTCACAGTGGGTTAACGCACCTCTATATATATAGTCTAAAACCGGATCGAAACGGATTGGGAACTTCCACCAGTCGTAATGCGTGTAACATAATTTAGTTAGGGCGTGTTGTCTATCTTCTAGTCAGAATACAGCGGACGCGTGATGTCACTTTCAATATATGTACACAAGAGGTTTCCTACGATTTACCATTGTTGAAGAGTTCAAGTACAAAACCCATGACTGAAACAAAGACGATGTTTTGGGGTGCGGCTGCAGTGGGTACTTCTTATATTCGAAGTGATAGGACAACTACTACTACTACAGCTGTAGCAAGCAGTTTTCCAGAAGAGAATGACTTCAATTTGGCTTTGTGAGATTTGTTATCTTATCCACAAGAATGTTTGACAGTAGTACCACCTCAGCTTCTTTTCCATCATTACCAGTGTATGATGATTTCAGAAGAAGAAAAAAATGAACAGAAGGAAGAGTTGGCAAGTTATTTGCAACGTCAGAAAGAAGAACAAGTATTCGTTTAACTACAACAACAACAAGAGGAAAAAGGAAAGCAAGAAGAGGAGAAGAGGAAACTTTTGAAAAGTGAGAAGAAGGAAGAGAGTGAAAACAAAACGGTCTATTTGTTACAAGACATTTTGGCGGAGTTGAAATACCGGAGAGAAATGTGCCACTACCACAGCAGCAGCAACATGAGTAGGACTTGGACGTGGAAATGGTTTAAGGCATTTGCAATTAATGTTGAAAAGTTCATCAGGATAACCCACATCTCTTGAAAAAGAGATACTACTCAATGATTGATAAATCAAACAAAACTCAAGTCCCTTCCATTATAAAATGTTGGCGTGTGTGAGTGTGCGAATATCTTTTCTTACATTCCTGTATGTGTATGATCGTGTTTTCCATTGTATAACACCGGCGCAGGATAGTTCTATCCTACCTCACACTTGACATTTATCCTGACGCGTGGACTATTTTTACCTTCATCTGCGAGCATAGTGCACACGAAGAAGGAAAAACTTCTTGATTTCCATCATTACTTGAATATTCTTTCACAATAATAAAGATAAACATTAATTTCAACACATTTGCGTACTAAAGCTAGCAGTGGTTGCACTGACTGACTTAGGTACATTACGTACTATATTGAGCAGGGATTAAAGTTAAGTGTCCCGCAAACAGGCCATTTCGCACTGATTGACCTAGCTACATGAACGGTTTCTTTAGCTACTGCGAGCATAGTGCACACAACGTAGCAAACTCTTCCTGATTTTCATCATTACTTGAACATTTTTTCACAATAGAAAAGATAAACATTAATTTCAACATATTTACGTACTAAAGCGAACAGTGGTTGAAGTTAAGTGTCCCACAAACAGGTCTTTTCGCACTGATTGACCTAGCTACATGAATGGTCTCTTGAGTCCAATTTCGAGTTGAAAAAGCCGTTGTTGTAATTGTAATAGTTTTAAAAAAATCATAATCTCATTATTATTTCTGAAAGGTAAATACATTCTAGATCAAAGTTTAGTCGAAGACTATTTCAATTCTTTCTGGTATCAATTTTATGGATAATAGTGGACTTTATTTTTTTTTACCTGTTCACGTTTATATCATTGTGCAAGCTATATGCAGTACACTTTTCGGACGCTGTGTATTGCCAGTACCATTGGGGTATCAACCACTGTTCTTAGAAAGCTAAAATGTGTTTAAATGTCATTTAACGTTTACACTGAATTTTGCAGTGTAAACCTAACTGTTCATTATTCTATCTTAAGGTAAGGAAATTTTCGATGGGCGTTTTGCTGTTTGAAAGTTACATTAGTATTCACGAAAAGTTATCCTGAGCCAACACTATCTACCTCCACTAAAAGAGCTAGAGAGTCACTATTATCCAAGAAAGAAAGTGGTTCGGTAGCGCCTGAAGATTATTTTTACATTCGACCTACCCAATAAGTCACTTCCAGAAAATTTAGAACGACGGCTTATACATGCACGGTGAAATTTAAAGAGTTCAAGTATCAAGTTCCAGCAGAGAAAGCAGCTGTCGTCATTACGGATTTTTTGTAGTCAATGTTAGAGAAATGGCACGACAATGCCAAGCTCAATATTACGATCGTTTGAGACTATCCATCGCTCACGACAGTTTGATGTGTCTTGTGTGCATCGAGTTTAGTACACCTGCAGATTTAACTTCTTCCAAAATCTTGGACAAAATTCATTAAGTTCAACAGTCGAATGACGAGTTTGACATGGCCGATGGAAAAGCTACTCTTCACATGACACACGTTTCACTCCCAAGAGGCAGCGGAAAACGTAACGTTTTATTGGTGGATTAACTTTGCAGTACCAAATCATGTATCGTCCAGATTAACAACGACCAAGATCTAATTTTTTAATCCGTGCCGTGCCATCGTAGTGGCTTGAACTCATGCAGAGAAACACTATACAGCAGGATAGAAAAGATGATGGGAGAGCAGTAATAAATCGGACTGACCCATATAATAGAGAGAAGTTTATTTTTTTTGGCAGCAAGCAGGTATTCAAGACGTGCTGGATCCTACTTATACGTTGAAAGTGTACCTTCAAATCGTTCGTGGAGCTCTCGCGTTTCGAGGACGGGATTTCCAAGATGGAAAATACATTCAAGTTTATTATCGCCAAGATCATTTCGATGCTTTTACTAGTATCGCAGGATTTCTCGGACACAGTGTTACTATTGCAACAAATGTGACTAAGAATTTATCAATCGGGAGCAACATATTCATTGCGGAGAGAGATGTCGTGGGTATTTAGCTTCTAGACCTTGCGTTCCTGAAGGAAAAGAAAAAAATTATTGCTCTACTTGCAAGCGAACATTCGTCACTCCAGTCTGTTACGAGCAACATTGAATTGAACGAAAGACTTTATTTTATATCTGTGTACTCTGATGTCGTCGAGTACAACCACCAGCGTCGTCAGCAATGCGGCCCACCAAATCCTTTCGAGTTCCACCACTTCAACTTGTCCAAGATAGAAGTCACCCGAGATAACCAAAAGTTGTGTACCAGACCCTTTGAACCTAATTTTGCACAGAAAAATTACTTGAGATTTTACTTAACTCTGTTTGAAGCCACAGGACAGTTGGGAACTGACAGTAGCCCCGGCATTTGGTACGACGATTATGCAGGAGGATATACTTTGTGGGGCTTTGATTTCACTCCAGACCCAGGAAGCGACGAAGGACATTTCCATCCTAAAAAGTCAGGCCAACTTCGTGTTTAACTTCAGTTTGCGCTAGCTCTGGCGAACACAGTGAACGTCATCTTGTATGCAGAATTTGACAATACTCTGGAAATCAACAGTCTCCGAGAAGGGATCCTATAATATTAAAAGATGGAAGGCATGGATATATGCGATGCGGATATTTTATATCCAGAATAACAGTCAGAGACCCTGCGTGGATAAGAAAAAGAAAGAAAAGAAGAAAAAGAGACAGTCATGATGTCAAGATGGCCAGAACAAGAACAACACTTAGTCTCCTGTTTTACCCGTCACGTGACTGAAAGAATCACACCACTAACCATAGAACATTGTCATGGGTGTCAAATCGATCATCCTAGTCAGAAATAACGGGACAAATGCTTCGTGATAAGTCAAGAAGAAGGTTTGAACAGTATATGGAAGACGCATGGACCCTCATCTCTTAGGAAATAATTTTGAAAGAGTTGTATAAAGACTTGAATGACACTTTCTTACCTCCATTGACTTCTTCGGAAACGAAAAGCATCGAAGCACTTTTGCAACAGAGTATAGAAACTTCCGGTACATCGATTTACTTGACAGATATCTTCAAGGAAAAAGTCAAGTGTGAACACTTATCGTTACCTGTGACAAGAATTAATACCTAGGAACTTCCTTACCTTCTGACTCACAGTCACAGTCCGTACAATGCTTCTTAGAATCCAGTAGTGTGTGCTAATGATGAACTTCCTCATGGAAAACCTAACAATGTTCAATCCTATGTCATCAACACGGACGACAGTCATCAACCAGGAACCCATTGGGTAGCCGTCTACTTTCCCAACGACCAAAGTGTGGAATATTTTGATTCTTATAGATTACCCCCTCTTGAAAACGATATGGTCGAATTTAAGAAATGCTGTATCCACTCAGTTTAGTAATGTGAGATTACAAGAATCAGATTCGATAGTGTGTGGACAATAGTGTGTGTATTTTCTTCATCAATACAGTCTTCGATTTCATTAGAACATTTACTGAATTGTTTTGAACGTGATTTCTGTATAAACTATGACGAAATAGAAAGGTGATTTTGTGAACATTATGGCTATCTATTTTCTTTAGTACAGAAACGATTGCAAAATGACACTGTACTAGATGATCATTGGAAGTCTTGTCTTACTCCACGTTGTCAACCTTGTAAATACGTTCATGTTTAATGTTTTGGTATTTGTAAATGAAGAGAAAGGGACTAGCCCTAATTGCCCCTCTTCATTGATTTTGTTCATGTTTCAGTGAACGGGGATTATTTAAAAAATGCCGATTTATAACAATTGGTGTTGGCTCGTTTTTTTTTTTTCAAAGAAACAATTCTTGTTGACATGCTCTTTCAGACTCTTTCTGTTGATCTTTAAATTTGTAAAAAAAAAAAGCAAAAACAAAACAAACAAGAATGATTTCTTTCACGTCCGCGTACCGAATCTGAGGGGTGTTTTCCTACACGTCTGTACTTCTAGCATATATTGCGGTTAGTTCACCAAGGAATGTGCCATTTTAAAACAGCTAAAGAATTAGTAGTCTCCTTGCTGCACGACGAAATGGAGAAAAGAGAAAAGAAAATCGGCAGAGGAGAAGAAACAGAAGTATCAATACAATCTGTTTGCTCAATTGCAACAGTAACAACAGCAGGAGCCTGATCTCCTCATTCCAACAATGGAAGACTGGCCATTCTCACTTTTCCCTCCCCGTATCCATTAATCTTTGGGGTGGGGATCAATGGAGTAGGAGATGTGCTACTTGTGAATCCCGGCCTTGGAGGTGCGGTCACTAATGGAGAGTGGTGGCTGAAAACAAAACGTCCCTTGAAGGCTTCAAGATTTGCGATTGAGCTTTTTGGTGTGATCCAACTGCTTTTCTTTCTGAACACGGGTCTGTCGCAACAAATATCACCATCCGACTCATTTGTTTACTAGAGTGCAAACTGGGCCTTGAGTCTGCGGCTAAAGTCTTCAGTATCCTTTTGTTACGTATATGGAATAGATAATAATGAGTGCCTAAACTTTTGGAATATGACTGTACATTAAAATTGTGTCAAATAGTAAGTCGCACTTTAAGTTTGTTTCAGATGTCAACAAGGTATTTACTGACATTTGAGTTCAAGGTCAGAGTTGTTGACCATTCTTGAGGAAATTTTCATTCGAAAGACCCATTTAGTATTGCATTCTGGGTCGTACTATGACACGTTTCCTCTTGTGAAATAGGCCATTTGCAAAGAGTATATAAGACCTTAATATACGCATTATAATCATTCCAATTTTAAATCCTGTGTTAAAAACATTCATGTTTTTTATGATCAGTCTTTGGAATCATCAGATTGTTTGGAATCATAGTTGTGCTGTAATCTCGTTGTCCTGTAAAGCTGTAGTTCTGTAATGCCGTAATGTTGTATACATTATTCGAAAGGAATTATTTATTGGAACATTCATTGGAGTCGCCTGAAGTGCTCATTAACCTTTTGATTTAAATATATTACTTTTTTATACCTGTGGACATTCTCAAAGATGATCTGGATTACATTATCGTTGGTACATCAGGACATTCTAGACTACCCATTAATTCGGAACATTCATTCGGAACATTCATTTACTCGGAACATTCATTCATTCCGAACATTTTATATTTAGGACTTGTGATTAGAACCCTTAGGATTATTGGAATATTTGGATTTTAATTCACGTTACTGTAAGTGTCTTTTGAATTTTCATTTTAATTGTCTAGAAATAAATTGTTTGTTGAATTTACACACATTGTTGGTTTCACTGTCTTTCTGTTACATTTTTCTTAGACCATAGAGTCGTGTTACCTTTTGGAACTTACCGCTGTCGTATATCTTTTGGCGGAGACAGAAACTCAGACCTTTTGATAACATTTTAATTTCTGTCTCTGTAAGTTGTGCTTTTGAGAGATTAACCACTGTGTTGGTAACAAGTGAAGGAATTTTTATCGTGGGATGTTTACGTTTCTTCCTTTTACAGCGATATTGTTTCTTTTTAGAAGATTTTTCTTTAGTTGAAGGTTCACCAGGACAATGATTTATATACAGGTTGAGTCTTTTTCAATCTTTTTTCCATAATTTTGTTTAGCTTTTTTTAGAGTCTCTGTTGATCCTTATTTAATTTAGAGAAAAAAGATTTTAATTGTTCCTGTGTTGAAGCTGAAGCTCACTCCCTTTTAAGTTTGTCGGTGGTTGCTGATGACAACATATTGATGGTTTAAAAAAAAAAAAAAAAAAAAAAAAAATTAATAATAATAATATTAATATTAATAATTATTATTATTATTATATTTATTATTATTATTAAAAATGATGAGAAGAAAAAGAAGAAGAAGAAGAAGAAAGAAAGAAGAAGAAGATTACTAATAATACATGTAAAAAGTTACGAAATATTTACTTGGGAAAAATGCCTACGTCTGATAAACAGATGCCAGGCTGTAGTTATGATAAGATTGCAATAGGAAGCTTAGACTTTCTCTCTCTCTCTCTCATTTGACTGCTTACATACACCGGAACGCAGATGTCGTTAATAATGCAACAAAGAAGAAATCATTGATGTTGTCTTGGATGTTGGTGATGCATTCTAGCACAGGCTTTTGTGAAATAAAATACCCTTTATTCCCCATAGAGTCATAAAAAAAAATCTCGTCATTCGAGATATTTAACAATTTCATCCTCTCCTCTCTATCAGCTTACTCACTGAACCCATGTTTGTGGGCTCTATTTCTCTGTGTGTGTGTGTGTGCATGTGTGTCTGTGTATATATAATGACACACATCTAATTAAACGGGCTAGAGGGTTATAATTAGTTCCAAACAGGAATCGAATCCATGCCGCGCGTAATGGTACCCATCACCTTGCTCGGATGCACCAGCGCTCTAATCCACTCGGCCATGAGCTTAGCTTCTCCCCCCCCCCCTCAAAAAAAAAAGAGCCGCCGAGCAAGGTCGAAGGAAAGAGTTCGAGTATGAGGTACCGGAGCGGACAAATGTTGGTCTAACGAGAAAGTATCAGAATTATAATTTCACATGTTGAATCAAATTGTTTGTGTTGGAGGTTCTATTTCATACGTCTAGTTTTCAGTTTTATCTGTTGAAGTACACAGCAGTGGTTGAAAGTTCCATTTCCTATGTCGAGAATTCTAATGTCACATGTTGAACCAAATTGTCTGTGTTGATAATGTCTGTCATTGATGCATTTGACTGCATATGTTGTTCAAGGGCACTTTATTATATATATATATATATATATATATATATATATATATATATATATATATATATATATATATATATATATATAGTTACGGAATTATATATCATTTTTCTTTTAATAATGGTATAGTTTATTAGTTTGTGATCTCTGTTCTTAGTCTAACAGCTGTCGTCTTGCCATACGGTAATTTGGATCAATATTTCACTGAAGCTTTAGTCGTGTCACGTGATTCAGCGCGTGAGCGTATGAACTTCTGACCTAGATTCTATGATTCATTTTAGAGTCAATACATTATTTACTGTTAATAACGTCAGGGCACTAGTACTTTGGCGATGTCACGCATAACCTAGTTTCTGACTGGTTCGGAGAGGGTTGTAATTTAGAAGGAAATTATTTCAAAATCCAAAGTTGTTTATCAAAGACGTAGTATGGGTTTTTATTTCGACTCTGCGTAGTAAGAGACTATATAATAGGAAATAATCCTGTGTTTAGTCATTTCTTTGCATAGTTTGAAAGCCTGAGAGGTCATAAAAGAATTTGGTTCATTTTGTATTTATTCTACTTTTGTGTAATATATCATCATACAGTACATTCTGGATTCAGTACTGTTTCTTAAACTTTATTAATTATACAGCTCCGTGGAATTATCGGAAACATTTCTAGAACTTGTGATATTCCATTCACAGGGACTATTTGGAATTTATAACACCTTGATATAACTGATTCTTATTAACACATCAGTACAGTGAAGGTTTTATTTGGAACCTACTTCATTCGAAACATTTGGATTAACTTCCGGATTATTGAACTTTAGAACAATTTAGGACTTATAAGGATATTTTATACTGTAAGTTATTTTAATTCTTTTACTTTGATTGTTTGTTGAAATATTTAAATATTTTAGGAAATTTAATATTTGTATTTAAATCTTGAAAGCTTGTTTGAGTCTTTTCTTTTGTTACATTACCCCTAGTCGTAACAATATATATTCAATGACGAATTCATTGTAAATAAATCCTTCTTCGATTTTGTTTACCTGCGTGAAGCGCAGACGATGAAGTACATGCAGTTTTCTGTAGGTGTTATTTTATAGATAGATCTTCATGTTTTGACCTTTCATTAGGGCATTGCCCAACCGATAGTTGGCGTTGTCATATAACTGGCAGTTTCTGTCGATGTTTGAGGTTCTCATGTAACTGACAGTGCTTCAGTCGATATTTGGGGTTTTGGTGTAACTAACAGTTCATCGGTCGATATTTGGGGTTCTCATGTAACTGACAGTTCATCGGTCCATATTTGGTGTTCTCATTTAACAGACTGTGCTTCGATCAAAGTTAAAGAAAATCAATGGTTGGAGTGAAATGTTTTATTTCAATCCAACTAAGTTCGATTCTCGACGTCAACAGCACGTCCATAACTTAAATATCATTAATCACTCGAATATTCTGCATCACTCTAATTACTCCTTCATTCGCTCTTTAATACATTCTCATTTCTGTGATCTAGAAAATCTTGAAACTACCGAAAACGCGAACCTAAAGTACGGGCCCACAGCGCTTCGACTTTTCGAAATTCTTTAAATATATCATAGTTGAGTATCTATCACGTATCTTACATAAAGAAAACAAAAATACAACACTGATGTTTAATATCAACAGACACAGTTTCAAATCAGAACTTAAAAATTGAAAGATGTGAATAATAACCCTTCCACGCTTTTGAAAATAAATTCAGCCTTACATTTGTCCTGGAATCTCTATATTTTTGATCTTAAATAACGTATATTATATGATGAGTCGCCAAATATTCTGAGATTTTGATTAAAAATATTCCTTATTGATAAAACTTGCTGATTAATCAGTACCATAAACTCGAATATGACATGACCCACGCCTTCTGAAAATGAACTTTAGCTAACATTTCTTAACGATATTTATCCTGTTTTGAATCGATTTACGGGGGAACAGTCCTCGGTCAGGATATATTTTGTGTTTCTGCACTAAGGAACCCGGTCAATGGAATCTTGCATCGGCATTTTACCAATCCTAATTATGTAAACAGCCCAATAGGCTAATGTAACATCTAATGTAATGTAACATCAACCAAATACTTGATTCCAGCTTATTACTCTCTATCCTTGCTCAATATATAATTTGTTGATATGTTCGATTATGAATCAATGAATTATGGTGAAAAATATATAATGCTGGTTCATGTAAAGAGTTATTATTGGGGGGTAAAAATTCCTCAAAGCACCATAAAAAAGTATTGTTCGATAACATTTCCGGACACAACCAAGAAAATATCAATCAATATAAAGAAATTTTACAAAAATTCATGTATACATCTTCGTTCTTTTGTTACTAATCTATTCTATTTAAAAAAGGACAATGACCTTTTGTAATCAACAATAATTTTCTTTCATACCTAACACGCATTAAGTTTTATATATTTTTTTTATATTCTGGATAAATACCATAGAAAGCGTAATATTGGTTCAAGCAGGTACACCGTTCAAATGATTCTAAAAAAAAAAACTTTATTAAAAAATGAATGACAGCTTACCGTATCAATGCACAAATTCATTTATTTTGTCTGTGTAAAGTAATTTAAATATTGTTCGTTGTAAAATGTTGTAGACGACGCTAACATCAACGGAAAATCATGTTGATTGGCAGCATTTCCTACACTAGTTCTTGATATTTTTCTGCAAATGTGGGTATCACTGATACCTTCTTATATTTGGATTAACACTTTAAAAATTAAGGAAGAGGTTTTAAATTTGTAGTCTAAACCAGTCACACTCACAATGTATAGCGAAAAATTAAATACAATCCTGGTACAAAGTGGCGTCCATTATACATTGGTTTGGCGTTGATTAGAGTGTCGCCTGCTATCATGTTTACATGGAACAGTATTTGGAATTTTCTACCTCACGCTGATGACGAGAAGCGAACGTTAAATGGATACAACAAACGTTAGATAACAAATTACACCGTATGTGAACATATAAATAAATAGCGATGCAATGAGATACAGCATAAACTGACTACCAATATGCATAAATATTCATATAATCCTTATAATCTGCTAAAACTTGTCAAACTTAAACCTTTGCTTATTTATTTATTTCCTGTTTTTGTTTCGTATGAATTCGATAGGTATGAGTATTCTTCTTCATTAATCTGTACGTATTTTCCAAAATCGTATATTTTCCTTTGAAATTAAAGAACTTTATCGCACAATCGATAAAGCAATCTGATTGTGGTTCGAATTTCCGTTGTCATTATATTCATGTAATGTATAAGCATGTGATATGATAATTTACCATGCAGGAGAATTCTTTGTCGTCTAGTTTAAATGCCCTTTGCATTCTATAGAAATAATATCTATCTGTCTGTCTTTTTGCCTGCCTGCTTGCCTGTATGCATGGATGTATGTATGTATGTATGTATGTATGTATGTATGTATGTATGTATGTATGTATGTATGTATGTATGTATGTATGTATGTATGTATGTATGTATGTATGTATGTATGTATGTATGTATGTATGTATGTATGTATGTATGTATGTATGTATGTAATGTACGTTCAGTTTTTCTGTCTGCATACACATACACACACACACACATATATATATATATATATATATATATATATATATATATATAGTCGTGGATGAATCAATTGAATATCAAGGGTGAAATATTTTTTCGTATATGTCAGACTATTACCTTTTTTATAAAACTAAAAAATGACCATTGATAGCAACCGTTTCCGAATCCCCGATCAAACAATGTCGAGAAATGTTCAGACCGTCGGTGCGTTAGTATACATATATTCCTAAATTATGCAAAGAAATAATTGCAAGTCAAATGGAGTAATTTTTCAAACAGTCTCAGGTATAATTTATTTTAGATATTAAGTGCAGCCAATATTGTCTTGTGTCAAAATAGATACATGCTGAGATTCTGCCACTGATGAGATGAGCGGACATTTGTCAGTAATTTTAATCACAGCAGCTACGTTTCTCGATGTCTAACTACTATAGAATCAGAAAATGTCGTGGAGAATTTAATTTCGTTTTATTTCGTGGTGGACGAATATCCACGAAATTAAATCGATCTCGAAAATAGTATAATTGTATTGGGTTTTAGGTAAATAGTGTGATCATAACGAAACCGTCCGTTTACTCTCAAACCGCGATAATTTTCCTCTACGAATATTTCAGATTTTTACACTATATAGCGCTTATTAAATATCACGAATAATCTACTACTTGTATTTTCATAACTTTTTTCCAAGAAATGCACTACAATTTGATTTCGTGGATAGGTTCTCCTCGCGAATTCCGAAAAATGAATGGCCCACGAATAAAAGTAACTTTACCTTGATATCAGCTAAAAATATATATATATATATATATATATATATATATATATATATATATATATATATATATATATATATATATATAAATTAAAGTGAATATATTCTTTTTGCAGAAAAGGCGCGGCTCTAAATATTACCATACTCCATATTATCAATCAACACTAACAAAACTTTAATTTAAAACCAAACTAGAACATGATCTCGTGAAACCAAGCTTTATGTAAGAATGAATTCCCTATAAACGCCATACAATGCAAACATGCAAATGTTGTTCTATGTGACAGACTCACTTTTGACGTCCAATGATTACATGATGCAAGTCGAAACAACGTTTTTACCTGACACTTAAACCCATTTTCCGGAAACATCACGAGGAAAGTATTTCAAATTTCTGTCTCACGCACGAACTGACAGAATATCGTGAATCAACATACATATTTCTCTTGTGACTAAAATTTAGAACACTGAATATTCTCATGCTAAACATGAAGTGTCTACCCACAGTGGTGTTATTTCAGATATAAATATAATATAAATTTCTTTTCCACGTACCAGACAGGGAATGAAACAAGAGTCATCTGCGACACATGAAAACAAATTCGGCGATTTTTTCCGGCAATTTGTTTACGAGTTTGGGTTTTAATTTACATCTAGTGTCATCACTATTTTAAGTAATGATGACTGCTGATGTTCATTGCTCTAACAAACATGCCCAAAATGATAAGAATCCAAACACGTGACGTAAATGGGGTTAATGCTCCTTCGTGGCATGTTTGATTCTTTACGCATTAGAAGGTACTGTAGGTACTCGCGTATAGGTTGAAACCAACTGCAAACTGCATAAATCCAGATCTGCCGACGCATAATGCGCCGCCAGATCTGGGTCTATGCAGTTTGTAAGGATTAATCAGTAGAACAAACAACATGGACCCTGATCTGCCGGCACATTATACGACGGCAGATCAGGGTCGATGTTCTTTGCATTTGGACGCACGTTATACGCGAGTATATACGGTATTCTTTGCTTTTGAGATCCAGATTAACAAAACAAATGTCATGTAAAGTACTCATATTAAAAACAAATGTCATGTAAAGTACTCATATTAAAACAAATGTCATGTAAAGTACTCATTAAAACAAATGTCATGAAAAGTACTCATATTAAAGCAAATGTCATGTAAAGTACTCATATTAAACCAAATGTCATGTAAAGTACTCATATTAAAACAAATGTCATGTAAAGTACTCATTAAAACAAATGTCATGAAAAGTACTCATATTAAAGCAAATGTCATGTAAAGTACTCATATTAAACCAAATGTCATGTAAAGTACTCATATTAAAACAAATGTCATGTAAAGTACTCATATTAAAACAAATGTCATGTAAAGTACTCATATTTGAAGAAAACTTTTGTGCAGTAGTTGATAACAATTCCAATTATGAAAGAAGTTATGTCTAAAGCATTTGATTGCAATCTGCCTGTTGTGCACTAAGAGAAAACAAAATCCGTTTACATGGACCGGGGTTTATATAGTTTATTGTTGGGGGGAGGGGAGATGACAATTTTTTAATTTTTAATTTTTTTTTTTTACAAATATTGCCTTGATGAAAATCGAGATGGTGTATGCATAAATCCAAAAGGACAAACAGTTGCCACAATTCTGGCAAATTTAATAGTGAGAAACCGTATCATGGAATTAAAGGAAAACAAACTTTTATTTTCAAATGTGCTTTGAATGAATATACTAAGGAAATGGACACATATACCAAACTTTTATTCACATCCACTGAGAAGTTTTAAAGTTATGGCCGATTAATTTCAAACATTTGCGTCGATAAGTCTGGGCTACGAATGTCGCCATGATATAGTTGTGACGTCACAAAATCGTATCCGGTCTACCTATTTGCTGTTCCCATAAAGTTCGTTTTGGAACTGTGAAAAAGATCACATAGAACAACGATGTTAAACTACATAGTAAATAATGAAGATGAATTCAGGTTATGGAGATAAACGTGGAACAAGTTTATAAAGCTGTCAGATTTCTGCAACCGACTCAGGGAACCTACTGCTTAACACTACGAAAAGATAATTGTAAATTTATGATTCGCTACCTAAATTCAGGATTTTATCAAGATGCCCAATATACTGTTAAAACGTGTACCTTTTCATATAGAATCAAATTATATAAAAAAAGAAATCCAAACTTTAGAACAACTATCAAAACTCAGAATCACTTTCGCATAACCGGAATGGACTAAACATCGCCACCAGTACGGACAATTACTACTTTCACAGGTTAAGAACTAACAAATATGGCGACATCAGGAAAGTCCTCGATTACGGAAAAGAAACTGAGAAATTATCCCTTACAAAAGTCTTAAGAAGCAAAACTTCAGTCAATAATGAATTTTTTTTCACATCTTACATTTAATAAAATCGCTTTGTCAGAAGTGATTCGTTTTCTTTAAGCTACCTCAAATAAAAATCAAATAAAAAATTGTATGTTAACAGAGCGCACGTACCATGTCTTGTATTATTATTATATTCATTATCACACGCTTTAGTGGGTGATAATGTAATACCCTCCGTACGTCTGTCGGTCTGTTATCTCCTAAACTGATGCGTGGAAATTCACGAAATTTTGTAATTTAACGTTGACCTTGAGGTAACCAACTGCAAGAAGGGGTCAAACTTGGATGCTACCTCCGGGGCCCCTGGGATGGGGTCAAAGGTTTTCTGACCAAATGTTATATCTGCAGTCATAGCGGTAAGATGTATCACATATCTGCATTATGGCATCTGTGCCACTGTCAAATGGTAAAAATGCGCGAGGAGTTACGATGGCGAGCCATTGCAATCGTTCTAGTCACATTTGCATTAACTGAGAAACTTTGTCTGCAATATAAGTTTTTATTTGGGAAACATATTATAGCGGGCTGTGCCTCAAAGCCTATGACAGGTATAACCAGTATCCTTGGTTTAAAACACTAAGCTTTCAATTCGCATGCGACAAAAGAAAACGTACTATATAATAGATACCACACTTTTGTATAATCGAAATATTCATATGTCAAAGGTCATTGTCTTATCTACTATCACCTTTATTTTTAATTCAAATAACGGTGTTAATAAAAGCGATAAAAACATGTTACCATTACGACATGATTAGTATATTAACACAGACGTAAAAATGCTACGCATGATATTTTGTAAATGGCATTTTGTTAATAAGTAATACTTTGTTTGGACAGTAATTCTTCGAGACAAAGATTATACCTCGCCACAAGTTTGTACATAAGTTTCTTTTATTTTAATTTTTGTACTGATTTTATCAAATTGTTTTAATATTTTAAATATGGTGCTTAAAAAGGCAAATCTAAATATGGTTGAGCATTCTTTCTGCATGTAAAAATCTCAACAAGAACAAAAAAAGAATTCAGAAAATAATTTAGTCAATAAACCAGAGAGAGAGAGAGAGAGAGAGAGAGAGAAAAGAGAGAAAGAAATATATAGAGAGAGTTTTTAGTAAATAATATAGAGGCAATTATGTTATGAAAACTTAATAAAATGGAATATTTGTAATAAGTTATACTTTATTTGACTACTGATTCTTATTGAACAAGGAATAAATCCTGTTCACAACAACTCTCTCTCTCTCTCTCTGTATATATATATATATATATATATATATATATATATATATATATATATATATATATATATACACATGTACACATGTATGCATCTGATGAATCTTCAAGTAATTTAAAGGCAATTTAGTCTACATTTCGTGTTCTAAAAATGTAAGTTACATATATTGAGAAAAAATCAAAAACAGTTGCTCAGATCTGTTTAATGTTATTGGCACTTACTCTACAAGCACTGTAAGTTAGTGTTAACAATGTCATTGAGTGTAAACTCGGTGCAGTGTTCTTTCCCTTTTCCTCTACCAAAAGTGTTTTTAAAGTCCAAGAAAAAGTGGACATGAAACACAGGATAAAATCATATATGAGAAAACGTTGTTCTGGTTAAATTATTTCTTTTGGCGAAGGTAATGTGCAATTGGCACTTATCAGGTCTATACTTAACGAGAAGAAATACCCTACCGTCATGGCTGACAGTTATCATTATTACCTGACATGCTTAATTGCTTTCCGTATCTCCATAGGAACAAATATTATGTCATCATTTTTTCAAGCCGAACATCAGTTAGCAATGTTGTTATGACACGAAGGCACTGAGTTGATTAAAGTAGAACTGATCCTCATTTACCATCCTTGTTACTTAATTTGGGAAGTACTCGTTAAGATGTCTCTATTTCCCACCTATTAATTATGATTATGGTGGAAGTGATGGGATAATGACTTGATAAAGAAATGCAAGAGAATCTAATTTGACTGTATTTGTCAGCTACAAAGCCTTCTTTGAGACCGAGGGTGAATATTACCTTCTAGAAGTTCTGATAAGATGATTTAACTAGCCCAAACCCCGACCACACCCCACACCCAGTCTTGCAGACTGTTGATGCCATATATAATGTAATATATGAATTTCTTTCTCTCAATGTGCTCAATACTCATAATAAGTTAATAAACCCTTTGGACTTGAACATTTTTCGAGTCTAAATATACATATTTGCAATTATAACCACTTAAAGACCTTACCATTGTAAACTCCAAAAGTCTTTCATATTTTTTAAATGTAACTATGGTAATTATGATTATCAAATAAAGTGTGCATGTTTAACTAAGATCCTGGGCAATAGAACACCTGCTTGCCCACAGCATCAGGGCAAATAATGTGACCTAATCCTTGCAGGCATATGATATAAGTGTAAAATGTTGGGTGCTCGTACCAACCTTGTTCGAAGGAACGAGATTCGTGTGAACAAGAAGAAATCGTGAATGTACTTTATTTTAAAGTATGTTCCTTTAAATTTGATGCAGCTTTTGTGTTGTGTTTATTACATTGTTAACACTTGCAGAACAGTTAATGATAATATTTAAGGAAGAGGCCCAGTATGAACAGAACAATCAAACCTATTTGTATACAAGAGGTTCAAAAAGTAGCTTGTTCATTTACATATAGAGTGCAGTTAAATAAGGATATATTTCATGTAAATTTATCAAATGTAATACTTTTGAGAAGAAAACAAAATCTAGTTTGAATCTGCACTATACAGTAGTCTGGGTGATGGTGTTTTCGATCCGCGAGCTACTCGGACTGGGAATTTGTTGAGAATCTTTTGAATATTGTTCTAACCATAAATAACAATTCCTTGCACCAGAATCTACGGAAAAAAATTCGTTTTCCTGCGTGAACCAGACATAAATACATGAGACTTGAATTCAATAGAACTTGTCCCAACTATTTTGTTCGCAGCAATTGTGCTGATTATAATCTAGAACACTTTTACAAGATTTATACGGACGGTCTTATCAAATTAACACAAATGATCTGTCAATTAATTATAAATCTTGACTCCTGAGAAACTGAAAGAAAACCGGCTACAAGCTTAAAGTGGATATCAACAGAGGGCAAGAAACAAGGAGTAGAGTAGTATACAAATTGTATCTTGTAATTCGTTTTATGCAACACCAAAACTAGGCTCAAATTTCGAAGCTTTTATGTTAGTCACATCAACATATCTGAAGTAGGCAAATGTTACCTGGAGTGATACCTCTATAATAATTTTCCAATCATCTCGTACTTTTTACCGGATTACTATTTAGTCTGGGCATTATATAGCATATAGTTATTGTGATATACTATATTATGTCTTTTTAAAAGAAGTATTTATTTCATTCATAAATTATATTTCACAATCCTTTGCCAGACGGCTATGAAAAAGGGCGTCGCAAAAAACGTCGGGGAAAAAAGGTTATTACTCTTTACATTTAAGTCGTGATGAAATAGTAAAACTTGTGTCGTAATACAACTAAGCTGTAACATGAAGAGTATAAATTGTTTATCAAGAAAAATTAGTCTGAAATTAAATAAAAGAACATTATTGATTTTCTTTTCTTCATTTAATTTTTATTCATGACATACAAATAACAGAACAGAGCAGTAACAATATAATAAACACAGACTAGTGGGTACGTTTCTGTTTCATAGATCAATGGGTCATTTTTATTTTTTATTTTTTGCGAGTAGATAATTTATATAACGACTATAAAAAAAAAACAAATGCAATAATGGTGAAATGGCACACCCCTACCTTTAGTTATAAATGGCTTTTTCTATCGTGTTTATTTTCAGTAATGACATAGTTTAATCGATAATATCTACAAATGATACAATGAGCAAGTTGTGGAAGAATCAGCCAGATATAAATATTTGGACAATTGCCTATCGGGCTGCTACAGAGTAAATCTTAGGAAACATGCTAATTCAAGACTCCATTGACCGGGTTCCAGAGCGCAGAGTATAAACATGTTTTTGCATAAAACAACTTCTCATTAATCAGGACAAGTATCGTTAGTACATATAAACATAAAGTCTCATTAACAGGCCTGGTCATGTCGTATTCGAGTTATTGGCACTGATTACCCTGCACTGTCACTTAGGAGGCTGGGTCGTGTCCTATTCGAGTTTATGGCACTGATTACCCATCACGTGTTATTAACATGCATCAAAAAATCTCAGAATGTTTTGCAACTAATGATTAAAACCATATCTCTACTCAATTTGCAAACCATCAACTCTTTCTTCAGGAATAAAGCAATCTCTTCTTCATATTTCAATTAATACGCCACACAAGATATTCTTAGCTTCGTTTCAAAGACAAAATTGCAGGAAAGAGTATAAATGGAATCTAATTTCAGAGCTTTAGTAAGAAAAAGACAACTTAAGATTTATATTTAATTTGCCACTTACAGAGTTAGGGTTCTTTTACAGATTTTGTCAAGAGTCTTTTCCTTTCAGTAGAAAAAAGAAAAAAGTTCTTTGAGTCGTATAAATTACCCTGTAATTTTAATGGTTCACCTTCATCTGATTTTGGCCATATTCCAATACATTGTATGATTTATCATCTGAATAACTTTTGCATTCATGTTAATACTAATTACAAATTGCTTTCTTAAAATTTAACCAGGAAACCCGCTAGGTCATGCGAAAAGATAAGTAACCCTCGTAAGAAATTGGTATCAAACTGGAAAATGGTCTATTTTATCTTTGCCTTCGTCACGTGAAATTTGTTTCTCTCTGTGTAACCGTATACGTGATATACTTGTTAAATATCTTCTGCCTTAATCTTTCCAACATGGCTTTCTATTGTAAACTTTATTTTTTTTTAGGAAGCAGCGTGGAAGATTTTCTATGCTCTTTAGGCGTATTACTTGCTTGGAACTTATATTGACTATATTGTTGGCCCATTATCTATTCTTGGATTAAAAAGAATAACCTACTGATTAAATGTAGATCTGGTAAGTACATTGCGACTATCTGTTCTTTTTTCTCGGACAGCAACGCATTTTGCGCAAACAGATTTATGCAGATTTTTCCATACTATTATAATACTTTAGCTGTTGTGGGGCAGAGGTAGGGGTGGGACTTACAATGATTGCAAGGCAACTATCCACCAAAAAAAAGCCTTGTTTGCAGTGGCGGTGCGAGAGTTCGAGGCGCCAGGGGCAATGTTCTTTAGTGGTGCCCCTACTTTCTGACAGAAAACAGTTTTTATGTCGGTTGCCAACCTCCCTCCTTCCCCCCCCCCTCCCCATCCCATATAAGTTTTGTGAAGAATTGCCCACGTTATACTAAGGTGAGGTGAAATACTATGAAAAGTTCAGCTGTAAAAAAAGACGAACGAAAAAGAAGAAAAATATCATATTCGAGTATGTATTATTAACAAATTCTTCGGTTACTCTGTGTCCAATATCCAGAGAAAGAAACTGCAAGGAAATGTGCACGACGAATATTACAGGCTGAAACTGTTTGCCTAAACCTAAATAAGTAGAGATATATTGATTGATTGGTTGATTGGTGATGCAATTGCACTGAAACTTTCTCCTAAATATATATATGTATCACCTGCAATTTTATTTTGCACAATTTTATTTTCATATAAGCAGTAGCGTACTAAAGGGAGGGGGGACAGCGGACGAGTCGGTTGCCCCGGGCGCCAGAGATCTTGGGGCGCCAAAACAGCTGATAAAAATTTGGGCCTCGTATTCTGGCCGTTTGGGCCATCATCGTCGCCCAGGGTGCCATTTACCCTTAGTACGCTACTGCATATAAGTCCATGTAGTGCTCTACCTATTTGGATGACACTGTGGAAATACAAACACTAATATTGCAGTTTTCTTGCTCCTTCGCATAAATTCTATTTACATCTATTGTCTTTTGATTTCCATTGTAGATCAATTCATTACTCAAGACAGTATAATAAAGAGAGGCTTGGTAATGATACCACCAGGCTCAGTAGTCACGCCTACAGCACAAGCAGCTTCCATGAAGAAAAGACGGTAATACACTCGTGTCATGCATTCGACCTATCAGACATCATTACATATGGTGATAGTCTCGCGTTACAAGAACTGGAGCCAACTATCTTATTCATAGTAAAGGAAAAAGCTTGAACAATATCAACTAGAAGCAAAAAAAAAAACAAAAAAAACAGACTTAATTACATAAAATGATATAAATATAGATAAATAATGAAGTATATTCGTGTCACAGTATCGGCAAATTAGGCAATTTATGTTCGAAATTTAAATCTTTTACAAAGACATGTAAATATTGGTTTTCTTATTCAAATATTTTAAGTACTTTATTTCTAATACCAATGGAAAGAAACTGCATTGGTTTAACACGTTTTTTAATTTCTTATTTGTAAGTCAAATGAGCGAAGAATCATACAATATTCTTCAGCTGCGTGCCAAAACTGTAATATGTAGGAAATAAGTGGTGATTTAATGTCGCTGTTACTTTTTGTTACAGATCTATAATGGTAACTTTCAGATTCACTTTGCGGAATTAGGTTTAGTTTTTAAGTCAGTTTATTGCTCTAGCACTTTTTGATGATACTATGCAAATATATACAAGTATTGGTGAACAGATGACACTATACAAATATACACACGATTGGTGAACAGATGCCACTGTACAAATATAAACACGATTGGTGAACAGATGACACTGTACAAATATGCACACTATTGGTTAACAGATGACACTGTACAAATATGCACACTATTGGTGAACGGATGATACTATACAAATATGCACACTAATGGTTAACTGATGACACTATACAAATATGCACACTATTGGTTAACTGATGACACTATACAAATATGCACACTATTGATTAACAGGTGACACTATACAAATATGCACACTATTGGTTAACAGGTGATACTATACAAATATGCACACTATTGGTTAACAGGTGACACTATACAAATATACACACGATTGGTTAACTGATGACACTATACAAATATGCACACGATTGGTTAACTGATGACACTATACAAATATGCACACAATTGGTTAACTGATGACATTATACAAATATACACACGATTGGTTAACTGATGACACTATACAAATATGCACACGATTGGTTAACAGATGACACTATACAAATATGCACACGATTGGTCAACTGATGACACTATACAAATATACACACTATTGGTTAACAGATGACGCTATATAAATATACACACTATTGGTTAAATGATGACACTATACAAATATACACACTATTGGTTACCTGATGACAATATACAAAAAAACACAATCATTGGTCAACTGGTTGCAATATGCAAATAAACACAGCTATTTGTTAACTGATGACAATATGCAGATAAACACAATTATTGCTTAAATGATATCGGGGTTGTCGTGCTCCTTCGCATTAACCCATTCTTGTGACACCTATTTTCTATCCACATGTATTGTATTGTGTTTTGGATTGTAGGTCAATTTAGTAATCAGTCTTTCAAATACAGTTTGGTTTAATGCTGTTTCTAAAAGAATCGAAAACCGTGTCCACAGCAGTAATCAGAAAGAAAAGAAATGTCAACTCTAATTTCAAACGAACTAGTAAAATAAAAATAGTCTTAATTCACTTTACCATGCTCTCAGATGAACGATACCACAGCACAACATTCTTACAACGTACAAGTTGTTTGAGGGATAGCAGTTGCTGATGTTATTCCAGTTAATATAAAAACCATAGAGTTCACGTACGTACGTTGACTCATAGACATCACGGGGTCCGAAGAAATATTAAAAAGTTAAATCTGGAATATATTGATCTTTTTAAATGCGACATACACGTATTTGGGAGCTTTTTGTTGTTCTTTTTACAGGAACATGAATTCGCATCGCATTTCAAGATCTCAGTTTTATTGATCTTTTTAAATGCGACATACACGTATTTGGGAGCTTTTTGTTGTTCTTTTTACAGGAACATGAATTCGCATCGCATTTCAAGATCTCAGTTTTATTGATCTTTTTAAATGCGACATACACGTATTTGGGAGCTTTTTGTTGTTCTTTTTACAGGAACATGAATTCGCATCGCATTTCAAGATCTCAGTTTTATTGATCTTTTTAAATGCGACATACACGTATTTGGGAGCTTTTTGTTGTTCTTTATACAGGAACATGAATTCGCATCGCATTTCAAGATCTCAGTTTTATTGATCTTTTTAAATGCGACATACACGTATTTGGGAGCTTTTTGTTGTTCTTTTTACAGAAACATGAATTCGCATCGCATTTCAAGATCTCAGTTTTATTGCTCTTTTTAAATGCGACATACACGTATTTGGGAGCTTTTTGTTGTTCTTTTTACAGGAACATGAATTCGCATCGCATTTCAAGATCTCAGTTTTATTGCTCTTTTTAAATGCGACATACACGTATTTGGGAGCTTTTTGTTGTTCTTTTTACAGGAACATGAATTCGCATCGCATTTCAAGATCTCAGTTTTATTGATCTTTTTAAATGTGACATACACGTATTTGGGAGCTTTTTGTTGTTCTTTTTACAGGAAACGAATTCGCATCGCATTTCAAGATCTCAGTTGTATTGATCTTTTTAAATGCGACATACACGTATTTGGGAGCTTTTTGTTGTTCTTTTTACAGGAACATGAATTCGCATCGCATTTCAAGATCTCAGTTTTATTGATCTTTTTAAATGCGACATACACGTATTTGGGAGCTTTTTGTTGTTCTTTTTACAGGAACATGAATTCGCATCGCATTTCAAGATCTCAGTTTTATTGATCTTTTTAAATGCGACATACACGTATTTGGGAGCTTTTTGTTGTTCTTTTTACAGGAACATGAATTCGCATCGCATTTCAAGATCTCAGTTTTATTGATCTTTTTAAATGCGACATACACGTATTTGGGAGCTTTTTGTTGTTCTTTTTACAGGAACATGAATTCGCATCGCATTTCAAGATCTCAGTTTTATTGATCTTTTTAAATGCGACATACACGTATTTGGGAGCTTTTTGTTGTTCTTTTTACAGGAACATGAATTCGCATCGCATTTCAAGATCTCAGTTTTATTGATCTTTTTAAATGCGACATACACGTATTTGGGTGCTTTTTGTTGTTCTTTTTACAGAAACATGAATTCGCATCGCATTTCAAGATCTCAGTTGTATTGATCTTTTTAAATGCGACATACACGTATTTGGGAGCTTTTTGTTGTTCTTTTTACAGGAACATGAATTCGCATCGCATTTCAAGATCTCAGTTTTATTGATCTTTTTAAATGCGACATACACGTATTTGGGAGCTTTTTGTTGTTCTTTTTACAGAAACATGAATTCGCATCGCATTTCAAGATCTCAGTTTTATTGATCTTTTTAAATGTGACATACACGTATTTGGGAGCTGTTGTTGTTCTTTTTACAGGAACACGAATTCGCATCGCATTTCAAGATCTTTGCAGAATCTTTGGAGAAAATAACAAAGGTTATGGTATTTAGTGTATTTGTGGTTCAGCTGCTTAAGCCGTCTCAGCGGAGCTACATTTGTTTGTGATATGTTCTATGTAAATGCCGGAAAAAAGGGCGATCCAAAAAGGCTGCCGTATAAAATTCCTTCAAAAAGATGAACTATTTCGAATTCATGTAAAGTTATTTTGTAAATATTTACTGTATAATCTTTACTTACATGGCATGTAAATATGATACCCTTACAAACCTTGTTTTAAAACTTCTTGAAAAATATCCACCATCCCCAATGTAATGGAACTTATTAAAAGATGAAACGTAAATTGTCATAAACTGATTATAACATGGATAAATTTGCAATTTACGTTGAAATTTGAACCTTTTTGAGAGCAATATAAATCTCCTCTTTCCAATGGTTGAATTACTAATTCATTTATCTATTTGTTTACAAATATCTATAGAAAGAAAGCGCCCTGACATTTTCATGATTGTTTTCCTTTTCTTCAACAACCAAAAGCACGAAAAATTATGTCGCATGCTGCTATTGTGTGCCAAAACTGGAATAAGTAGAAATTGAATGATTAATTATTGTCGCTCTTACTTTTTGTTACAGATTTGTAATTGTCATCTGCGGATTCTCTTTGCGGAATTATTATTTTTATTTAAAGGTTAAGTTTGGTTACATTTTAAGAAGTGAAATTTGTGATAAAATGCTCATTAAAGTATCTAATTAAATGCATCCAATTATCCATTTGGTTTATTAAATGTAAAATAGGAGTTTAATTACGATTTTAGATAGCGACCAAAACGCAACCCAGTTTCTGTACAGACAGGTAGAGTAACCGTTTTTATTGTAACGTATTTTGTGACAACCTCCATTCAGCATTTTGATCAACCGGTAAAACTGTTACAGGATTTCGATGCGTATTTCATAAAATTTGAATAGATCCTAAGTGAAAATTATGTTCAGCCGATCAGTACGAACCATAGACACCATAATCCGATGTTCACACGGATTCGTCCTCTGATTCTGAGAGTGATCAGGAGGTTTCAAGCCAAATCGTGTTGGGAACACCTATTGGTAAGATTAAATTATAGGCCCCTAAACTGCCCCTATTCACATATTCCACCCTAATCACCCCAGCCCTTTTCAGTTGAGTAATATCGTTGAACATCATGAAGGGAATGTTGGAGATTGACTTTTTCACTATGTTCACGTACTGAAGAAAGGATGTTCCATATAATTTGCGAAAGGCAAGCTTTCAGGTTTAATTATTTTTTCAAAACAAAACCCTTCTTGCCCCTTCGGAGAACAAATGGCTGGTTCCTTAAAATAAAAATAAAATAAAAATGGTTGTAGTTCAGTACAAAAGAAATGAACTTGCAGGTCTTGCTGAACCGACAGATAGCAATTATTGAAACAAATATCAAATCTTTTATCAAGTTACTGGTCCGTTTCAAATTCTAGCGACATCTATTTTGTTTATTGATTCTTGTTAATCATCGTACGTGCATACAGACACTGTACTTAATTCCGAAATTGTAGATTCATCCCTAAATTAACACGTACTGTAGATAAAATGTTTTGGATTAAAATGTGGACTAATGGTGCGTAAAGTAATGATATGACAAAGGGAGAATTTTATATTGACATTTATTAATACATCATTACAATAACTTTCATTTTCATTACAAGTAATTTTCTTTAACGTAAGCACCTTACAAATTTCTGTATTTTCACACACTACAAATGATATGTTCCAAAGAGATACAAAATATATTCAAATCTGGCTTTAATGGACATAAACTGTCACAAATGACAAACTACAAAAAATAGGACTGAAAATATTGGCTACATACATACACACACACACACACACACACACACACACACACACACACACACATATCATACTACAGATAGAGATCTTAAAACCTCTCAATTAAGTGCGAGCTAAAATCCTTCAAAAAGAAAGGTTTCCAGAATTTGTCTGCTCACTTATATAATTTTGTTTTCGATACAGTGCAATCGAAAAGCTTCTCACTGCTGGGAAAATCATCAACGAAAATTGAAAATGCCTCTTTTGGAAAGAGGCAGTGGTGATACAAACCATTTAAACATGAATGGTGGGCAATTGCATACAAGGCGGGGAAAAACTGATTATTAGATATTTCATTAATTGGAACGAGAATGAATTTATGTCAGAAGTACATGTGCTTGAATGACTACATATGGACCCTGAAGTGTGATAATACATAAAAAAACAAGGATATCCACGTCATCACATCAAGGCTAATTCTTGAATGACATGATGCCTCATTTACAGTATGAAAGATATTTCATGTATCTGCTTCTACTCGAGTTGAGGATAATTGAAGATTTGCTACTATAGGACTCTTGATCATTTTCTCCTTCAGGGAATCATTTATTACTAACCAGCACCATGCCCTGTCTACAAAGGTTTTGTGCACAACCTTCTATTAATTCATCACACGTTTCATACATAATTTTCATACACAATTGTCCCGAATTTCATTCCGTGTGAACCTTTAGCAATCACAGAACACGTTTCATACATAATTTTCATAAACAATTGTCCCGAATTTCATTCCGTGTGAGCCCTTAATAAACACAGAACACGTTTCACAGAGTTTTCAAAAGTCATTGATGTCGTAAACAATTTGCCTTTAAAATGTTTTAAGCATGCTCCTGCCAACCGTTGAACCAGATGTTCTCGCAACTTCAGCTTTTGCTTTTCGAAGATCCTGTAAATCGGCCAAGAACGATTCTAACTTCTTTACGAAATCTGACATTGTTGTTGTTTTTTCTTTTCATTCTTTCTTTTTAATGTAATATCCTCACAAAATAATAAGAAGGCAGGGTATGTCGCAAGCTCAGAATTTAACAATTCCTCTAGGTCAGCAACCCTTTCCTTGGATACGGCCAGAGAGAGAGAGAGAGAGAGAGAGAGAGAGAAAGAGAGAGAGAGAGAGAGAGAGAGAGAGAGAGAGAGAGAGAGAGAGAGAGAGCAAAGCAACGACAACGGAGTCTATTGTAAGCTCTACTTCCATTGCAGACAATATTTTGCCCAAATTTTCAAAAGTACAAGTATTGACATGTGCACCACGTGATGTTGTGTTCCACATTTAGCATGTTTTCTTATTTTTATATTTACTTTTTTTTATTTTTTGTTTCTTGTTGTTTTTTTAAAGAATCTTTTAGATCTTTTACTGTCTCTACATACAATAAACAAGAGACTTGTATTTGTTTAGGGAGAGATGATATTAATGAGACAATTCAGAACTGTCTTCAATTGAAATGAGCGTTCAAAACTCAGATATCAGTTCTATTATCTTCGAGACATCTGTTTCGTTTCTTCCAGATCTGGCCCTACCATGTTCTCCATCCTTCTTGCGCTTTGAATAGATATCGAAAATGGTTTTGAAGGTCTCTGCATTTGTTCCAGACAAGTGCCTTATAGCGCGTTTCCTTTTACGACAATAGATCTAATAACTCCTCCTTGACTGTCCAAGCGGGGCTTAAATTTTGTTCTCGTGTTTAATTTGTAGCGGCAGAATTCAATCAGCTATTTCTGATCTTCGCGCAATAAACTCGCCGTCTTTTACCTCTTTCAGTGCTTCAAAAGTTTTACTTCCCAACAATTTATTTCTTATTAAAACAAGTAATTAATTTGTGAGTCACTGGTTACCCCAGCTACTGTAAACTATCTGTAAATGTAAATCAAAGTAACTATCTCTATCCGCACAAATAATGCCAAACAAAAATGTAGCAGCTTCGAGAAGTTTACTTTGTTATATAAAGTTTAACTATCAAGAGCTCATGTATTTCTCCAACAAGATGTCTCGCTCGGTCCGGACAATTAAGTTTGACTTTATGTTGCATATAGTTTACCAGAGTCGTCATTTATTGCTATTACAGTTTACAGTTTGGCCCTCATCCATTCTGCTAAGGCCCTGGAAAAGTGTGTTGTGATTGCTTCATTTGAAAGTTTGATGGCTCGAATGCATTTTAGAAGCTGTTTTCTATTTTTCAAATTTTTTTAAATATATGGATTTGCGGATAAAATTTTTACTTAAATATACTATGTCTTTCAACGTAAAAACAGATTGAAGGAAATATATAATATGGTTCTTCTTAGTCAGATTCAAAGGCTTATTAGTTGATCGATCAACATCTCCGCCACTCGTCTGGTAGAACTTGTCCACAACATCGATCAGCATCTCCGCCACTCGTCTGGTAGAACTTGTCCACAACATCGATCAGCATCTCCGCCACTCGTCTGGTAAAACTTGTCCACAACATCGATCAGCATCTCCGCCACTCATCTGGCCCAACTTGTCCACAACATCGATCAGCATCTCCGCCACTCGTCTTGTAGAACGAGTCCACAACATCGACAATAGCACTAATTCAATATTATTTCTTCGTATATTGATTACCGTCAATAAGTATTGAAGAGAAAGTATTTCTTACAGTTATTCTCAACTGAAAAATTTTTGGCAAGAGCAAGAAGAATAAAAAAAAATTTCAAATCAACCAATCTTCAGTACCAAGACCTCTAAAGATACGGTCTCGTTATCAATAGCCATACCACGGATTCAAACGGTCTTGACCCTATGTCAGGGACGAAAAAATGTTACATATGCATATATGTATATGTAGGTAAACATCTGTAGGCATTTTAAAACCATATATTATTATAAAATCTATAACTATTTCTCTATTTCGTTAATTTTGGGCACAAAATAGTCATAGAAGCCGGATACATTATATTATTTTTATATTGTGCTATATCAGGTTATATAAGGCTTGTAATACAGAGTCAAGCAGCGTATTTCGATAAACGCTATAATATATTTCTATATAAAATACGTAAAAACAGTTGCTAATATCTCACTGCATACACAATATCCAATAATGAACAGTACAATATCCTATAATGAACAGTACAATAAATTTGGAGTCGCTGGGGTAAGTCGTCTCCTTTTGTGTCTTGTTTTTGTAATATAGTTTGAACGTTCTTCATTATAGTTCAGTCCCTTGGATCTGGCTTCTTTGAAGATATACAAGCAAGCCATAAAGGATATAACTTTGTAGAGAAAACCAAATCAGCTTTGATTAAAATACAAGCTAATGTGCTGAACTATGTAACAGCTATTGCCTTTTATTCATTTTCATGGTTACCATAGAAACGGCAACACATTTTGTATTGGGTCGAAGATATGGTAATTCCAACAGCACCTTTGGTGATTAGCAGACACAAGGCTACAACATCTTGCAGTATTTGGAAAAGCAGGGTCTCTGCTGCTACTCTAATACTTTTAAATAGAGGTTTCAGGCACTTACTATTCAATCAAGTAATTTTACTTTACACTCATATATGTCAGAACTATGCACAAGACTCACGTGCAATTAGTACCAATATTTACTACAAGTAAAAATTTAGTAATCTTTATTATACGTCCTTTACTATGAACGTAATGTTACGACTCTAAGTCTTAAAAATATGTAACAGAAAAAAAGTGAAACCAACAATGTATGCAATATCAACAAGCAATTTATTTCCCCAAAATAAATATTCACAAGACGCTTACAGTTTGTGAATTCAATTACAAATAATCCTAAATATCCTATCACAAGTCCAAAAATATAGAATGTTCTGAATGAACTTCAATAGTCTTGAATGTCCTCATATACCACGATGATACAATCTAGAATGTCTTTGAATGAGTTCACAAAAGTCCAAAGTAATATATTAATCCAAAAGTCAATCAGCACTTAGTAATTCCAATACATGTTTAAATAAATAATACCTCTCGAATTATATCTGATTTCAACGGCAGAATGTAAAATCTGATTACAAATGGATTTCCACAGACTGATCTAAAAGAGAAATAAAGTTGATGCCTATCAAGTCTCTATTAGATACCAATTTCTAATGACACACATCGTAACAGGATGTAAGTCATTCTATTTTGAAAACAAATATGCCTTACAGCAAATAAGACCGGCCTTGAACTCAAATGCTGGTCAACATCCTGTTGACAAGTAACTGTATTTTAAAGTACAAATAAGTACAACCGTACTATAAGGGACCAAGTTAAGTACACATTATAGACTCAATATTCATAACAGAACGACCATGCATAATCAAGTAAAACCTTCAACATAGCTGAAAATTTCATTCTGATATTTGCATCAAAGCTTTAAAAGTAAGTGTTCTTGTGTTGAAAAAGTAAAACTACAAAATATAATGTATATAGAGATGATAATCTTCAGATTTTTAGTAAACTTCACATCTTTTTAATCAATCTGAATTGGTCTGCTCTACTCAAAACTAATTGGGAGGAGGGGGTAGGCAGTTTCATATTTTGTGATTTTGCAAAAATCCCTCTCATTCCTGTGTTTAACTCAACCTACCGTATGTCAAAGCAATTTATTCAAATTTAATGGCAAAGCTCACTTTTGTGTACTTCGGATAAGACAGCTGCTATCTCAGGGTCCCATTTTTTGTAGTTGTGGTCGATCAGAATTACCCTAGGAAAAATTAAAACAATTAAACTTTTATTTCTGTATAAATGACATTATTTCACTTACATGGTTGATATCATGGAGTTATTTTACTGGAGTAGAATCAGTGTTTGTTAATTTCTTTCTAAAAGTATGTATTACTTGCTCATTTATAAATTTTATACAAAGGGCACAAATAACCTTTTCATGTTTGAAGGTATAAACAAGACCCGCAAAAAAACGAACAATGCTAATATTATGTCCAAAATTCTTGAATGCATGGGCCTGAATAGTTCTACAACATATATCTAAATGGCTTCTGACATCCAAGATTTTTTAGATACGGTTATCTACATTGAACTGAACTGATTTTCCACGATTTAGTAAAAATAAATTTAGAATAATAAAATGGCCTTATATAGATATGTTTTCACGACATCAGTATTATCATTACCTCGACAATGCTCGCTTTCTTAGGGCACAACGTCATCTGCAATACTTGCGTGAGGGGGTGGGTGACGTTAAGACCATTTACACTTTCGGAATTGTCCTTGTTTCTCACTGTATAATAAATAACTGACGGTACTGCATCGCGATTCCTCTCCTTTATACCTGTAGAATTAAAAACGATCTAATCCACCTCGAAAGCCTCTGATGAAAATGCTCAGAACAGATCCGATCGTCTTTCCCGGGGTCAAAAGGATTTTGTCCATGTCCCTCAAAATATCGTTTCGATCGCTCAGTCCATGCCTTTCTCAGTTTTGGATGTTTATCCTTGTCAGGAAAACGAAAAATTTTAGATATCTCCTCCTTTAACAGGTTGATTTGAACAATTCAATGCCACACACTGGACCATATTGACTCAGTTATATCAATGAAAGAGTACTGCAAAAGACTGACTTTGGCTCCAGTGACGTCGCACACGTACGGGGCATGAATTAAATGAAAACTTCCGATTCAGCCATGGAAAAAATACTGTTAAAAAAAAAAAAAAAAAAAAAAAAACAACATTTCTACGGGCGCAATTGTTCGTCGAATCAGATCATATCAGTAAAAAATAATATATTTATATCCCCATTAGCTTAAAGCTAATTTAGTGTTCTTACACATTTGTGATGACGCTGTGCAGATATACACAATTATTAGTGGACTGATATTTGAATTGTCTTGCTCGTTTGCATTAATCTTTTGTTATGGCACTTACATTCTATTTATTAAGATTATTTAGTATTTTGGTTTCTTTTGTATGTAAATTTAATAGTCAGCCATTCAAGTAAAAGTGGGTTTAATAATACTACCATAAGAATCAGTATACGTGGAATACACCGGTGTCGTGTATAGGTCCTTTCAGATATTTATAGGTCACATAATATTGTTCCCTCATTGTATTCACACTGCGAAAAATCCTGCTTGTTGTCAAATTGAGGTGAAGAAAAGAAGCTTTATAATAAAATATATGTAAGTATCGGTAAGAAAAAACAGTCAACATGATTCATCGCAAACTCATTAAAACGAGTGTGACGTCATAAATTAAAAATCCTAATAAAACTTGATAATAAGATTGAGTAGGGAGAGAAAGATTGAGGAAAGATAAGAACAAAGGAAGGAATAATGAATGAAAGGAACATGGACAATCTCGAGTTAATCCTATTAGCCTGGCTTATATTTTAAGCGGTACTTTGTTTTAAAATTATAAATATCAACGAAGTTTCTCTGAAGTTGGAAAGAAAAATTTAAGAATGTGAACTGAAAAGTCAAACAAACTAACATAGAAAAAATAGTTGTACTTCACTTTGCCATGCTTTTACAATAATACAACAATTTTTACGGACTACAAAAGGCTTGTGGTCTGGCGGCTCCTTTCCGTCTATTCAACATAGAGTTCACGTAAGTACATTCAATCTAAGCCATCACTAATATGATTACTAAATAAGTCAAATCTGTAATCGTTTCGATCTGGTTACATGAGACGCAATTAAAATTATCTGAACTTAACCTCGCATCGCATTTCAAGATCACAGTTTTACTTAACTTTTATTGCAGACAAATATTTAGTATATGGAGAACTTAAATTAAGTGATATTGTACAGTGCTTTGTTATTCGGATGGACGAGACTTCTGATCGAACATTTCGTTCTTATGTCATAGTTTCGATATGACTGCCGACGAAAGGTGCAAAAGTTAACTATTTCGAATTGATGTCAGGATGTTTTGTAAATATGTACTGTATAATCTTTACTTACATTAAATGTAAAGAAACTGTTATAACATGGGTGACTTTTGTAATTTATGCTAGAAATTTAAACCTTTTAGAAAGCAATCTAAATCTACTTTTAGTAACGATGTAATTAAAAAAATGTTCGATTTCTTTGTTTCCAATATCCAAAATAGGAAACCGCATTGGTTTCTATATGATTTTTTTACAAATTATTTTTCATCAGTCCAAAGTACGAATAACTATATCACATGCTTCAGTTGTGTGCCACGACTAAAAATAAGCTGATTGATGATTTGACGTTGCTCTTACCTTGTCTTACATATATGTACTAATTGTCCGTTGCAGATTCACTTTGCGAAATTAAGTTTTAATGTAGTCAATTTATTACTCTAGCACTATTGATTACACTGTGCAAATATACAAAATTACTGGTTAACTGATGACACTATTAATACAAACAATTACCGATTAACTGATGACACTGTGTAAATATATAAAATTATCGGTTAACTGATGACACTGCAAATATACACAGTTATTGATAACTGAGGACACTGTGCACATATACTCATTTATTGGTTAACTGATGACAATGTGCATTTATATACAAGTAGTGGTTAACTGATCAAGGTGCAAGTATATGCAATTATTGTAAAAATGATACCTGTCTTGCTCCTACGCATTAACCAGTTATTGTGACGCTTATAATCTATTTGGTAGAAAATAAATACCGTCTATACTCGATTATATGTCTAGTCCAACTGCAAACTGCACAGACCAAGATCTGCTGTCGCATAATGCTCCGGCTGATCTGGGTCAATGGAGTCTTTTCTGAGTAATCAGTAGAAAAAACAACATAGACCCTGATCTGCTGGCGCATTATGCGACGACAGATCAGGGTCTATGTTGTTTGCAATTGGACTCAAATTATAAACGTGTATGTACGGCAGGTAATACTGTAGAGCGCATCTTAACTTCATCTGCTGGAGTCTAACCAGCAGTAGTCGTTCTAATTTTGTAATGTCAACATTCTACCCGAAAACACTGAATCCAGAGAGCATCCTAATAAAATCCAGACTAAAATAGATAAAAAAATGAGCATATTAAATTTGCGCCGAATCGCTTTGCATGTATTGCATACACATTAGTTACAATGTATATACCAATGTTGCCTGTTACAGATGCGAACTGTCGCCTGAACATGATAAAGTCTTCCATGGGGACTTTTCTTTCCATTTAGCCGTAACTATTCCGTAACATAATGTGTGATGAATTTTGTGATTGATTGCAAACATAAACTAGAGAAAAATAAACATGTTAGCTTATTTCATTACGATGTTGTCATTATTTCATACACTTAATGTAACTGAATCGAAATTGTTTCGGTGCCAAATTGATATATTGAACGAAAGAGTTTAGACTTTTAGATTCCAACGTGGATCTTTCCCCAACCATATTTTATCAATTTCAACGATCGGCAGTGTATGTATTTAAATTACTTTGGCAAATGTTGCTTTTGTCCGATTGCATCAGCGTGAAATCCGGACGGTTGAAATCTTTTCTGGGATTGATTTGACACACGTAAATATTGTCAGCAGATGTAGATGACATCTGCTTAAAGGAAAATCGATGAAACGTTATTGCATTCATTTACGTGGAATACACAATTTATCCCATTACCAGAGTCTTTCACAATTCCCGCTCTTTACATCTTTTTATGCCTGCATGTGTCTCAAGAATTTTTGATTGATGGATGGCTTTGGGGGATATAGGTAAATTTTATTATATTTATTGGTAGTCTTGTCCTGAGTGTGAAAGTTACATAACGTATATTACTTTGATATATCGTATATTACTTTGATATATCGTATATTACTTTGATATATCGTATATTACTTTGATTAACAGATCTAATCATTACATAATAGTTGCAGCATTTCGTTAACCAACAATATATAAAGCAACTTATATATTCATATCTGATTAAAATTTTATATAATTTATTTTATCAGTCCATCTTTGTGCAAGTGTGCATACATTCTACGTCATTTGTGTAAACAAACTCAAAACCGTAACAAAATCTGAGTAAATAATTGCATTTGAAATAAATAAATAAGAAATGACATTTGTACACGATTTGAATTCCAATATGACCCGATAAAGATAAGTCTCAGCACTATTTTCATACTAAAATGTATCAAGTTTCCAATAATATATATATATATATATATATATATATATATATATATATATATATATATATATATATATACCAGACAAGGATGGTTTAGTAAGAGTATATCTGAATTCAAAACATGGATTCTCATATGCAGAAAGTTAAAATTCATAACTCAGTATATTGGAAAATTTCTGATCGAGGAATCTATATCCTAAGATAAGTTAACATTCAAATTTTGAAATTTATTCCAAGCAGAAAAAAATCCTTCAATTTCGGTTACTTGAAGTCGAGACGCCTTAGTCTTTAGTAACGTATTATGCATCGAAAGTATCAATTTAAATTCCCAATTAAAAAAAACAGTGACACAAATTTTTCTCATTGGAAAGTATTATGTAGAAAGTATATCTGGATTACATATCCAGTGTGTTACAATATTTCTTACGTTTCACTTGAAGTCATCATAATTCTTCAAAATTTGTCCTAAATTCACACCGATTCTAAAGAAAGGAAGGCTGATCGTCATTATCGACCGATTGACGCTAAGATTCGAGCTATCTTTTCCAGAATATTTACTTCGATGGTCGACTTAATATTTTCCTCATCGAATATGTCACTCATAATGCTTCTTTAAAATCTAACCATTGAAAAAGTTGTTTTTATTATGTGCACCGCTTATTGTAATTAATGTCTAATTATACGACAGTTTTATTTACAAAAAGTCCTTTTTAAGTTCCTGATATACGACCGGTATTTGAAAAGTTCTTAATATTCTGGTATAACTTTTTTGTTTCTTTGAAACTGTCAAAAATTTAATGTTGATCGATAGACAAAATAACATTCTTTAAAATGATCTGCAGCTGCGCGTGCAGCACGCCAGACACCTGCAGATATATGCATGTGACGTACCATAGATAAAAGACAGTGACGTAAAAATGTCGGAGAAGGAGAACAATTTCGCTACTGTGCAAACAGCATACTGTAAAATCCGAGCGCTCTTACGGTACTCTCCGATTGATATCAAGGCCGACTTGGATAAAGTTTACGGATGTAATTCACTGTCATATCCTACAATTTTGAGGTGATTTCATCGTTTTAAAGATGGTCGCGAATCCATAGAAGATGACCCACATTCTGGAAGACCATTGTCTGCGATTGTTGAGTGAGAAGTGGCTGATGTGAAGGCGACAATTGATGAAAATGCTAGATAAATAGTAGAAGATATTTCTATTATCACGGGTATAAATTTGTCAGCTGTTTTTTAATATATTGCAGAATCATTTGAAGCTCAGAAAAGTTTTGTGCAACATTCTGATGGCTGATCAAAACAGACTCTGGTTGAAATCGCCAAACAGCTAATCTTCAAATATAAAAGAGTGACCAGAGGCGTTTGAATGAGATTGTCACAGGTGATGAAACATGGATTTACTTGTTCGAACCCAACTCAAGAAAAAATAAACAAGTTTGGATAGGAGAAAACGAGCAGAGACCACAAATCCCTCGACGTAGTCGGACTGTCACTAGCTTTTTCATACGCATTTTTTTTCGATCCCCAAAACGGTCGTGCAGGTACCTGTGCCTGACTCTGCTAGTGTCATTGGATATTTGTATGCCTCAAGAGTGTTGTCTAAAGTTCTCTAATGTCCGCTCACTCCATGACAACGTATCGGCGAATAAATCCGCCGTCGTGACAGACTTTTTGAAGGAGCACAGCATCCAAATTTTGCATCATCCTCTATACAGCCCTGATTTACCTCCAAGTGATTTTTGGCTGAATCCCGTTATGAAAGATTCGCTGAAGGGCGTCCGATTTGAAAGCCGCCATGCGGTTGGAGGTGCAGTTTTTCAGCGTATAGCCAACATACCAAAAAGTGAATACAAAATGGCATTTAAGAATTGGATAATCAGACTGAAAAAATGTGTAGAGGTGGAAGGGGAGTACTTTGAGAAAATGCACTGACGTACTGTTCACTAATACAGAACTTTGTCGTACAGCGCACTAATATTCAGAACTTTTTAAACAGTGTTGTACAGTAATGAATTATTAAAGTAATCAATTAAGTAATTGACTACTTGAACTATTAAATTGTAATTGTAATCAATTCCTGCACACAAAAAGTAATCAGTAATTGTAATTGATTACAAATTCTGGAAAAGTAATGCAAAGTTCTCAATTGTAATTGATTACAAATTCTGGAAAAGTAATGCAAAATTCTAATTACTTTTAAATTACAATAACTATTTGTCATTGTTACAATTAGCAGCTTACAACATAACAGCACGATTCGAATAATGGAGATAAGCAATGAGATTATTTGGCCGGGCCGGCTTTTGGTGACGATCGTCTATTCGTCTTTGTTGTTGTTTGTCAGGGCGACATACCAGCAGAACATTCGAGAACCGTCCACAACAATCTTAATATATATATATATATATATATATATATATATATATATATATATATATATATATATATATATATATCGGAAGTCGTAACGCATTTAGTCGGTTATTACAACAGATAAGGTAACTGGAAAATCTAAATTATGTCACAAGTCCAAAGCAAGCTCTATTTCTGGAAGAGTCCGTGTCTCCTCAAACTTTGTAAAATACGTGAAAAATGCTTAACCTCAACAACGGAGAGACCATGAAGCAGCAAATTCAACCAAACGATATCTTACCAACAACCCTGAGACCGACGATGGTTGTCCACAAAATTAAAGAAGATTATACATTTTAGAAACCGTTCTATTGTAAAAAAAAAAAGAACTCTTTAATAATTTTGTAAAATTAATTCTACAATGTTGTATTCAATGTGTTACGTTGAACTCTTACTGCGAAGAACAGTGTTCTGTGCAACTGTGAGTTGTGACAGACTGAACAGAAGTAATGTAATTTTAATCTAATTACCCGGATAAAAAAAAAGTAATTGTAATTAATTACTTCAGTGTGACAGAGTAATTTGTAATTGTAATCAACTACTTCAACTTTTTATTGCAATTTTAATTCATTCCCTTTACAACATTAATCTATACAACACTGTTTTTAAATACACCTCGTATGCATGAACCAAATCCTTGTAACAGTCTTGTTTGAGAATTGTATTTATTATATACCCATCAATATACAGCTCATGATAAGGGGTACTTATTCGGAGAACGATCTGAAACCTTGTATCAGATGTGCATCAAGTCAAGATTTTGATTTGTCGCTGTCAAGAATAGTGTCACCTGACAACGGTCGCGTGAAGGAACTCGTACAGTAACGCCATATTAAGACGCAACGTACAATGTAACTTGATAGATGGAATCAAAGTAAAAGAGCAAAAATAACAACAAAACTTGTATTTTTGTTATGAAATAATTGCTTAGGGTATAAAATAAACACATCATCAGCACAGTAACATGATTTGGGTGCGTGTATCGTGTCTAGTTTGATATGATGTCTTTGCGGTATCAAACTCGACGCGATACAAGAACCTGCATCAAGTTGCTTTATTGATTACATGTACGTATACCTTGTTTTATTCGTAGTACATATCAACCTCCAGTAAGAAGAGTACTGCTTCAGATTAATTAGAAATTAGTTTGTGTTTCCTTAAGGTAGTAGGGGACAGTTTCGTAAATTGGCCCTTGTCAAATTTCTTAACTTAAGGCTATCGTGTGCTTTTTCAGCTGTTATTGTTTAATAATTAAAGATATGGATATATTTGTAAATAAGGTGTTTCGGAGTTGTGTTTATCTTGAAGCTGATGTACATATACACCTCCAATAGTTACTTCACAGTATCAGGACACTGAAATGCCAATAGTCAGCTAGGAAGTAAAACTAGCCACCTGTAGCATTGGGTATCAATGCAAGTAGAATATATTAAAAACGGTATGGATGACAACTATTTTGAATCACATCAAGCTGTTTAGTACACAATGTGTTTCAAAATTATCACGTGGGGAAAGGACCTGCATTTGCGCCGTTAGCGTCATTTTGCTTCAAAAATAACCTTTGTGCATGTCAAATGCATGTGTAAATTTGTAACTGGGATGCCTGCACTTCTTTTGCTACTAGCATGTATAGACTTTTCATGTCCAATGATTCATCCAACAATATGGAACTTTTTGATCTAACTGACGTACTTTTTTTGCAATGAGTTTTAATATTAGGCAAGTTGATGGGGTATCAGATGTGTGCGTACAAACTGTCCTTTGCGCCTTTATATTTTACCAGAAACGTGGGTTTTCGCTCCTAATTAACAATACTATATTTGGCTTTTCATTGTAGATCCATGCATGGTAGAGAACTCATATAATTTGAGAGACTAATACTTTATTTTATATATAAAAACATAGGATATTAAATGGGCGAAGTCACTGATGAATTCCATACCGTCTCCCAAAAATGTTGCGGTAGCTTTAATTATTGAAATGTCGCCTTATTAATTCAATATATCTATCATTTATATTCTTCAATTGATAAAGCGATATTTGTGCAACATCCAAATCCAATTAGAATAACTGCCTGCTTTGTTAAAATTACTTCAGAAAGTTAAGTCGTGCATGGTACTTTTGCATGGTACTTTTGCATGGTACTTTTGTAGGGTAATTGCAAATTGTTTGAGTGACTCATGTCGTTGTAATTGACAATTTTTTTGGGCTGGAAAAATAAAACGGTATAGATTAATTTTGTTTTTTTTATATGTCAATACATGTTTTTTTTATGCCCAAGGTTTTCAAAGAAAATGCTGGCATTATGTAATCCTGCCCGTCCGTAAATGTGTGGGTGCGTTTGTATCTGACGTCGCACGACTCCTTTTATCATAGGATTGGAAAGTTTGCGATATGATGGGGGTGGTTTGGTCTGGTCTGTAGATGTGCACAACGATTTTCAGAATATTTCGATCCATCCCCTGGATACAAACTCGTTTTGGATAAGGGAGGGGCACACACACACACACACACACACACACACACACACATATATATATATATATATATATATATATATATATATATATATATATATATATATATATATATATATATATATTGGGGGTAGATTGGACTTGTGATAACTAAAACAGCTTGGGGAGTGAGGATACTGATGCTTTCCAGTATACTTCTAGTTTTCATCTGTCTTTTAATTGTTTATTTTTTTATAATAATAATGTTAAGATATGTTTACACTGGATTGGTCTAAATAAAATAATCTTCCGTCTCTTCATTGTGTTGTAATGTTCATTGTATCACTTTGGGCATCTTGTTATCTCTCTGAAAAACCACACAGAATTCACCAAACTATCAAACTTTGCTTGGAAAGATGCTTGAAATTGTCTGATTGCTTTCTTTTGCGTTTATAGCAGTTGCAACATGGTCATAAATGAAATTCAGTAGTAAAATGAGGAGATGTGGAATAAGATGTGCAATTCAGTAATATCCCAAGACAAAGAAGTTACTAATAGTCAGAGAATCGCAAGTCTTGTCTCGAGTTTCCTGATATCAAGAAAACACAAGTATTTATATAAAGATATTACTCTGCTGAAATTAATATTCCCTCATGCTAGGTCAATCAAGAAACATTATAGCCCGTTGGAGTTATTTATGTGTGCAAGTCCTTGTAGGCATATCTGCCAGATAAAGTCAACTTGCATCACAAACCCTCTCCTTATACAAATCTGCTTCTCAACGTTAGCGATAGGAATTAATTATACTGAAACATGCCATTAGCCATAAAAAGATAGCTTGGTTAGCAAATTCGACAACATTTGAAGGTATTGATAATTATGTTGGTCACATAATGCTTTCATTTAAGTAGTTACCATTTAAGGATGTGATACTTAAAAGCGATTAATATGCACGATAAACTGAGCACTAACGATCTATTCTGCATGTATGTGTATTTACACGCAATTACCTGCTGAAATATGCAAGCTCGATAAGGTCACGATGATTTATTTTATAGTATAATAACAACAGTACCCATGTATGTGCTAAAGAAAAGTTAATTACAGGTGTTAAAGAGATGGTTTGTAAATACTCCGATCAGTAATAGAACTGTGTCATAAATAATACAATTTCTATGAAAACAGGTCACAGTGAGCCAATTTGCAGGGTGTTTTATGACTTGTCTAACTATATTGTATGCATAAAGTTTAATTTGTATACCGTCTATACTCGCGTATAATTGGATACCAACAGTAAACTGCTTAGACCCAGATCTGCCGTCGCATAATGCGCCGGCAGATCTGGGTCTAAGCAGTTTACTGTTGGTATCGAATTATACGCGAGTGATGACGGTAGGCTTTTAATCATGAAAGTTATGGGCTCACAACATGTTTCCTCACCAATTACCAATTCCTGAAGATTATCGCGATCAGTGATGCGCGACGTATGAAGATTCATTTTAATTCAAAGTTTGATGGTTTCAAAACCTATGGTTTAAAACCTTTCAGTCGACGCATGTTTCAATTCATGAACGAATTGACAAAAGAAAAATGTATACTACGTGCACATCTTAAAAGATATAGAGCTGAAAACGTCAGATATATGGTTTTGTGAAAGTAAATAGTAACAATAGTAACTTAGGTGGGAACAGTAAGAAATAGTGGTCTAATTTAAAATAATGGTGTGGGACAACAAAATATGCGTCTACACATCTAATTTGGTAAGGTGAATGATTTGCTTTTGGAGGCACATCAATACATGAAAGATAATTTTAATGCTAAGGCAATGAGAGGAAAGGTCCTTAGTCAGACACTAATTACGGCAGCCAACCCAGTTTAGTATGGGCAGGATTCCAAAACGAAACCCACTGACCATGAGTGAAAAGACTTTCTTAAAAATAAAGGGTTGACCAATTTCACGCACAAAGCTATAAGATATAAAAGAAAGGTCACAATGACCTTTTTTTGTACAATGATGTTACAATAATGAAGATGCGTCTAACGAAAATGTTGTATGGGTTACAACCAACCGTGTCATATATATTTATTTATATATCTTTTTAAATAAGAACGATAATGTTATTATATGTTCTGAAGTTCCTTATTAAGTGTTCACATTTGGGTACAGAGACCTAGTTTTAGCTGAGAATGTATGAATATAAAGATCCATCAATCTGTTATGTCATCATGGTTATGTAGCAGTTATTATCAAATAGGTGATATGTGCAAATGTACCAACGTTTAAAAATTTGATTTTTCATTTCCAAAAAATTTAGTCCACAGTGACCTAATTGTAATACACTTGTGCACTTTTTTCAGCTGCATCCACGTCTATAGCTTGATGGGTTTGGGGCCAGTACTGTCAAAGATATATACTTAGTTTGCAAGAACAAACGGAAATAGGAACAAAGGTACGCACATTAAACAGGTAATATTTCCTCCAAATGGGGGGCCCCGGGTGGTCGAGTGGCCTAAGGCGTTCGCCTTTACAGATCACTGACATCTCACCTCTGTCCGCGTGGGTTCGAGTCTCGGGCTCGGCCAACGTGGGTATGCGAGAAAGCTTGCCAGTATCTTCCCGTGGGTCGGTGGTTCTTCCCGGGGTTTTCTCGGGTTCTTCCTCCACCAGATATACTGATATACTGGCCGCCATGTATAGCCTATCATGTGCTGAAAAATGGCGTTAAACCCATAACAACCAACCAACCAAATCCTCCGAATGTAGTTCTTTAGGAGATGACACGATTCTCGATTCAGGGGAAAAACAAACTAAGTCAAACCTATTTACAGCAGCCGTGTTGCTCGTCCATATTCCAGCTAAATAAATTTGACATTTCTTATGAAGAATTTACTATATGCCAACTTATATATTTGGTACGAGAAAATTCAGTGCATTAGGAAAGTCTGTGCAATACTATGACCTTGTTAGGATGCTCAAAGGTATTTATATTTATGAAATCTTATTAAAATTGCGATGGTAGAGTTTTGTCAGCTCAGTTGTTATCCATAGATGTTCTGATATTAGATAGGTTTATATAAATAACAGATTGGTCCAGTGACTTGTGCTTGTCTTGTAACAGACTGGATCAGTGACGTGTCTGATTGGTCCGGTGACTTGTGCTAGTCTTGTAAATTAACCAGGCTGATTATATATATAACGGTTTTTATAAAATGTCTGCATAGAATTGTAGGTCAACGATTTTTGCATAACTTTTAGCACAGATCCTTAATCCACGATGGCGTATGGAGGTGTGATGTAAATGTAACTGACCGGATTAAGCCGGATTCTAAGTTTATGCTACGATAATGTTTAAATGAATGACACAATGCCAGTTGTTTCTTACTGTGTGATCTTAATTATCAATATTTTTACACATGTAAGAAAATATGCAAAACATAGACTTCAGTAAACTCAAACCGCTAAATATCAGTAGATCAAAGGTTTGCATCAAGGCTCCGCTCAGTCTTGATAAGTTTTGTCACACGACAATATCAAAATTAGCTCCGTTTTGTATGTGAACTACTGTTAATGTGCAGTTAGCAAAGATTTCTATGAACAATGCCAATCGTGCTGAATCGCATTTGGTACACTGTTGTAAATCTGTCAACACTATTATATGTCTCTTTTACTATCAAGAAATTAGTACGACGATAATTTTTTTTTTTCTCTCTCTCTCTCTCTTGGTCATGAAGTATTTACCTTAAGTATTGACCGCAAAGAGATTTCCGGTATCTGAATGTCGAAAATGACTTGCTGCTTTTTATCTCTTTTCGACGCAGCATGTGTTATGATAGAATTCTCAAGAAATTTTTATAACTCAAATTTTTATAATTCAAATTTTATAATTCTTTAATCGATGAATTTTTAAGGAATTTTTATAAAGAGTAAGTTTTCTTTTATAATTCAAATGTTTATAATTCCTAATAAAACAGAATTTTTAGCGCTTGAGTTCTCTAAAACATTATAGTACAAAAGTGTACAGCATTGATATTTTACGGTAGGAGTGAGATTTTTCTGACAATACACAGGTGAGATATTGTAAAGGCAAAATGCTGATGGTAGCAAAAATTCTTTCACGTCTACGTAATTTAACACCTTAACCTGACCAGCTCAGCAATCTTCGTATGAGGGGCGTAGTTCAACTAACCTGTAGCCATTTTTGGAAAGGGGAATGCGTTGTATGAGAGTCTCGTGGAAATCTCGTGGTCCGAGACCCCGAGCCCTGAACTCATAACCTTATATAGAAAGAGGTGTGCATTCCTTGACCTAGAATTGGATATAAGGCACTGCGCGCCTTGAGAAAATAGTTGCTACGTCTCTTTTCATATGAAGTGTTGCTTGTGCTTGCAGGTAAGAGAAAATTGTTTGATTATATTTTAAAAGACTTTTTGTAAGATATTTTTTAGGTGCTGGAAGGTATTTTTCCCTTCTCTCTAGGAACCTTATGTGTTTTTATTCTTTATATTTAATTGTAAATTATATTCTTTTTTTGGATTGTAAAGTTTTTTTTGTTAGTAATTTATATACATTATAATTGTGTAGATTTTTAGTAGGCATTTATATAAATTGTAATTGTGTGCATTTTTATTGAAAATATAATGTTGAATTTTTGGAAAAACGATTTGCTGCCAACTTCATGCGTTTGATAATTAATTTAGAAATAAAATATCTTTGGGTTGCAAAAACATGATACAATATATTTATTTTGGTCATAGTTCGAAATATTAAGTTTTACTGTATTTTAAGTTATTTTGGCCATCTTTGGTTTATTCAATATTTAGTAATTTACATCGGAATTCAAAAATACAGAAATCAAATAAATGTATGAAGTCGGCAAGCTTAGAATCAATATATCAATTATACGTGTATTCTTGTATTTAGAATATATATCTTCTTATGTAGTTTTTATTTTGGAATGTTTTAATTTAATAAAAGTTGCTACGTCTCTTCTCATATGAAGTGTTGCTTGTGCTTGCAGCCTCCTTTGTAGTATGAACCCGGTACCTCTCTCGCACCCCAGCAATGTAACCAACAAACATCGCAAGGAGTGACACCTCCGCAAGGGAGGCCGCAAAGACATCTTGCTGGACGACCAAAATCCTTTCCTAATAAGTAGTGAAGTGGTGACAATGTTAAAATTCTTTTCATAATACATGTAATTCTAAATACCAGAAATGTATCTTTTTCTGCACTTGTTAAAGTGAACTTCGCAAGACATGATTTCGTAAAGGACATAAACTCTTTAAAGATTTATCGTTTTCATTCATGGTCCTAAATATGGAAATGTATGTAGATATATGTAGTTTGAGTGTATATATATATATATATATATATATATATATATAGATAGATAGATAGATATATGTGTGTGTATATATATGTGTGTGCGTGTGTGTGTGTGTGTGTGTGTGTGTGTGTGTCAGTACTTATATGTTCTTTAGTATTCGATGTCTACGATGACAAATTGTTGTCTTTTCAATTTGATGAGATATTTCTTTCACAACAATAATTTCAAGTTTTGCACGTTCGTTTGACTGTTTTGTGCATAGTTTTTATCCTTAGAGGACTCTGAAGCGTTATCTGTATTAGATTTTATATAGATATGGATATTTTGGGCTGTTTTTATTTCTTGAAGTAAATATTACTTCCTTATTGGACTGTCTTTTACAGATTGATGCAAGACAGGCTGACTATAATAGGAGACTGGTGTACCCACGAAATAAAGAGAACAGTCTAACTGACAAGTATAGCTTGGTCCAGTCCCCGACTGCTTAGAATAACTGGAGCCTTTTCGGCCTTTCTCTCTGAATTGGAAATTTCTTATCATGCGCAGCACTGCATTCAGTGCTCTCAGCAGTTTGGCTGATATAAAAAATATATACCTTGCAACAAAACCGGTATTTCCGTTTTAAGTTCTTCGTGTTATTGGATCTTGGGTACTTTTTGTTTTTTCATAGGCTTCAAATTCTTATCGATGAATAGCGTCAGAAAAAAAATCTTTTATTTGGATTTTTTCATGGATAGGAAAGACCGTAACAACTCTGTTTCATGGAATGTCATTCGTATCCTATTTTAGAACTTTTCTTAAGTACCTACGTTATTCTTGTACTATGAGAACTCTGATTCGGTGAGATAAGGCAGGAGATGATATAAGCATCAGCACGATCCCACAATAAAATAAGATATTTAAAATACTTGGACAAGAAAGTTTAAGCAAACACAACACTCAGGCATAAGTTCTAGAGGTCATGATTGCTATTTAGTCCTCGTAACTCCTGCAGCTGTTGAGACTTCGATACATTTGTCTCAACTATACCATGTTAGTTTAATTACAAACATATATCGAAATGTCATTTTGTATAAGGCGACCCATCAACTACAGTTCAAATGTGGATTGAGCATACCTTTCCAGGCGATTATGATGAATCATTGGATTTATGTTCCATAGGTCAATGGTCTCTTTAATGTTAGAACGTCAATGGTCAAAAACATCTTAAGAAACGATACGCATAAAGCCGAGTCTTCAAACCATTCAATATCGTAAAAGTTATTTTGATTAGTATTTAATCCTTAGGTGTAAGTAATGGTAATCAGACAGGCAGGCAGGAGGGAAGCGTGCAGGTAAATAGTTAGGCAGGTATGTGGTTAAGTGAGTGGGTGGAAGGATTTGTGGGTTGATTCGATGGTAGACAAACTTACTTTTCAACAGATAAATTAAAACCAAATTTTTACATCCTTGGAGTTGAACAATAATTTATGCGTAGATCTAGTACACTAAGAGTGACACAGTCATATATGTACACGTAAAGAGGACCCAATAAATTTATAATAGACGTTGTAGGTCTGGCTCGCGACACAATATGGGTTGGAGAGTCTCGATCTCTGGTAATAAAAATGCCATATTGCTGTCAATAATGCTTCAATACGCTGTACAGTATGTATTGAATATTAAATCATTATTAACGTTTCATTTTTAGTACGAATATATATCTCTTGTTACACATATGTGCGAAAAGAAAGAGAATTGTATGTGCCGGACCTAGTATCTCTAAGAAATTGTTAAAAAGTTAATTTAGATTCAGGCGAGTTTTAACCAATTACGTCAATGAAAGGCAAAGTGTTCTGTAAGTGCTGAGATTATACGTTGTTTACTTCTCCACACAGGAAGTGAATTAGGTTTATGATATAGAAAGGATTGACTGAATTTAGACTAGAATGCAGATTGTAGATAAATAAATGTTTAAGTTATCCTGTTTATAACAACGTCCATTCAGATGTACCTTATTTAATTTTATCCGACACGATTATCGTCATAAAAGCCATGATCTATACTAGCTCAACGTCATGTTTTTTTCCCCTTTGATTAATCAACCGTGCGAATGACATCTTTAGATAGTGTCTCTAAAGAACACCAGTTAAGATGTTTACAAATTAAAACGCCATGATAACCAAATAGATATCGTAGCTGAATTAGCCAATTGTTAATCTGACCGCTACAGCGCAAGGGCTTCAGTCCCCCCTCCCCCTCTCTCTCTCTGAACACAAAACTCGAGAACCGTCTGATGGTCAGGAATAGAATAGAACATAATTGTAACACTATTGAGGACTAATTAAGGGCGATGGTTACTCGTCAATCTCTGGAGCATTGCTATGTTTAATTTACTAATACTATATTTTACGTATGTTCAAAAAATCAATTAACTGACTGGTCGAGGTTTTGGTTTTTGAAATAAGTCGGAACAATCCATGGTTGCAAGTTTAAATTTTCATTCATACTAAATAAATCGGATTGTCAGTTAAGTACAACACGAACGTGCAATTGTCGCCGAGTTCTGTGTAATACGGTCATTACTAGCTATTACGAACTTTGCTATCACGAATTCACGGACCAAACGAATACTACGTTAGCTACCAACATGCACATAAATGTGTATAGATACCATGCTACAACGCAGTTTTGATTATAATGGACGAGGAATTGGAATCCCGATGGTTAACTATGCCAAAGTTTTGCCATGTCAATTCTATATGATCAAAATCTTCCTTAGCTCCCCATATAAGACATATTTGAATCAGCAATGGCTACTTGACACATTTATAGATATATATGGCAATATCAACTCATCACCATTGCACTATTGAAAAAAAAATTAGAGTGCAGTTGATCGTATATACTAAGCTCACCGCTGTTGAATCCTGGGAAAATAATATCTCTGCGTCGCCTTTCACGCAGAGAGCAGTCTGGACTGGAAGCGATGCAACAATAAAACTGATAATATTGTGGTGTCTATGACCCAATCTTGCTAAAAATAGTTACATTGAAACTCTGGATTCTGGTTCTCACGAAGCAATGGTAACAAGAAGTTGCAAGTACAAAGAAGGTCAGTTTTGATGTGTAAATAATCTTAACTAATTTGAAAAGATCTCTGACATTGAAATTATTGTTGGTTTTAACAATATATTTCTTGCTAAATCGTTTGGTACAAACATACAGAAACTATGCCCGGACCAAGAAACAGGCGCATATCACCTTTATAAATCACACTCATTTGTAAAGAAAAAAAAAAAAAAAAAAAATTAACTGAGTGAACGATAGATAAAAACAGTATAAACCGTCAGGACTGTTAAATTAGTTATGATACGGAGAAAGCGCGACATAATCTTCGATAAACAGACGCAAATTTCCATAAAGTGGATGCCAGTTAAAAAAAAGTAATGTGTTCTTTATTCTTCAGGTGGATTTTGAATATAAGTTGAACAGAGAGTAACGTCATGATCTGTAATGTTGTCCTTATTCTTTGCACAAACTGACATTAAATCTAACATGGCAAAATAGTTGACATTTTTTACATTATACAGAAATATTCTCTTTGATGCACGTTTCTAGGAAAAGATTTATTCCCACGTTTCAGAGCATAATGTGATATACCCTTCGTCTATCAGAACGTCTGTCATCCATCCATATGCCCATACGTATGTCCGTTGCAGCATTTCCCCATAAGCCGCGGGGTTGAAATTCAAGAAACTTGATAGTTACCTTCTTGAAATAGTATATATGCGTGGTAGGAGTATTATTCTTGGCTCGCCCCCCTGGAGTACATTTTTTTTATTTTTTATTTTTTTGGGGGGTGGGGGAGATTTAACGCCTTTTTTCAGCATATGGGGGCCAGTATATTTGGTGGAGTAAGAACCCGGAAGAACCACCGACCTACGGAAAGCTAATGGCAAGCTTTCAAATATACCCACGTTAGTCGAGCTGAGACTCGAACTCACGCGAGCATAGGTGAGGTATGTGTGTGATCTGTAAAGGTCAGCAGTTTTCAAAACTCTTGAAAAAGTAGACCTCATTTACTCAGTTTGGAAAACAGGTGAATAAGTATTGACAGCGATGATTCCACTACGTAAATTATTACTTTCTTTCTCCATGCGAATAAATATGGATAACATTTGTTCATGACGAATGAAACCCATCGGTCACATTACTTGAACGACAACTAATTTTCCTGGCCCATAAAAGTTACATACCGAGTATGGACTGTTGAACAGTTTGTGAGCTATTTAGCACCAGCTTTACTTGAAAACAACTATTGACACCGCTAAAGCCAAACGAGGATAACGATTGTAGAAGTACCGTTCCTCTCATTTATCTCTGAAAAAGAAGATTTAAAAAAAAATTTGGTTTTAAATACAATTGTAACGCATTCTTTGCTATATAATGCCGATGACATGGGAGCAAAGTGTCTCCCCCAAATGACACGCCGAGGCAGCCGACCCTGGCTGGCCTGAGTGGATATCGAACCCGCGACCCTTGAATTACGAATCCGACGTTCTACCAACTGAGCTACTGCGGCTTCCTCGAAAAGAAAAGACAAAAGGTTAAGCAGAGCCTAACAAATAATCAGTTTTACATAAACATGAGATAAAGTAAATTATCTTCATACATTTTCTGCTGAATTGGCATGTAATGTACATAATATATATGCGTAATAAATTGTAATATTATCTCATAATATGTAACTACTTTTGCGTAAATAAACATGCAATGCCTACGCGAAACATATTTCTAGTACATTTCGGTTACCATGCGATAACCCATTTAATGATGTAAACAAGTAGCAATGGATGGCTTTCATACTCCATTGCCAAGAATTAGTGTTTACATTGATTTTATGGCACTCGATAAAGCGATATTTTGGGGCATGTTGCACAGTGCATGTTTACCAACCAAGTAAGTGAGCCTATATTTTTATGTAACCAAATACGTCTCGACTTTCTTCCGTACTAGAATCCAGCACGATTATGTATGCTGGTATGAATGTTTGCACAATCTAATTTTTTCGGTAAGAGAGAGAGAGAGAGAGAGAATATGAGCTTCAGAATGTCCAGTAAACATATTTATAAAGACAGGCCTCAAATGTTCCAGCTTCAGAAGTATCCTACAACCGAATGTCGAAGTCTAACACGTGCTGATACCCATGGTACTATCGCTAGAAAAGGTATTAGGCATTACATTATCACAGGCTTTTTGGTAAGATTGACGGCCATTCTGGTCTAATGTCTGTCACCTAGCTGACTGATACTACATAACATATGTAAATTCAAAAATGGTCGTAACTTTATCATTTCCAACTTATTGTAATGAAATTTTCAGTATATATTTAACATTCATACTAGTTCATATTGGTGTAATTGTCAAATGCAAACACCATATTTACTTGTTACTATTATCTTTTGATTTATATACATTTTACAGAATTTTTACATTTTACTTTTATATTTTATCTTGTTGTACTTAATGTTTACATTTATTTAGAAGGTTTATCTTTCAAAACTTGTCCGCAATATTTCAATTTTTCATTTTTCGAACATTTACCTTTAATTGGAACTGTATAGCCACTATTGTAATGTGGTGTCATAAAACTCTACATACATACATACATACATACATACATACATACATACATACATACATACATACATACATACATACATACATACATACATACAATACAATACATACATACATACATACATACATACATACATACATACATACATGCATGCATGCATGCATGCATGCATGCATGCATGCATACATACATACATACATACATACATACATACATACATACATACATACATACATACATACATACATACATACATACATACATACATACATACATACATACATACATACATACATACATCAAACGCAAACATCATGGATCCAACTCTGTCGTTGCATAATGCAGATCTGGGTATGTGTAGTTTATATGGACTAATTAATTGAACAAATAACATAGACCCTGATATCTCTGCGTATTATAAGACGGTAGATCTGGATATATGTTAGATTCAACATATATAAGTGTATAACGGTATAAATTTCTCTCAGAGGAGACATGACTAAATTAGTTTATCTCGACCATAATTTACGCATATTTAATTGGCGGATAAATATCCCCCAGAAGTAGTATTACAACGCTTGTATACTTAATTCATTTTTCAAATGATTTAAATCTCATGAGCTTGAGAGAGGAAAATACAATTATTTTCCAGACTGGTAACTTAACCAGGAGTCTTTTTAGCCAACTCGTACTAATGAACAGTTGATGTCAAAAGCTCACACCATTCTAGAGGATTCTTATATGTTGATTAAAGCGGAAATTGGATGGGGGGGGGGGGGGGGGGGGGGGAGTGTTACACATACGGATTCCGCGAGTAGAGAAATGATAATAACACGTTGTTCAAATTATATATTTTAATCTTTAGAAAAAATGATGAACTGTAAGTTTAAATACATGATGTGTCTGCGAGTCGAGTGCAATTACCGTCTAGAAGATTCTTCTATGCAGATCAAAGCGGAAAGTGGACAGGGGAGGAGGGGTTAAAAATGTTACACATATGTATTTTGCGAGCAGAGAAAGAATAAAATAAAACACTGTTCAAATCATATATTCTAATCTTTATAAAAAATGATGAACTGTAAGTTTAAATATAGGATGTGTCTGCGAGTCGAGTTTTATGTACCGTATATACTCGCTTATAAGTCGAGTCCGACTGCAAACAACATAGACCCCAATCTGCCGTCGCATTATACTATTATCTAAAACACGTGTTTTTGTGTATAACCGTCAACTAATAGTACGTTCATAAAAGTACCAAGCCTCCTCATATATGGATATTAAAACATCAGTTAACGACGAAAACAATGTTTTATCGTGGATCTCTCTCCTGCTTTCATATAATCTCAACTGTTTTGTACGTCTGGAACCTTGCTTTACATTTGTAATATGATATAATAGCCCCTTACCTGGTACAAGAACTTCAATAGAGCAGTCTGCAGTTGGTTAAGGGAGGCAATAGCCCAATATTTACATCTGTTTACCGCCCATAAAATATACAGTTGTCTACCAGACTGCATATCAGTTTATCCGTGTCGGAACGTTTTATCTATTTATATCTTCCTTTCTTTATACATTGATATATATCTAGATAGATAAAATATATAAACTGTTGAAAATCAAAAGAAATAAATAAAATGAGGGCTATCGAGAGTCATCTGGAAATTGCTCAAGTACAAATGGCGAAAATCAACATAGACAACAAAACTAAACTATCTCGTAAGCGAAAATGACATTTAACAATTTGACAATATTATAGATAATACAGGAATCAAGTCCTTTTTGGGATGGTTCTGTATAACTTCAAATTATTGCCTCACAAAGAGAGATAATTATTTAAGAAACTTTTCAAATGGATAAACCCGTCACATGGAGACAAAAAAAAAAAAAGAAGAAATTCTACTCAGGTATAATGCTTTGTTCTTATGTGTTAATATGTAGAAAGAAAGACAGACAGACAGACAGAAAGACAAGAAGAACAAAGGAGGATAGATAGATAGATAAAATCTCGGAATCATTAAATAACAAAAACCCTCATTCAAATACGTAACAGAAAGGGTATACATTTCTTATTTCTATTTCACTTTTAACTTATTGATAAGGGAGAAATAATTGAATCATCAAGTGCGTGCATTGCACCACAAAGTTCTCAATTGTACTTGTTGTCTTTTGTAAATAAAAACATTACTTAATCTGACACCTCAAGTAAAGGTAAATTACACATTTGTACATAATACCATCTGCTTGAGGCTTTTGGTCACAAAGTGACAAGGACATCCAGTGCAAATGACACACTCTGCAGACATCAAAAGATTTTACCCCTTTCGGCATTACATTTCTGAACAGATTACTTGAGGGCTGAATTGTGAATAATTTGCACTGTGCACATATCCAATCACTGACAGCAAGCTTATACATACAAATCGTACATTGGAAATCAGATACATACAATTGCATGCATATCATTAGTTCTGAAGCATATGAATATTTGTATCGGAATAAATATGTTCACAACTGCTTTCAATTAATTCTTCAACTTGCAATTCAACTTGCAATGCACTTTCCAAGGCATCTTTCACACACAGCTTAGAAGTTTGCAGTAATTATTAGATGTCTTAAGACTGTTCAGACGTTTCAGTAATTATTAGAAGTGTTAAACAATGTTTAGAAGTTTTCAGTTGTTATTAGATGCCTTAAGACTGTTTAGAAGTTTTCAGTAATTGTCAGATGTCGAAAGACTGTTTAGAAGTTTTCAGTTATTATTAGATGCCTTAAGACTGTTTAGACGTTTTCAGTAATTATTAGATGTCTTAAGACTGTTTAGAAGTTTTCAGTAATTATTAGATGTCTTAAGACTGTTTAGACGTTTTCAGTAATTATTAGATGTCTTAAGACTGTTCAGAAACTTTCGGTAATTATTAGATGTCCTAAGACTGTTTAGAAGTTTTCAGTAATTATTAGATGTCTTAAGACTGGTTAGAAGTTTTCAGTAATTATTAAATGTCTTAAGACTGTTCAGAAGCCTTCGGTAATTATTAGATGTCTTAAGAAAAGTCCTGATTTAAAAACCTCTGTTTGGTCACAATAATTTAATCAAATGTACTTTATAGTTATATGACATAGTAATTTATATAAATTTATAACTGAAAACATTTTTCCTTTGAAACGCGTCAAATGATTGTCATTGGCACTGTTTTTGCAGTCATGCCATGTCATTACTTTCTGACTAAAATGCTGAACGTAATTATAAATCGAATTTAGGTTGGTTTGGTTTAGTGTTTTACGGCACATCAATACAAGCAGGTTATTTAGTGAGGAGGCAATTGGAGTAATTGCCTTGCCCATGGACACACCACAGTATCCGACCCGGACTGATCAGATGGTAGGCTTCAAACCGGAACATTGTGTGTGTGTGTGTGTGTGTGTGTGTGTGTGTGTGTGTGTGTGTGATTTTGTGTGTGTGTGTGTGTGTGTGTGTGTGTGCAGGATGGTGTACCGGGCATGGTTCACATCCCCGAGCCCGCATAAATCGTGCGCAAAAATGCATCATTTCACAAACTTAAACATATCAAATATATGTGACACAATATTATGTAACTTACATATATTGTCTTCCATGTCTTTTGAAGTTTGCCTAAATCCTACATTTAGAATCGGTTTCTGTAATGAGCTATATACCCAATTCAAATTTTATAATAATGCAATGAACACGGCCAAAAGTCTTCAGACTTCATTATTATTCCGTTAAGTTTATGCTATGTATCAATATATTTACACAATTATTCTAAATAATTTAGAAATTTAAAAGAAATGAAATAGTAGTTCCAAATAGGTTTATTCCTCTACGAGAGATGCATGTAATTGTTTTATACTCTTAAACTCTTCCTTCTATGCAATAGGACTAAATGTCTTGCATTCGGATAATTATTAGTTAATACAGCTCTGGATTATGAAGTTGACTTATAAAGGAAAAAGATTTGATTGCAATAGAGAATAATAATCACTTCGCAGACCTATGGTTTCCACGTGCAAAGAGAATAACACATGTAACGTACAAATTTTGAGAACGTAATATATAGGAGGTTGAGAATTGTCAAAAGTTTGATCAATTTAGCAATTCTTTGTCGTATGTCTCATATACATCAAACTATTAATACAGTATGTCAGATATCAGTATATCGGTAGAGAATAGTAGAGGAACATTATATATACTTTTCACGCCCCATGCCTCAGTGACTTAGTCATGTAACTAATACCGGTAAGGTCCTTTGTTTAATATTGTTCATACTTCCTGAATGGAGTTTTTGTTACAAAAACCTCAATACCACAAGATTGTCGTTGTTAATCAATGGAAGGAGGTTTGGAGTGGTTGAATCATCCGAAATTACATTGCTCGCTGTATTGCTTTACCTAAATATATTGTATTGTACGATCTGGATACAAAGTTTGTTGCACTTGAATAACCAATTCGATCACGTAAATATCGTCGTGTCCGAACAAAGAATGAATAAGGCTACAGAGCTGGATTATAATTTAAAGATTGTACTTTAAAATGGTGGATGAATCAAGAAGTGGATTACCGATTGGCACCCCACCATCTCCTCAAACGAATTATAAATATGACGGGACATAACAAGTACCTCGCATTTAAGACTTCAAAAGTTAAACATCTATCAGCACTTTCTTTAAGCTGATGGAAACTGATTGCTATCCTGCTGCCCATGTTTTCTTCCGATCCCAGACACCGTTGTCCCTGAGCCCGTTCCAAATCCCCATCCCAGCCACCTTTGTCCCTGAGCCAGTTCCAAATCCCATGGGCAAATATGAGGAGGGATGTAAAAAAAGGGAAAAATCTATGCACAAAAACGAAAACGGACTAACAGATGAAAAAATGTTTTCTGAGAGATCCATTCTCCGCTCTTAGATCTTTTCTTTAAACTTAAACAGAAAATTCCTTTTGCGATGTTGTCAATATCACATGCTTCATAACCGGAACGCAAACTATTCGTGTGGCATAGATTTTGTGGAATAATACTTTTAGCTGTTTACAACCTAAGTATATTCATACTTTTTTGAACAACAGAGTTAAACTGAATCAAAATGCTTATTCTAAATTAGGAAATAGAGCATGCCGTTAGTTAAGAGACATTATTTTTTTTTTATCTCACTTTGTCTTACAATGCAATGACCGACTGTACTACGGTCTTCTTTTTGTGTCGTAAAGTACTCAAGATAAAAAGAGATTAATTATCCAAGGATTTATAAAGTTTTCTGGCTTTAATGTTTATTTTGTAAAGAAAAAATGAGAAAAATCATCAAATGAGAATTTGATGATACGGAAGCATTGTGGCTTATATTTGATTAATTAGCGACGTTCTTATATCTAACAACACATTAAAGTACTGGGAAGGTCCCGAGCAATTAATTTATCTGAAGTACATCAACGGCGAAAGAATTACATTATATATACATCATTCAAATTTGTGTGAAGATAAAATCCAGACATTTTGACATTCTTGTTCTTTATGCGGCTTTTATTTGAATGTGATAATTACTATTTTTTTCGATGTGTACATGCAGTTAAACATGAATGAAAACATGTATATAATAAAGCATGCATACATACACAAAAACACTTCATACAAATATGCAAACATACATACATACACACACAAACTACTTCATACACATATGCAAACATGTATACATACGCACAAACAATACATACGCTGTACCAACATACATCCATGTATACGTACGTACCTACAGGCATACAAATACATACCTGCGTACATTCATACAAACATACACACATACATTCAAGCTTACACATATACATCCATCCTTCCATCGATCCATACTGACAAAAGCACGTACATATATCACGTAGAAAGACATATGGACAACTGGGAAAATTCTTTTCTTTTAAAGAACAAAATATCTGCCCAGTAGTTTCCGTCTGTCACAATTATTGTAGATCCAGGCAGAAACGTTACCATTTGTACTTAATATTTCAGCTAAGAGTTTGCGAGAGATCCATTCAAATTTAAAAGGCTCTCCATTTCTACAATTTGCCTTCAATTTGAGTCAGATGTAGAAAATCGCCGTCTGGTTACTGATATAGTCGCATCTTGCAAGAAATCGTTCACTAAAGATGTTCTCAAGTATATTGGTATATACAGCTTTCAAAATGCTATGCCCTAGAGCAGCACTAAAATGTAAAGACAAAGCAATAAAAAGAAAACAAATGAAATAAGGTGAATACAACTTTATTCGCCACTAAAACTTCAGACAGTGGAGTACTTTCTTTTATCCTTAATTCTATTTTGACTCAGTTTCGAGCGATTAAGATCGAAAAAGTAGGTCAGAACTATGGCCAAACTTTTAATTTTCCCGTAGAACGAAATAACGACCTCCTTCCGAGTTTTTCTTCATAAAAACATTAAAGGGCCTAAAATGTGTTTGATTTACTACCGTCTTTGGGCTGTACTGTGCTAATAACGGTTTTGAAACTACCAATGCTATAGACAAAACTGTTACCAGAATTACATATTATATACATACATACATACATACATACATACATACATACATACATACATACATACATACATACATACATACATACATACATACATACATATATACATACACACACATACATACATACATACATACATACATACATACATACATACATACATACATACATACATACATACATACATACATACATACATACATACATACATATGCTGCGTTAAGCGCTCTTTTAGTGCTGCTCCAAGTCGAGTTGACGACGGCACAGGTAAGTTCTCTAGAACATGAACACGATCTGCGATGATAAAAAGGATACAGAAGATAAGGGTTTATGATACATAGACCTAAGATTTCAAAGCTAAAGTTTTCTAGAAAACGGACTTTAATCGCATCCGACAATCGTCATTTATAGAGAAAGAATAGAATACAAACTGAAAATATTTTAGAAATATACCAAGGAGGGGTATTTCAGTTACCTATCTTCAATTTAAAGGAACAATCCTGAAAGGCTAACGACTATAAAGCATGAACTTTGAAGCTTGCCACAAAAAAATAAAAAAATTTAAAAAAATCAGAAAATAAAAATCAGAAAAATAATATAAATTTATTTGTCATAAATTTCATACGAAATCGTGCGTCCTTTCCCTATTATTATGTTATCTGCACTATGTGTGCTTGTAAGGTATTACTACACTAATTGAGTTCCTTAAAAAATCGCTAGTATTTATTTCTCTGATTTTGTTGTTTTTGTTGTTGTTGTTGTTGTTGTTTTTGATGAGTGATTGTTGACCAGTAAAGAATGTTTCTTGTATTCAATAAGAAGTATTTATTTATACCTAAGTAGACAATTAAAAGTATATTCGATTCAGCATTTTTGCTTTTTTTATTTCTTCCGCATAATGCAAAAGCTGATAGGTGTGATTCGGTACGGTTATTGCCACGAAAATATCCAGACATTTAATTCAAATGCATCTTTCTCCGGGCACTGTCTTTCAGCCTATGCACGAAAACACACACACACACACACACACACACACACACACACACACACACACACAAACACACACACACACACACACACACACGTCATGAGTTTGATTTGGTTTGTTGGGGTTAACACGATTCATGAATAGAACCGTGAATGTTTACATCTTGGCACGGAGTAGTAAAACCATCGAAAATAATGAAAAAGTCAAAACTAAAAGAAGAGAAAACTATTTCATGAAAATAAGCTATATATCTACAATAAGACGTAGTGTCTGTGTTTAAGGAAACAAGTTGGATGTAATGTAGAAGAACGAATGCGCTGTACTGCTTAGCCTTGTCTGTTTAACTTAGTCATCATTTTCGCTTATATTGTTCACATCCCGCATATAATATCAATTTGGAGGAGAAAGATAATCAGTGTGTTTTTGCTACAGGAGAATGTGCTGAAAAAATTTAATAATAATAATAATAATAATAATACTAGTTTGATGCTACTCAGAGGAGAGCTGGTCTGAATACAACTGATTGGAAAGAGTCTAATGCGCAGTAGGTTCAACAGAAAACTTTTAGGACTCGAGTTTTTCGTTTAAGCCAAATTCGCCTTTGTTCGAATATTTATCTTTTTGGACACTTTCATTATCAGTCCATCTGTGATTTTACTCAGCGAATAGCATTTCGAGGGTTTGGACAGAGTGTCCGGCCGAGTTGAAATGGTTGCGAGTTTGAGTTGAACTTGTGTCTGATACGACGAGTGTGTTGTTCATCCTTTTTGTTTAAATGTCAGTCGTTTCGTCAACATATTGGGTGAAACATATTTTGCATGTCATAACATAAATGACTAAAATTTGATTAATATTGCAGATAACTTGTATTGATTAACATTTGTAGGTAGTAGAGTCGTGCATTAGCTTATAGATTAGTCAACATCTGTATATATATCTGTATGTTCCTGTTTCCATACTATGATTTGAGGTTAAATTTAAGTTCGATATGGCACTCACATGGTGGTTTATATGGTTTTGGCTCGTCAGTCAATGACCATGGATAGTTCTTGAAAGGCCTCTTTCAGGCTGTCAGTAGAATCATAATGTACCAGTGTCTCCGGAAAATTTGCGTCATGTTTGGGGCACATGAATGGTATGTTGTCACGAAAGGGATGCAGCTGTTAGCAGTCGTAGCTTTGTGTCTCAGTATACGACTGATTCATATAGTGGTCTTAACTTTTTCTATAACTGAATATATTTTGTGTTGTTTTCTTAACCTCTTCTTTTATGGTCTTTGAGTTCCGCTAAGTCTTTTCTTGAGCGTTTCCTCGTTTGAACTAATATGATTTAGGACGAACGTGTGTGTGTGTGTGTTTTTTTTATTGTTTAGGATGACAGTTGTTAGGTAAGAAATATTTATGGGAATGTGTCGGTTTGAAATACAAGTCAGTTTCTACCTTTTCACTGTGTAATTGTGATCGGTTATCCATGAATATGTTAGACTTGTCTGACGAGTCCCATATAGGAATTTGCTGGTAGATGGAAGTTGTGAGCAAATCCAAAGAAATGCTGAAGCTGCTCCTTTATTACTACCCTTTGGCTCACCATATCACTAATAAATCTGTACCAGCTTAGGGGTTTGTCGGGTGCTCGATATACAACTTTTTTGCTCCGATCTTCGCATCAATATGTTGGCATACCAATGAGGCATTCTAGTGCCTACGACTCGGCCATTAATTTAAATATTGTTAGGAGTCATTAAAGAATATATATAATACCATGAAAAGACACCGATATAGCCAACGACCGAGGCATTGATAGGCGCCTGATTTCCTTGAGTTGGAAAGAACCAAATTGGATTGCAAACCAACAGCACAAATATTTTATAATGACACACAAGCTGAAAAACGGGGCGGGGAAAAAAAAAAACAACCTCCAATCAGATCAACAGCAAGGCCTTCCTCAGGGTTCAATAAAGAACATATACTGAGACACACACACAAAGAGTGACACGCGTAGAACAATAATTTTTTTTATTTAGGCACAAAGAATAGAAACTGACCAGAATAATGAAGAGGTGTAAATACATACCCTCTGTATGTATACCCTCTGTATGTATTTAGACCTCCTCATTATTCTGGACAGTTTCTCTTCTTTGTGCCGAAATATAAATAATGTATCTCCTTCTTTTAAAGTGCCCTTTGAGTTCTCTAGATCTTTTTGCTGGGCGTATACATATACGCCCAGCAAAAAGACTTAGGGAACTCAAAGGGCACTTTTAAAAAAAGGAGATACAATACCAAAACTATAGATCTGGCTATAGAAAAAAAAAGTTATGATCAATGACTGAAGCAGTCTCCTCAGATATGAAACTAAGACTGATAACAGCCGTATCCTTTTAGTAACTACATGCCACCCAGTTGAACCAAACATACGACAAACTGTCTGGAGACACTGAGACTTTATTGTCTTTTCTGCACAGTTAAAGGAGGTCTTCAAAACATTTAAAGATAACCTTATGCGTGCCCAGTTGAACTAAAATCAAAGTACGGAAGCAGGACCTTACATATGTAAAGAGAGATGTTGTTTAATCTGTAGACTGATGCTAGAGACTACTTTTTTAAGAGTTCATCAACAGGATGTACTTACAATGTCAAAGTTTAGGATGTGTCAGTAAAAACGTTGTTTTAAATTTCTTCTTATTGTTTTCTTTAGTTTAGACCTCTTCATTATTCTGTCTGTGTGTGTATGTGAGAGAGAGAGAGAGAGAGAGAGAGAGAGAGAGAGAGTTATATTAAATAATATACAGCTAAAAAAAACAAAGAATATTTTTGAGCGAAATGTCTTTACAAATCTATATTAATGGATCATTATAAAGCTTCTTTCGTCGTTATAAAACCAATGCCGACAATCGTTCATTTCAATGTTGTTTCATAATGTGCAGTCATGATGGACGGTTATGAATTTACAAGCCATAAAATCTGATATTGCAAACAAAAAAGGTATCTGTACCATTTTATTTATTATATTTCTCATCATGCAAAACGTAACAGAACATGAACTTTGCAATGATGTTTGCAATGAGTGATGGCCTTCCGTCGGATTGTTTTATTTATGTGAGATTTAGACCACAGCATTTAGTTAACGTTTAGTTTTTTGATGCCCCCGAAATACATATTTTCAGCAGTTTCAAGACTTAAGGTCCTCTGGACTCCATTGCCATAACTGACATAATTCCGGAAACTTTAGCTGTGACTCCATTAATCACTACATGCTTTCTTTATCTTAGTATCTTATCTTCATCCAACTAATCGAAGATGCAGAAAACAAAAATGCTCCTTTATACAAGACTGCAAACGTGAATACGGATTTGGTGCCTCACGGCGAGCCCGCTTTAAGCATTTTTTTTTTCTTCGTTTTTTTGTGTGTTTTGTTTGTGTTTTCTTTGGGTGGGGGGTCAAAGTTATTCATATTATCAAAATGGGCTTTTTAATTTTGATTTTTCTTCTTTCGTGATAGTAATAAACCATAACTTTTTATTTGGAATCATTCAAAGATTTTTTTAAACGTTTAAATTATATGTATCTTTTGTCTTTTAATTATTACCACTTTTTGCTAGTAACAGGCGTGACTTGTAAAAATGTTCCTTACGCATTGTTTACAGTCTTCTTTGAACTACAAGAACATCATGGAAAGAATTGATGTCAAGTTTCGCATAGACTTGCATTCAAGCAAATAATTGAATTTTAATAAACAGAGTTAAGTCCCTTTAAAAACGTTCCAGCGTGTGGTGCCAGAGCGGGATACTTTTATAATCACCTGCGGAAGAGGAAAATTGCTGTAAAATAACAGACGGAGAAGAATAAGCAACTCTCAAGGATCGGAGGTGAATATATATTTGTAAGTATGACCGAATTAGGATACATTATGAAAAGAAATTCAGTTCTTTCAAATATTTGGTACACTTTATCATAACACAGTCTGGTTGGAGAGGGGTTCCTGTGACGAAATACGGGACTCGTCACGCTTACGCTTGGATACGATATGTCGGTACATGGGATTCCCCTTTTGTTAGTTGGGGTTGTAGTCTGCGTTTCGTCAAAGCATCTTGGTAAAACACAGAAAATAAAATTTCCAACAGTCGTGCCGTGTACTCGGCTGGTATAATTGGGTAAAGGTTGCGGGCAGTTAATAATTCCCATGGAAATACGCGATTTTTTAAGCACAATTTGCGATCGATATAACACTGTCTCACCATTATTTTATTGATCATTCTGATGTTGGTTGTAACTTAAGCAACCGAATTGTTGAAAAACAGAACAGTTTCCCATTGTTATTTGAACACTGAAGAGTTTTTGCAGGGTAGTAACTGCTAATATGGTTCAACTTTTTCCTTCTGATTTAACAAATAAAAGAAAAAACGAATTCACAAAATTGTTAAACCAAAGGAAATATCTTGCGGGATGAAAATATTGTATATTACAGAAAATATTAATTATTCCGCTTGAATTTTATATTACATGTATATGCTACCTGTTTAAACACTTTGTGGAATCACATTAAAAAGCCCCCAGTATAAAGTTAAAATACTGCTCACTATCTCTCTCTCTCTCTTTAATTTTATTATAAATCAAATGATATTGTACCAGTAAAATGAGTGTCAGGTTGGAAGGATCTGTAGTGAATATTTAGATCTATTCAACTCAGTTCACTGGCCTGCAGCATACTGTTGTGGCCGTAAAGCAAGACGTATCATAATTGAAATCATACTGCTGTCCATCGTTATTTTTGTATCCGTTTTGCCTCAAATAGTACCCATTGTAAAAAGATACAAAAATGAACGAAAATCAATAAAATTATTAACTAAATGAAATATTTTTTTCTCATTTAGTAGCATGGATAGTACTTCACACAATATGCCATGTTTAAATGTGTTATGATCGATTAAACTTCAGATAAAAATACATACATCCCTTTGAGGCATCGATTTTTTTTCCGTAAAATGACATTTTATATTTTTTTATAAAAAAAACTTCTTTATGTTATACTCGTATTCTCCACTTGCGATGAACATCTTATAAAAGAGATAGCAAACAAAATGTGCTCTATTTCTAATCTCCTTCAAAAAGGTGCACATCATATCTCAACGGCAACAACGGGTTTTCTTGTCGGAGAATAAATCCAGTCTTTTCTCAAAATGAGCGCTAATGTTTTGTTTTACCTGTCTTTAAGATCTCGATTGTCAGGAATTCTCTCATTCAAAATTATATTTTTTATCAAAACGAGTCTTATATGATCTTTCATGGTTTCCTGAAAAGAAAAATGTCTTTGAAATAAAACGGAAACATTAAATAACTCACTTACATCGGAACCAGTCTTGACCCTTCTGGCAAAAACTGTTTGGTATTATAAAGCCATTGACCCAAAGATTAGATCTACGTCCCAATTAATTTGACATTTTGCATGTAGGACAAACATGACTATATCCAACGTTTTCATATAATTATTGTTAGAACAGATGAGTTTGTAACAAAAGAGGACCTCAAATTTTGTCCTCTTGTATATCTAATTCAAAATTAGAATTGTTATGAAATGGACTTACACCATCAGTCATAATGTATCAAATTTAATATTTAATAAAATAAAGACTTTAACGGTGACTAATTGTCCTTGTACTTTAAAATTTAACCTTTAGATGCGAAAATCTTACTGCTTGGCACGGTAAAAACACAAGCCGCAGCATATTTACACGAATTTCCCATTGGTTAGCCAGTATTTATTTGTCAATTTGTTTTATTTGTTCAGTTAAATGAGCAATTTAATTTACCTTTTGTGTTTGCTCATAGTATCATTTAGCATTATGTATGCCCTTTTTTTGTAAATTGTCCTAGATTTAGCCATGCGTCAAGTAATTGACTTTATTTAAAATCCAAAATCCATTTCTGGATAGGTTTTCATTACAGAAGTCTACACTTTGGATGCTATTGTTTCATTACCGTGATTCTTTCACATGTTTATACCGTATATATTCGCTTATAAGTCAAGTCCAACTGCAAACGGCAGATCTGGGTCTCTGGGGTTTGTTAGGAGCATTCAGTAAAATAAACAACATAGACCCTGATCTGCCGGCGCACAATGCGCAGGCAGATCAGGGTTTATGTTGTTTACAGTTGGACTCGACTTATAAGCGAGTACAGACGGTACTTCTCGAATAGAAAATGGTAACCTATGTGATTGATGTATGTCTTGTATATTACTCAAACATTACCATATGAACGAATTTATCGCAGAAAAACGCTGGTAGTTGCTAATCTCGGGCGTATTATATTTGGTGAGAAATGAGTGCTCATATGATATTCGAAAAAATTGTATAAGCGTAGAAGTGAAAATGTACACTTGTTTTCTTTCAGTGGGCGTAAATGATTCTTGTCTATGTCCGACATTTTACAAAAATTAATTTTAAAAAAGTGGACTGGACCCTAAGTTACTCTGCCAATACTACTACTGAGTGTGAAGGCATTATTGGAAAAGAGTACATCAGGCATGTGCAACTTTCTCCAGGGCTCGGGGCAGATAGGGAATTTTAAATGTACCCGTATATGTAAATGTAACCGGATAAAACCATGTCGCGGGCCAGACGCGGCTCGCAGCCGTATGTATGTGTGTAAATGCGCAGGCGCACAAGCAGCAATAAATACAACGCACAAAGACACCTTTTTATTTTCATTAGATAAAATGAGACTGAACAAGATTTGACATATTTAAGATCTAAACACAAATACGGGATTAACAGCACAACAACATATGCATACGCAAACAGCACCTCACAAGAAAGGGACACCAATTTATGGAACTTTATAGCCCTTAAGTGCAAAGGTCACTCATAATTTCAAGTCCAGAAAAGAATACAAGGAAGAATGGCAAGGAAACTCGCCCAACAGGATAACATACCTAAAGTGAGAGAAGTACAAAAATTGAAACCTAAATTTGGGAAAACTTAAAAAATACCTTTAAACTTTTTTAAAAAAATATAAAAACCTCACTCCAAATTCTATTTTCAAAATTTTTATGTGTTTTAGGGAAAATAGCCAATATACCAATCTGGGTTGACAGGGAATAACAGACATAAAAGCCTTTGGTATTTTGACATATTTGAGGGGCCACCTCTAAAGTTCTAACCAGCTCTATGTGCTGGGACGGAGCTGTGAGGTGACCACAAATAAAGTAGGTTGCACATGCCTGGAGTACATGGCCATTTTCATGTTGTATAGGCACACATGCTTAATGAAGAAACAATTTAAAGTCAACTGGTGCTCGTTTCATACGACAATAACAAAATCAAATCTATTTTCTGACTCCGAAATGTTCTCTTTGACTCATCTACGGTAAACGCTAAAAAAAATGGTTCCAGTCCACGTGACATCAAGCAAATAACAAAATGTTGAGCAACAGCTATGTGTATCAATCGATTGTGTAATAACAGGTAATTTTACTTCTATTGTAGATATTAAGTTTTACATAAGTTTCAAGTTAAAACTGCTCTTGCGATCTGTGATTTCCTCCAGAATGAACTTGCCTTCCAATTACTGCATTTCACGAATCAGTGTGTGCGGCAGTGGATATATTCCAAGAACAGAGACACGGTTTTCAAATTATCGCCCGTTCTAATGATATCGTAAGCTAGGTGCATAGCAGTAGTGAACGCCATATCACTAGTGAAATAGACTGTAAACAAATCGATTAAGTGCGTAAGAATACCCCATGCAGGATTCCAATGATTGCACAAATTTTACAAAGAACATTTACATTCCAAATTTGTAGGAAATAAAATCACAAACCACGGACTTCAAAGTGAAGTGGCAGGAAAGCAATATTTAAATTCTAATGGATATTTCTGTTATTGAAAAAGGAATGCATTGTTTCTCTGCAGGAAAACTGGTTGCCAGCGACGCCAGATAGAATTTTAAATGAAGACACGCTGCTTGAAATTAAAAGACCAATGTCTACTAACTTGACCACACCGGATGAACTTTTTTCATACAAGAAAAATGATGTCCAAAAGAGTGGCAATGACAGTCTGATTATTAAGAAGAAATGGAATAGAGAGTTCTATATGCAAATACAGATGACAATGTTTTGCACGGGTCTTAGGAAATGTAAACTTCTTGTATGGCTTAGTGCAGATAACTACAAGTTTGTGAATGTAAAGAATGATGAAAAATATGTAAATGGCCATGTTACAAGACTATGTACATTTTATACAGAGAAAATGATTTCACGCATAGTTGATGAAATTGAAGATCGCTTATTGTTCAGTAAGACTTTCAAACCATATATGCGACTGTGACTATAAATTTATATAATTATAGTTGTATGCTGGTTCTGATTTTTTTAAATCATGTTATGATGTTAATGAATGTGGCATTTATTTAAATTACAGATTTGGGAAAATAAAATTTAGTCATTTTATGTGTCAGTTCAAGTTTCACCTCTAGTCAAGTGAAAAAAAATGAAAATCATAAGAAAAAAATACGAGTTTCTGCAGGCCTAGAATATAGCATAAATTTTCTTGTAGCAAGATAGACTAGAAGATTGAGAAATTTACTAGTCCTGCTGAATCTTCACTAGTCCTTCCCACAAAACAATGTTAGCTACATATCTAGATTAACAATACTCCAAGAATAAGGTAATTTAAAAATCCGCTTTTTTCAACTAGGAATCTATCACGTGCCCGGCCACCAAATGCCTTTGAAATAAACATAATTTGCCCGTGTGGAGATATTCCTACCATATGTTTGACATTATTGTGCGATTTATAATCGTCGTAATCTCACCTCTACTGTTGAGCTTTGAGATTAGTTGGCCTCTGAATAAATGATTCTGCACAATCAATAATACATGTAGTCCGGGGTAGTTTTCTCTGAAAGATTCCGGGCAACATTCTCTAATTATTTCTTTTGGAAGTGATATTATCAGTGATTTCAACTTATCTGCTAAGATTGGAATTCCAGAATATCAAATTATCTGACGGCATAGGCTACAATTTAAATGGTACCAAACACGCAGTCTTCATGCACTTGTCCGTGTATTTCTCATATTGATTTCTTCCATAAATTGTGTTTCGACGATTATTTGAACATCAATTGACGAAACATGAACAACCTCCACCTCTCTTATATTTTCCATCGCTATCCACGTCAATTTTTAAGGGAAAACCAGCAACGATAAAATGTAAATTAAATGACTGATGCTGTTTTGATCGCGGTACGTACGGAATCTAATGTTCGTTTCACTATCGTCATGGCTGACACATCACGTGATTGGTTAATGGCTGCGCTCATGCAACTGGGGTCAAATACAGATAACGGTGTCTATAATCGAGCACGATCGGCGGACATATCCTATTTCAAGGTCGACGGGTTCTCGTTCAAAAGCTTCTAGGAATTCGACGAGTCCAATGCGTATTCTGTACTATATTTCTTGACGGATTAACTTAGATAGCAATCGAGTGTTCTATTTATGAACTTAATGCAAGTGATGGCTTTTGTGATAATCTACAGCAGCTTGTACGCCCAGTTTCTACAAAGATAACAAACAACACACGTTCTCGGTGAGGTTGCGTCATTCCTTCCCACGTGCATATCTAACAAAGGCATTTTGGCGATTCCTGAATACCAGTGTTTTCACATTCCAGAGTATTTATTTTCTAGTAAGTAACGCCCAATTACCAACTACACCGCACTACAAGCTGTGAATGTGGTAATAACCATTTGTTTATTGACAGGTAGTTACTGTAAAGGTTATCATATCGATGATCGTATTAGAGCATAAACGTATTAGGTGTGCACCAACGTTTCAGTTGATGTAAATAAACTTTCCAGGCGACACATTTTAATATACAGAAAAGATATTTTGGGACTTTTGTTCATCCATGTGAAAAATACTATATACCGCCTTCAGCATAATAGTTGGTATAACATAGTCGTAGTTTTGGATAGGACTTAGTGTTGAATGGGAACTGTAGCGTACTAACGGGGGGGGGGGGGGGGGTAGAGGGGGGCGGACGCAGCGGTTGTCCCGGGCGCCAGAGGCCTTGGCGCCAAAACATCTGATAAAAATTCGGGCCTCGTATTCTGGCCCTTTGGGTTATCATCGTCGCCCCGGGCGCCATTTACAATTATAGCTCTTGTCGTATGAGACTGACCTTTCATACAGTATTCCAAATATCGATACTATACTTTTATGACTTCAGAAAGAAACAAAGAACAAAAAAAATGTTTTAAACAATCTTTCGTTGATTCTTTCTTCATCCATTCTAAATTTTAACATACCTTGCGCGAATGGCTCAATTTTTGAGAGAGGAGCCAGCTGGGATTCAGAACAAAGTAAAGAGATAATGAGGGGCGTCTATATAATAAGTAGTATTTTTCTGTTTAACGTGCCTGTACGTTGCTAATTTATCACAAAAAGGATACCACACCTAACCGAAAGATAAGTAGATGTGTTGTTATTTACAAATAAAGCATAAGAAACGGATTTAACGTTTAATATGCAGTTATGTTATGAGGCTTTACCCGTCACGTGGAGGAAATTAACGACATACGGTAGATTCTGCTGTGCTGTACTGCATTTCTTCACACACACAAACACACACACACACACACACACACAGAGAGATCCATCCTGAAATAAACCTACCTATTACCTATAGAGTACGACCAAAGCCAAGGTGCATTAGAACATTTTATTCAGCCGATCTGTCTTCAGATTGTAACAATATTAACTTTAAAAAATTAGTGGGGCCTTTACTGTGCTGTAATGCCGTGGAATACACTATAAAAAGATTATCTGCAAATGTACTATAAAATGTACAGTATCTGCTAAATAGGAAATACGTATACTTCATTTTCTAAAAAAAATTACAAAAATTTAAAAAAAATATATGGAAAAAATATTACAATAGTCAGTAAGTACAAGGATCGTTAAACAATAGTAGCAGATCAACCGCAAGCTGGACAGTGTAAGCTGATATATATGTGCAACCTATACATCTGTGTGCTATTAGTTGGTTGCTCACGTGGTAGACCTTCTACGTATTACGCCGAAGAACACTGTTTGATTCCCACGAAAGATTTCGTTCTCTTTTCTCTTTCTCCGAACCTTTTTCAGTGCGACAAACGCTTCCAATCTCTATCATTATCCATTTACAGGTTAGAAACTAAGCTTAACTATTTCACAAACAAGCTCAATCATTTAACATATTTTTACAAAATAAAACAAAATGGAGAATCACCTGCGACAAAATGTGAATTAATTTATGCAAATTATACATTGGTCTGCAAATAATCTGATTTTTACAGATGATTGATAGTATTTTGGGGGTGGGGGTGGGATGGGGGTATTCTTGTAACGGAAAGGGGGTGGGGAATACTGCTTCTATTCAGCGTTCGGAATTGCTGCCTGCCCAGCAGACTGACACCAGCTACTTTCAGAGTGGACCAGTAAATATTTTAAAGGATATTAATCTTTATTGCAGTGGTTGTTGGCAGTGCAACAGATTCTGAAAAAAAAGTGATTTCGTTGTATTGAGTAGGTGTCATGTATATTCGATGTTATTTAAACGGTAGAGATAGAAGCTACAAGGTGTATAAAAAAATGTTTACCGGTACAGACGTTTCACTTAAATCTTTCGCAATCAATAGTCTCCACTGTATTATATCTACAATACAGGAGTGTCAAACTCATTTGCTATGGTGGGCCGGATTTGATATAAATAATAATAAATGATAATAAATAATAATGATAAATAATGAGTCTGTTTGACACCCCTGATCTACACCTATTCCGGATGTCTGGTATCACTTCCAGTTTCGTCAGTATTTGTATCTGTATTATTGTATACATTTTGGTATATAGATACAATAGTACAGAGTAGATACATTTTTTTTCTTGCCTGTGAAGGACTGGTAAAGACATTTTTTTTCTGTTGGTTTTGACGGCACTTTTAATACATTATTGGCTATATCATCTCGAGGAAATAGCTAAGTGCCTTTCCCAAACACTCACAGAGGCAGCCGACCAAACTTGAATTCTGATTGGCCGGACTTCAAAATAGCAAAATCCACGAAAAACAACCCTGTATATGGACAACTCAACAGATCCAGTACTTCCGTTATGTATCTATGTAACCATTTCTCGAATTAGATGCGTGGAAAAAACAAAACAAAACAACAACAAAAATATATGGCACCGACCACTTAATCCGGTATAGCGTGGAATGTTTGTTGCCCCCCTTCCCCCCAACTTTTTCGGCAGAAAATGAAGGATATTAAAATGAGCCCGTCCGTCCGTCTGGCTTACTTTCCACACAGTACTTACGCCTTTAGCTATTATATTGGTCGATTGGCAGTGTTCTACTTCCTAGTTTAGCAGACTTATAATTCCTGATTGTCAGACTCAGTAACTTTTGTTTCGTCACAATAATTCTCTTAAATGTTATTGGATTTCAACCAAATTTGTTATGGTCCTTGATATTTATAACACATTGGCTTCAAAATCCTATCGTTTTCAAAACCACTATGTATTTGAAGCATCTGAGGCAAAACAAATGTAAAATGTTCGTGCTAGCCAGAGTAGCAAAGTTAGGACCATCCCCCAACTTCACCCCACCCCCGCCGCCTTCTCGATTTAAAATGGTCGATATCAATCAAAAAATATTTGGAAAAAATATATGTAGTACAGAAAATGGCCAAGAATAGAATTTAAAATGTATTGATCGATTTCAGAACATGCTGTATCCACAATATTAAAAACTTAAAAGCACAGAAATGACCATTAAGTAAATAACAAGAGTCCCACGATGGGACCGAGGCTGTAAAGTTTACTACTTGACCATTACACTCTAGGTCTTTAATGATATTGAAGCAACACTTGAACAATTTTCTTTGGCCTGGACAGTTTTGCTGGTCCAGTGGTTCGATTTGGGTTGGGTCTGGGAACAATATCTTATAATACGAATACAATTGTACTAAACCAGCCATTAAAGTATATAAGATATTTTATTAATCAACGGAATTAATTTTATTTGTCTTACAAATAAATGGTAGAGAGGGGAAAGATGCTTTTCTCGAGATGCCATAATAATATGTTCCAGATATGAATTAAAATGGGTAAAGGAACTAAAATACACGTATAGGTGGTGGAAAATCTTAAACGAAAAGAGTGCGATTTATTGACTTCGCCTCCATATCCAGGGATGTAACCCAGGGGCGGGAGTGATAGAGAAAGAGAGGGATAGAAAGGGAACAATGTTATTATATTAAAATTAATCTCAGAGGTAAATCGGTGAAAGTACTGCTGAATAAAAGATTTTAAAAAAGAGAGGAGAATTTGCCCAAATTGACAATCTACGGATAGAGAGACTGATCAACAGAAAATTATACCATTGGATTCCCCCACCCCACCCCACACACACATATGCACACACAATCATGAGTAAGGCTTTTATGCAAAATTTAGTGCTTTTATACAAAAATTTTGATTTCATATGACAAGAGCTAGTAATTAAAATCGCATCTTTCCCACGGACACATTGAGGCAGCCGACCTGGGATGGCCAGGGCGGGCATCAAACCGGCGAAGCTTATGTTATAATGATATATTTCATGTGTGTGTGTGTGTGTGTGTGTGTGTGTGTGTGTGTGTGTGTGTGTGTATGTGTTAGTGTGTGTGTGTGTATATGTGTTAGTGTGTGTGTGTGCATTCTGTCTAACTCACATGCTTATTATTTGAAAATGTTATATATATTATGTAATTTGAACCACTGACCTACATTACCGCTGTAAAGGTCAGTGTTTCTTCTGTTTCTTTGGTACATTTTCTCTACTCGATACTCGCTTTTCTCAACTCGATACTAGAAAAAAAAAGAAATCCTCCAAATAAGACCAGCCATGTGAAGGTTTTGAGGATTGACGTCAAGGTGGCCATTTTGGGGGCTGGATCAATATCATTTGAATACAGGAATAACTATATATTGCAAGAAAGAATTTGTTCAAGAGATGTAGCTGTAATGAGATTTTTCTTAACGGCCGCAAGGCGGCCATTTTGGGACGTCATATCGGCATAATTTTAATTCAGAACCAACTACATATAGTGAAAAATGTTTTAGTAAAAGAAACATGTTAATACGACCATCCCTTCCAAATAGTAGCGATAACAAGAATTTCAAGATAGATCCCGTCGCCGTTATGTTGGAGGCCTGATTAGCACCATTTTCATTTAGGACCAGCTACATGTCAGAAGAAGTCTCAGTGAAAATTCCTTGTCGACATGACCATCTGTTCCGAGGAAATAGTGATAACAATATTTTCAACATGGTATGCTGGAAATCATATTAGCAGCATTTGTTAGTTAGTTTCAAGTACATATAATAATAAGTATTTCAAGTGAAAACCCCATGATACAACTATCCGTTCAGAAGAAGTTGTGCGAACATGAATTAAAAATGGCAGCCATATCGGCCATGCTTGGGTGTCAAATCAGCACCAATTTCATTTAGGGCATAATGAGAAGCTGTTAAGTGAAGACTCCGAGTAATTTATGGAAGAATATCTTGAAAATTTGCTTAAACCTTGCTGCTTCACTCTAAATTCAGATTTTTTGTTCCGCATGCCGTTGTACAAAAATAAAATGTTCCAGACTGACGTACTGTAGAACTATTTTATCCCTATAATTATCAAAATTGACAAAACTGAGAAATGACTGAAGCTTTGTAAAAGAACATTATTGATGGTTTCAAAAATTGGATTGCATCATCTTGCTCTTCCTGAAAACTGATGTTTCTGGGGATGACAGTCGTTTTTGAAGAAAAAAAAATTGTGAATCACTCATCGAGAAAAATTAAAAGGGAAAATGTTTTAAGAAATTGGGAATCAAAGTATCGTCAAAACGTTTATAATTTTCTTGCAAATCTTAATTTATAGCAACAAACATTCACTATAAACAAATACATGTTTACTTCAAGAACGTTTTCATATGATTTGTGCTACGTACATATTTATGGCAAATTTTTCACCTTCATGGTAAACAATGAAAACCATTTTCTACTGATTTTTCGTATTCATCAACGTATGTAAGCGACTTATTGTGTCATTAATAAATAGTATCCCTTGTTTGAACCAAACATTGGAATCAGCTTCTAGTGTCTTGACCACAAAAAGCCCGTACGAATTAACGGAGATAAAAGTGATACATTCAGTTTATGAGGCTCATTTGAGCTAATAAACATCAAGTGGAGACATGATGCCAAGATCTCAGAAGATTTGTTCTCTCAGAAGATATGTTATAATTTTAGATCCACGTGCGCTGGCAGTATCTAGAATTCCTATACGATAACCACTCTCCAGTAAGGTCAGGTCAATTAGTGTGCAATGGCAAGAATGCACATTTCCTATAAATCCATTCTTTCCAGTTCAATCCTCTACTATTTTTCGGTTAATGATAAAGATTGCTTGAATAAATGACTAGCACATGTATACGTTTAATACGAAGTCAAGAAAAATATGTAGCAATGTGCATGTCTACTGTTCACCAGCAAAATGTAAATTTAACTAATAATGAAAAATAAGTACACGCTAGAACATTGTATTGCATTGTAAATAACGTTGAGAAATAGTCAGGGCTAATAAAATACTCCATGGCTTATATCCGAGGTAGTTTTCTGAATCATATACAATTTGTCTTCGCGTGTGTTTCTTGGTGCATCTAAATGGTCGGTAAGGGCAAAATTCGAAGGCTAAGATCTTAAAATAACTGAAGCGATCGTTAAATTATATCCCTTAAAACACCACAAATAATTTTCACAAGCAGTCATCCAGTGGCACAGCACTTTCAAAAATGGGTGAAATTTGTCGGTAGGGTGTGTCTTGACGTTATTTTCCGAGATATGTTTATCGTCTTTTAGTACAAAGAATGGGAATGACGCTTGTTTTCTTATAGGTAATGAACTAAGGAATGCTAGTCGGCTAAATAATAAAGGGCTTTCTTTGAAAACAACATTTGCACTCATTGACGCTTTCCTAGAAACCAATTTTTTTAGAAACAAAGTACTAAACCAATAAGAATTCTAGAAGTGTTCAAAATGTTAAATTTTGTGCTAATCATTTTTGTGTACACTACATATCTTCAGGTAGTATTTACAATATTGACGCATTTTTGTGTACACTACATATCTTCAGGTAGTATTTACAATATTGACTCATTTTTGTGTACACTACATATCTTCAGGTAGTATTACAATATTGACTCATTTTTGTGTACACTACATATCTTCAGGTAGTATTACAAAATTGACTCATTTTTGTGTACACTACATATCTTCAGGTAGTATTACAATATTGACTCATTTTTGTGTACACTACATATCTTCAGGTACAATATTGACACGAGACCTTAACATTTTTTAGATACATGTTATTTTAATATAATCAGTGCTATACGTTTATCAGATTGTGAATCTGTAATCGATCTGATTTTGCTTTTCTTCTCGCAGGAAAGGCTTCAAGACACGATTTCTCTGACACTTCCATTTTTTTAATTATTTTGTCTCATGCAGTGTAGCATACATCATACACCAACGTAACATACATCATACCCCAATGTAACATACCTAATACCCCAATGTAACATACCCCATACCCCAATGTAACATACCTCATACACAATGTAATATACCAATGTAACATGCAGTCTACACCAATGTAATACACATCATACAATAATGTAACATATATCATAAACCCATGTAATATACATTATACACCCCAATGCAATATACATCATTCACCAATGTAATATACATCATATACTCCAAAGTAATCTGCATTATACAACAGTGTAAAAAACACCATACATCCCAGTGCAATATACATCATACACCAATGTAACATACTCATAGACCAATGTAACATACATCATACTTCCCAGTGTAACATACATCATACACCAATGTAGCATAGTTCATGCACTAATGTAACAAATATCATAGACCCCAATCCAATATGCACCGTACACCAATGTAATATACATCATACACACCAATGTAACATACACCAGTCTAATATACCTCATGCACCTGTGTAACATACATGATACCCTAATGTAACATACATCACACACCAATGCAACATACATCATACACCCCAATGTAATAAACATCATACATTAATGCAACATGCATCATACACCAATGTAACATACATATTACACCAATCACAACCCGAAATGGGTCGTTTATTTATCTGTATGGTACAGCATAAGTTATTTTACCTCATACACCAATGTAACATACATCATACACTAGCTTGGCATACATCATATACAAATGTAATATGCATACACCAACGAAAGGTACTTCAAACTTCAATGTAAATAACAATGTGAAATGCATTATACACCTATGTAATCTACATCATACAGTAATTTAATATGTCATACACCAGTGCAATATACATCATACACCAATGTAATATACACCATACACCAATGTAACATACATCATACACCACAAAGCAATAGACATCATACACCAACATAATATATATACATCATACTGTAATGTAACATACATCATACAACAATCACAAAACTGAATAGGTTATTTATTTATCTATATGGTTCAGCATAAGTTTGCATAAAGCTGGGATAGGCTTGATGCAATTGCTTAAAGCTGAAACAGCAAGCATAATGTTGAAAATAATGGTTAGTAAATTCCTATGGAGAAAGATATTAAAAGATATTAGAAACGTGACATGTATATCAGTGCCTAGATAAGTTTTGAAACTAACTGGTTTGGTTTATGTGAGTACGTGAGTGGCTGATCAGACCAATTTGTGCTCTGAACTGTCTGTGGCACACTAGACATGAGATGCTGATTGGGTTTGCTTAAACAATAGAGGACGTGCTACAGTTCTGAGATATACGCTGCTCGCGCTTCTGCACTGCTTTTGCAATTCTCCTCAGTTCAAAGTCTGTAGCTCCAGTATGGATGAGACTGCACCAGGTAGAGCGCTCCTGTGCGAAATCTTCCCAATACTCGTGGTCAGTGTTGAAGTATATCAAGGATGACTTGAGGGAATCTTTGAAGCCTTTCTTCTGACTACCCTGAGATCGCTTTCCCTCCTTCAGCTCGCCGTAGTCACTCTTCTGACATCTTGGTGACGTGGCCTGCCCGTCTCATCTGTGATTTCATCAGCAGAGTGTGTATTCTTGAAACGCCTGCCCGTATGAGAACCTCAATATCTGGTACCTTTATCCTCAGGCAGCCAATGTGAAAATGGTTCAGCTTTTTATCGTGGTGTCAATACACCGTCCAGGTGTCGCATGCACAGGATCGGCAATTTTTAAAACAATCTGCTTGGGACTCCCTTTTACTTTTAGTCCTGTATAAATGATATTGGGACTCTGAGTACTCAAATCCTAAGAATAAATTGGTGAGATGCTTGTACGTGATTAATCTTACTACAGGACAAATAAAAAGTGGGTCATCAAATGTGAAAAAAGAAAGAAAAGTGGTGTGTCAAAAGTATCCATTCACGGATGTTTGCAAAAATACCTAACCTGGTTTAACTTTGCCGATGATACACACACGCCGTTAGATCTTTTTCTCAGTTGAAAAAACTTTATAAAACTTTTATTGAATTATGCAAATGCTTAAATACTTTGAAATAACTTAGTTCTTGAATTCCAAGGTACATGACATCGAAGACGTGCACCTTTTAAATAGTTCCAGTCTGGAGTTGAGATAGGAAATATCTGGCTGTAAATGGATGGACTGAGTGTCGTACAGAGTGCCATATCAAATATGTTCAGTTAAATAGATATTTCATATAACACAGCATCAAATACAGAATCACAGAAAGTAAAAAGAAATGATGTATTTATAATAATTACCCGTGGTATGCGCTGTGCTAGTAGGTCGATAGATACATAGATCGATGGATGGATATGTACATAGATCGATAAATATATAGATAAATCCTTCATTATATAGATGGTCTAATGATAGTTTGGGTTTCGTTTGATCAATGCTATTCTTTATCGACTCTGATATTTTTCACACACACACACACACACACACACACACCTACACACACACCTACACACAAACAACAGAAATTGAATTCTGTATTTTGTTTGAATTCCCAACAAAACATCTGATTTTGAAACAGTCAAATGTTTCACCTTACTTCTAGAATTTAGAAACGTAATGAAGAAAATTTCAGCATGATACAATGTAGAACGTTCAAGCCAAACGAATGCGTTGTAACTACGGGAAAGCGGGGTTTAACCTATACGTTACTGTTATGAAAGTTTATTTGACTTTTTGGACAGCACGAACAACATGGTTACTACACGCCTCACTCTCAGAGTTGCATCTTAATACCTCGTTTATTATTCCTCCTACGTCGTCTGTAAATACTTCCTTGTTTTAGCGGTGGTGAAAGACTTTATAATTCAACGCAGGAGGCCTGGAGCAATCTCATGTTGGACAGAATAAACACGTAAATGTCACTCACATTATCATCCATTTTATATAAGACTTGCCTGGTAGTAATTTGCATGCTACAGAGATGGTTGTCGTTGTCGTTATTTGGTTATTCTTATCATGCAATTGAATACGAAGAGAAACCTGTAATATAATGTTTGTGAATTATCCCATGAAGCCTTAATTTCCGGGTGTGACGCTGATTAAAGCAGTGTATTTTAATAACAAAATTTCGTAAACAGCTAAAAGTACAATGTAAACAATACTACCATTCTCCCTCTGTAATGGATGCAGTTTTACTTTCTGATATTGCTATTTAATTTTTAATCAAATGTGTGTTTTATGAAACAAAAAAATTTATTTTATATATAATATCTCAAAATTCATACTAACCAGTGGCGTAGCAACCGCCCAAGCAAACCTCGCAACTACGGGGAGGGGCCTAGGCCCAAAATTCCCATCAAACATTTTTTTTATATTGGGAGGGGACCCCATAATTACGCTTTGCAGAAAGAAGGGGGGAATGGGGCACAGAATTTCTTGCTAGGCCACTGATACGAACAGTTTATTCTCAAATAAAAGAGAATGTGGCTAATTATAATTAAAGAGGCAATTCCAAAGTTGGATGTGTACAATTTACATTTTTTATTTAAAAAAACAAATGGTAAAATAGCGTCTAATTTTTCTTAGCTTTGTTCGCCCCTCATAGAAAGTACTTGTCAGTAAAAACAATTTGTATCCCCGTTATCTGATGCAGTTGCTATCTGGCACGAGAATCAATTTTTAAAAAATTTAAAAATAATATTTCAGATAGCGTCAAAACAGCCATCATGTTTGGTCTTTTTTGTTGTTGTTTGTTTTTTATATTTATTTATTTTTTATTTTGGGCTATTTGACGCGTCGGAATTTGATTGTAGTGGTATGAAAAAGCGGGTAGTTACAGGTAGTTACAAAACTACTGAGATGAATTTATTTTTGAACATATTTAATTACTTTTTGTATGGAAAATAATTTTGCTATTCTTTTTTTTTTTTTTTTTTTTTTTTTAAATAAATTTTTTGTGTTATTGAAACTATTATCATTTAAGTTCCTCGAAATCCGTGCACATTTTACGACTTTGAACAACCTCTAAAATGTATCACCATACAAAAAATGTGCGCTTGACCTTTGTGAACCATTAGGAAACCAAGCAGTTAGTAGATATTAAAAAAATCGTAACTGTCATGCTTTGTAACAAAGACAATCCCGTCTCTTCAGTGGTCTCCTTTACATCGTTTATGGCTTTGATTAAATGACGAAGAAGCAACTTTTTATCGTATCAGTCAAATCCTAAATTCATTTATGATCCTATGAAAATGAATCGTCATTTATTGTAACTCACGCGAGGATATAAATCACCAAATTTACTTCACCACGACCTAAAAATCATTTCAACAACACGCAGAAGTGATTATTCACCAATCCGAACACGGCAGGTATTGTTCATTAATGAATTACCGTCTATTCTCGCCTTTAGATCCAACTGCAAACTGCACAGACCCAGATCTACCGTCGCATAAGGCGCTGGCAGATCTTGGTCCATGATGTTTGTTTGGAGTAATCAGTAGAACAAACAAGACAGACCCTGATCTGCCGTAGCATTATTCGCCTACAGATCAGAGTCTATGTTGTTTGCAGTTGGACTAGACTTACAAGCGAGTATAAACGGTATATCAGAAGATTTGTTTAAAGGGAATATTAATAAAGGTAGTCCTTTGTTTTCGACATAGATTTGCATACATTGTCATGAATAATTAAATTGCCGCCTACACATAGCTATACATGTCGTATGCAATAATATATTTGGGCTGGAAATTTACATAACTGCCATGAAATATGTTTCGCGTAAATTACAAAGGTCCATCCATTCAATTATCATGTATCGACCTTGAAACGTTAACGAGAGTAAGGCAAATTAATGTTCCGAACGCGATGTTTCTATGAATATTTAAAAACATGAAAGCTTAATAAATATCACTGCACCTTGCTTAGATATTTTGAAAGATACTTGACATGTTCGTTTCGTTAAATGTTTGTCGCGGTTTGCTAACCCAATGATGTAGTGGTACAAGTCCATGTTTAACTTGAATGAAGTATCCGAGTCCGTCTCCTGTATCATGATCTATCTAAGCTCTAAACCCGTATTTTCAAAACATTTTGAGCACAAAGTCGGCCTCAAACTCAGATACCTGAATCAGATACAGGCTCGCCCATGGGGGGGGGGGGGAGTGGCAGGGGGAGAGTGGGGACAATTCCCTAGGGCCCGGCAATTTCTATGGGCCCACCGTCAACTCAGTTTTAAAAATAAATTAATCTTTGCGGTAAATATTAAAATTTGTTCCTTGCAAGAGCCTAAGTTATGGTAGATTACAACAGGTTTTATTTGCAAAACTCTACACAGGTTTTTATTTATAAAAAATTAAACTAGTTTTGGGGCCCATGACTGCTCTGCCCAGGGGCCCTGGAATTTCTGTCGGCGGGCCTGATCAGATATGATACTTGAATTATGTCAACGGCATTGAAATTTAGTAATCGACCATGTTAACCAAATCCTGCAAGTTCTGCAGATCGAACTTCATTCTTTTCATGGTAACAAACTGTCGACAGTTTTAGTTTTGTCCTCAGGAAGTTTCGAGAATACAGGAAATGGTGTAATAATATCTAGAATCTTATAAACATTCCAGTCCGTAAATATTTACTGCATGTCGGACACCAGTATATAATACAGTTATGGTGTACTTTGTGGACCTGCATTACGAGGAAAGTGTCGTAGCCCGAAGACGAACGTATGAAATGAAACAGATTTAAATTTTACCAAATTATAACAATATTTAACAAGGATATGCTGTAGTACTGAGGAAACACCGGCTCACGTGGAATGCATATATTTATGTAAAAAGAAATTCGTCAAATACGAACATCCAACCGGAGGAACTTGATTATGCTAACATAGGGTCATATCTATCCCATATTGATTAGAAATAATATCAATGAGGTAGTTGAACATGTAAAATTGAATTCAATTCTCAAAAATAGATTTATAAAGATAATATTTCACACATTTCGTACTCAACTGACCAAGCAGTTTCAAATGACAAATAATGATAAACAATTTCTCATTAAAGAAAAAGAAAAGAAAAAGATTTTACAATTATGACACCACTTGTTATATAGTTTTTAATACCATGACGAAAATAAAGATAAAATCTTCACACGAGCATTTGGTGGCTGGGAATTCAAATTTTTTGTATTACAGAGCGTTCGGAGCCCCTGGTGGCCGAGTGGTCTAAGGTGTTCGTCTTAACAGATCACACACAACTCACCGTTGTCAGCGTGGGTTTGAGTCTCAGCTCGACCAACTTCGGTATGTGAGAAAGCTTTTCAGTAGCTTTCCGTGGGTCGGTGGTTGTTTCCGGGGTTTTCACGAGTTCTGCTTCCATTAAATATACTGGCCGCCATGTATAGCCTATATTGTACTTAAAAATGGTGTTACCCCCCCCCCCCCCCCCCCCCGCAAAAAAAAATTACAAAGCGTTCATGGATAACAGTGGAAATAAGGCTTGGTAATGATTAAAACGTTTTTGCTTTTATTCAGAATACAAATTCAAAGCTTTTAGTACTTGTCTCCCAGTTTGGTGACTGTGCAAATAATGCACTGATCTATTCATATTTCTTCATAGACCCCCCTTGTATAGAGATGTACACAATGACGTTTTTCTACCATTTTTTGTTTTATAGGTTGATGTGTTAACTTAGTAAGGAAACCTCTTGGCTCAATTTACTGTATATGGGCATAAGTAACATAACTTTATCAAGGGTATATTATTCAGTGTGTTTCGGAGTAGAACTAAAAAGACGCACGGACATTTCCATACTCTGATAGCTGATGAAAATATTAAGGCATAATAGAGGGCTAAGGTAATGAACCTTATAAAAATGAAAGAACTTTGTATTTCATTGGTCTTTGTGTTTAATGGCATATAAAATGATCACAGCAAAAAAAAAATTCTAAAAAAAATGTCAAATTACAGAAAATATGAGGATGAATTCCTTGTAATTTAACTTATATTTCTGCTTCAGTAATTCAAACAATGGCTATTTCAAAAACTGACATTCACTGTAGAAGGTGTGTTAGATTTTTTTATTAAAAAAAAAAGGCAATGTACTGACCGAGATGCACTGGATCTTACAACATAACTCAGTGCAAATGTATTAGAAGGTTTACTTAATCAACTTCGAAGAAAGTGCACAACTCCTGCTTAGATCTAAAACATAATTTTCGGTCACATTTGTACTGTATACGTCAATGATGACATTCCCTAATGAAATACAAACCTGAATATTATTTGAAATGAGTTACGCCTGATGGACTTTATACACCCACAAATATTTAAAACGAACTGTATTTCATTTAATTGTGTTTTGCCAGATGACCTATATACAAAACATAATGTAAAGTGAAGAAAGACATGGGAGCTGGACTGCAAACAAGAAATATTACATTCAGCAACCTTTAGTGGAGCCCAATGCAGGAAACAAAATATGAAGAACGCACATATTTGGATCGATGAAATTGCTCGACACAAAATGTAAGGCATGGAAACAAAGTCACTAATATTTTTAGTGGAATGTGAAATATAAACAATTTATCTATATTTGATTAATTGTTTCAGTACCTCTCGGTTGTAAGAAACTAGTTCAGTAACAAAACTATGGATCATATGTACAGTGCTTATCAGCGCGCAAGAGACTAACTTATTAACACAACTGTAACTAACTGTAATATTTCACCGCTTTATTTCTCTGAGTTCATGGGTCAAACATAATGACCAAGTTTAGGTACCTTGAAATAAAACAGTTTTAATGTGCATATAATTAGTTCGGTCAACATGATTTTATTTTATTCATTTGAAACGAACTGTATTTCGCGTTCTTTTGACAGAGGATATATACAAAACAGAAATAAAGATATGAAAGACATGAGTAATGTTCTTTTGGAGTGCTCTGGACAGGGGGAAAAAAATACCAAGAACGCACGTATTTGGATCAGTGAAAGTGTTCGACCCATTATGTAAGGCAACATTCAGGAAAAGAATAGCATGGACAGTCTGGACGAAACTAAACACATTTTCTAGTGTCAACGTTCCTTTCACTACGCTTCATAAAATCATCAAATTTACTACCGAGTCAAATTTCTGCTAAAATATTTCTAAAGGAAGGATGATCCATAACCATGTGGGCAGTGATTTTAAAGTAAGTAATTCTAAACGCTTATGATATTACATGAAAATTATCTGATAACTTGTTAAATTTTTCATTTCCACAACAAAAGGACCAAAAATATCAGTCGTCGACAAAAAATTAAAATCTAAACTCGCATCAATAACTCATGAATATAGTACAGTATCGAAATACGCAATTAAATTAGTTTTCGAAACCTAAAATATTAAAAATATTATAGAAAGTCATTAAAAATCAGCTGTATTACAAACGACTATTGCAAATATTGGTACTGACACTATATCCTATGTTAAAGATGGTAACTTCTGTGAATCTTTACGTATAACATGATGTTCCAAGATGTCTGTTCACTGCAATTGTCGCTTTGTCTACATTGTAGGAGTTTGGTGGATAGATTACACTAGTAATTTTGAAATTTTCCTTATGAAAATTATCATCTACATATTTATTGTAATAAAATTCGAAGTATATAGCTATTTTATTACTCCATATAAACAAAATAGTAGAGGAGTCTTGATGCGGTTGAATTAAACCTGAAGGTCAGTGCTGGATTACCCAATAGGCAGACTAAGCACGCGCTTAGGGCACCAGCAAAGCAGGGACAAAAAAATTATTAAAAAAAAATTGAGAAATTACGGGGGTAGGGTGGGTGGGTGGTAATTACATATAGGGGGGTACCGTAATCTTTTCAGTGCTTAGGGCCTCTAAAGGTCTTAATCCGGCCCTACTGAAGGTCTATACAGTTGAACGAAAACTGGTAAACAAAGCAGTCATCTAGAATTTATTGTTTATTCAGAAATCCAAATCTAATCATTGAATCCATAAACATGTAAAATAACAAGCACACAGCTTGTGGTTCGGATGTCAGGTTCTTTCAACTTTCTATTCTCCCATTTACTGTTCAGCCAGATGAAACTAAAGGATTTGTAAGCCGAATATCTTGAAATGTGCTGGTAAAGTCCATGTTTTTTAGGATCTGAATCTGTACAGTGTGTTGACCACTTCTGGCATCTGCAACGGGAGACAGTCTGTCTGTAAAACTAATTATGGTGGATCTAAATTGCTCCGCTAATGGGGTAAGAATACAACCGTCGAATTTATTCCAGTCATAAATTGTTCGCACAAAGAATGAATTATTATATTGATCAGTTTTCCTTGTGTGATTTGAACTACTTTAAGTTATTTGTTACTAATTTGTCCAAAATATTCACTGATGTAAAGTCACGCTACTTTCTAGATTTGAAATACTTTCTAGATTTGAAGTCCCTTTTTTTTCTCTAATCAGTGTATATCGTACCTGGCCAGTATCAACCAATTACCGCTTCAAAGAACAGGACAAGCCTGTCACTTGTCCGTTTGTCTGCAAGACTCTGCAGATAGGGCTGATATAATGTCTCCGTGATAAAACTACCACGCCTGGAGGTGAAGTTTTCTACAGTGAATCACGTTACTTTCCCCTGAATCTGCTCAATGATTTGAATTCTGTATTATCATTACTGTGATAAGACTCCCAAAGAGGCGAACCGTATTACAGGATTGATTTCACTAGAAAAAGGTATGCCAGTAGCTTACTATTGGAAGGGCGAAATCGTTCATCTGTACCAATGCTTTAAATAACCGTTTGCAGTACAGCTGATTTGTATAGACTTTCTATAATATTTCAACCGTTGTTGATTTGATAAATTAACTTGCAAGTGCTTGCAATTTAATGGCGCATTTCGATACTGTACTATATTCCTGTGTTCAGAAACCCCAGTACAGACGAAATTTGTACTTGTGATTATGGATATAAGAGCGGGGTGGGGGTGGAGGAGGGAATCAATTTAAGATCATCAGATAGTAAGATACCAAGATATTGATTGTAAGTTATGGAGAATTTTCATTACACAGCATTTTTTTTTTTTTTTTTTTTGGGGGGGGGGGGCAATAAACTTCATATCTCACTTTAGCTCACAACTCTAACTCATGTAGATCGTTCAGTACTGTATGTGTTCTTGATGTGATCGAATAGTCCATGTCGTAAAAAATAATTGGCAAACAAGCGAACTTGGAACTTGACACAGCTCTGTAGGCTATTATTATGACATAGGAATAACAAATGTCCTAGTTCTGTACCCTGTGGCATTACAAGTCAGTTGTTACAAGTGCAAGTTAATGTCATAATCAATGCTATGAACAACACTGATAAGTACCAATTAAATGAAATAAAGCAGTACAACCCTTAACTGACACAAACAAAATATATGCATTTTAATCGTATTCGGATTTGTGCGACACTTTGTTTGCAAGCAAGACTATTTTGCGCAAGGAAGCTGCCCCTTGAGACAATGCAAAAGTATGTTGCTGTTTGAACAGTACACAAAAATCTCATCTACAAATTCTCCAACAACTGGTGCAACAAAAACCAGGACAGTCTATTATAAAGAACAGTTGTTTTTTTCTAAGTCATTGAACTTATCAAACCTAATATATACACTTTTAAGTTTGTTATGTCTTTGTTTGTTGAGGAGTGGCCATTTAGTTTCTATAACAAAAAAATTTAGTTAATCCTTTACCTATAGTCTGCAAGATTAGCATATTCTATTTTATCGTTCAAATTTCCTATGCCGACCGTTTTTTATTTCCAGTCGGTGGGAGCTAATTCTATTTTATGTGATATTACGGCAGAAGTTTTAAAAATTGAACTGAATTTAGGTATGGGGTAATTTTGTTATATGGTTTTAATGATTTTTAGTATTGCAGTTTTTTGTTAGCTTCAAACTTTCTATAATGCAATTATTATTGTGTTCACAGTGGCGGCACGAGGGTTCAAGGCGTCCGAGGGCCTTGTTCTTTAGTGGCACCCTTACCGAGGCGCCTGGAGGCAATGTTCTTTAGTGGCGCCATTACTTTGCCACAGAAAACAGTTTTTATGTCAGTTGCCAACCTCCAACCCCCTCCCATCTACGCCCCGATTACAGCTGCAAAAGATAAAAAGCTCCCGACTTTAGTGAAAGTAGTTTTCCTATTTTGATGATCATAATATTGAAGTTATGTATGTTTACTGTCAAATACCACTAACGTTCATTTAAATGATTTTGTACCCCCCCCCCCCCTGCAATTTCTGATTTTATTAAAAGGTCACCAGTCAATAAGAGGTGGGATATGGCTTTATTGTGTAAAGTGGTAGACACGCATGAGCTAACTGGAAATAGTTGATCATTTATATAAATGGTAAATAAGGTAGGCTTAAGTTATCTCCCAGTCTGCAGAGACATAGTCTTACGACTCTATGGCCTAAAATATGTAACAGAAAGAAAGTGAAACCAGCAACAATACATACATCCCAAAGCTATCTTTTCAATATACATAATCAAAATTACATAGGAAAATGTCTTATAAATGACACTCAGCTTAATTACACAAAATAAAGCAATATAGTACTTCTATACACGTGAGAGTGCATCAACGATCACATTGTTTTTTCCCCTGATGTGTCGAATTTCAGTGTTATATCCATGCAGTAGTAAACTCCATCTCAACAATCTTCAATTTTTGTCTTCAATTTTGTTGATGAAAATAATGGGATTATGATCACTGTATACAATAATCGGAGAAAGAGCCGAGGTAACATACACTTCAAAATGTTGTAAAACCAATATTAAAGCCAAACATTCCTTCTCAATTGTGGAATTAATTTTTTTAATGGTTCTTGTTTAGTTTTTTTAGAAAAGTAGTAAACTGGATGATCCACACAATTTGTGTCTTCTGAAATCAATACTCCATCAACCCCTACATCACTTGCATCAGCAGTCATTTTAAATAATTGGCTGAAATTTGGTGCAGAAAGAACTGGTACATTCTTAACCATGACCTTTAATTTATCAAAGGATTCCTGACACTGATCAGACCAATGAAACCTGGATTTCTTACTCAACAAATTTGTCAAAGGTTCTGCAATTATGGAAATTTTTTACTAAAACTTATGATAATATCCAGCCATACCTAAAAATCGCATCAGTTGCTTTTTAGAAACAGGCACAAGGAATTCAGAGATAGACTTGACCTTAGCTTCTACAGGTTTAACCTGACCTTGTTCCACAATATGTCCTAAAAATGTGACACAAGCAAGGCAAACTCACTTTTGCTTAAATTAATCGTCAGATTTGCATCACTGAAGAATTTCCGAAAGGTTCCAAGTGATCTTCCCATGTGTCGTTGTAGATAATGACGTCATCGATGTACGCGTCACAATTATCTAGATAAGATGTTATCATGTTCATAAGACGTTGGAATGTTGCTTGAGAATTTTTCATCCCAAAAGGAATCACTTTATAAAGCCCATCTGGAGTTACAAATGCTGAAATTTCTTTTGCCCTTTCCGTGAGTGAAATTAGGCAGAATCCTATTAGAAAGGTCAAACCTGGTGACCTATTTCGCATTTCCAATTTTATCAATGCAATGCAATCATCCATTCTTGGTATTGGAAATTGATCCGTTTTGGTGACACTGTTGACTTTTCTACAGTCAATGCACATGCGGAATGTATTATCTGGTTTAGGCACAAGAATACATGGTGAACTCCAGTTACTTTTACTTGGTTCTATAAAATCATTATCCAGCAAATATTGAATTTCTTTCTTCAAATACTCCTGTTTGAGAGGATTCATCCTGTAAAGATTCTGTTTCACAGGCGTAGAATTTACAATGTCAACGTCATGATAGATTTTATTTGTTCGTGTTGGAACATCATGAAACACTTGCTCATACTCATGTAATAGCTGTTTTAGTTCATTTCTTTCCTGTTGTTATAGATGTGAAAGTTTCTGGTCCAGATTGTTCAATATTTCTGAATTCCGAAGGTTAGTTAAAACAGAATCACTACAGTCAGATTATATTCCATCGTTTAGATCATCAATGTGTGGGACAGGTACAACTAAATTAACTGAATAATTAACTGGGCTACCTCTGTCAAAATGCTCCTTAAACATATTTATGTGACAAAGTTATTTCTGTTTCCGCCTCCCAGGAGTATTAATGATGTAATTTAAGTCATTTACTTTCTTTTCAACTGTATAAGGACCATAACATTTAGACCGAAGAGAATTTTGAGGTATGGGCAAGAGAGCCAGAACTTTCACACCAGCTGCAAAACTCATTTCCTGTGTATTTCTGTCATACCTTAATTTCATGTTTGACTGAGTAGTGTGAAGATTAGTTCTTGCTACTTCACAAGCCTTTGACAACTTATAAATCAGAGACAGAGTCAAGAAGATTAATCTCGGAATCTTCATTTGAAAGAAGTTTATCTTTCAATAATTTAAATGGTCCACGGACAGTATGTCCAAAAACCAGTTCAAAAGGACTGAAACCCAATGATTCTTGAACTGATTCCCTAACAGCAAACAACAACAATTTTCCCTATATCAAAGCAAAATGATCGAATCATATTCTCAAAGTTAGATGAAATCTTAACAAAGCTCCTTGACTTTCTGGGTGACAGGCAGAAAATTTTAACTGTTGGATGCCTAATTCATGCATGACTTGTTGGAAAATTCCAGACATAAAATTGGACCCTTGACCAGACAGGACAGATTTGGAAAGGCCAACAAGTGTGAACAAAAACTTCACCAAGACTTTTACAATGGTCTTACTATTAATATATGTCAAATGAATTGCATCTGGAAATCTTGTACACGCATATACTATGATCAACAACTATTGGTTGCCTGACTTGGTCTCAGGTAAGGGACCGACACAGTCTACCATTATTCTACTAAATGGTTAGTCAAATGCAAGAATGATGAGCCTTATGTATCTTCTGATTGAGTTTTCCTATCACGTGACAAGTGTGACAAGATCTACATAATTGGAAACATAACTTTTAAGTTTCGGCCAATAAAAATGATTCAAGATCTTGTGATAAGCCTTATTGACTTTTAAATGACCAGCCAGGGGAGTTGCATGGGCTAGACTAAGAATTTCCTGTCGATATGACCTCGGAACGACAAGTGGATAGCTCACTGACCACTCGTCACCAGCGGGTACCTCAGGATGTCTCCATTTTCTCATAAGGACCCCGTTTTTCACAAAGTAACACACTCTAACTTGAATTGCTTCAGTTTCACTAATAGCCCTCTGAAACAAACGGGACATCTCAGAATCTTGTTCCTGTTCGACAACAAGTGATTTTTTGTCGTTTGTCACCCTGATAAGAATAGTTGTAAAAAGAGGATCACTATGATGAATACCTTTTGATTGATCAATATCAGGAGAGAAAGTGACCTCATCAAAAGACTGACCAATACATGTGTCAGCTAAAGGAATAATTTCCTGCTCAACATCATTCTCAAGAGCTCTTTTTGCCATAGCTCTGGTAACTGCACTAGCAGGATACAAATCAGGGATAGGATCAAATTTTTTATCCAAACAAGGATTGTCAGTTACAAGTGGATTAACCACGACATTATCACCAGTTAGGTCATTACCTAGTAACAAATTGATACCTTCTGTAGGTAAAGAAGTCACTGCCCCAATAATCACAAGTCCGGAAACTAAGTCTGATGCAAAATTGACACAATGGACAGGAACATTTATCTAGCCGCACTCTACTCCCTGAATAAGTACACTTTCACTAGAAGAAGACGTCTAGACAAAGGCAAAGTACCTGATAACAAAATAATCTGAGAAGCTCCTGTGTCCCTTAATATTTTAATAGCGATAGACTTGGCAGAATCTCCAATAAGTGATATAGAACCTTCTGACACGAATGGTTCATAAGTCTCCAAAATAGAATCAGACTGGGGTTTGTTTGACCCAACAATTGTGATGCTTTCAATACAAGACAGTGATCTTGACCTCTTTGAAATAAGATCATTTGGAATAGTTCTGTCTTTATTATATTGCTTATTTTTCAACCTGAAGCAATCAGAAACGACGTGCCCTTTCTTTGTACAATAAGTGCACGTAGGAGGAGATAAGGATTTCTTATGAGTTTTATCAGATGTTTGATTTCTAACAGTTGTGCTGTTTTGAAATTTAGAAGTACTCGTTTGAGACTGTGATGATTTTTTCCCAGAAAACTGCTGAGAGAAAGACTTAGTGACAAATGAAATTGTATGAGTCAAGGAATAATCATCAGCCATACGAGCAGCATTTTCCAAAGTTTCCACATTCTGCTCGTCAAGATAGGTTTTAACATCACTATGGATGCACCTCTTGAACTCTTCAATTAATACGAGCTGTCTGAGGTTATCATAAGCTTGATCAACTTTCTTGGCTGAGCACCACCTATCAAATAGTTGTTCTTTTTCCCTTGAAAATTCAACATGAGTTTGTCCAGTTTCTTGTCTACAATTCCTAAACTTTGGTCGATATGCCTCAGGTACCAACTCATAACCCTTCAAGATGTACTCCTTAACCACATCATAATCAGTGCTTTGTTGTACTGACAGTGAAGTGTAGACTTCACGAGCTTTGAAAATAAAGAACACTTTGTAATAACAAAGTCGAATGCTCTCTTGGCCATTTTCAGCAATTTTCTCAGTGTGAAGAAAGTATTTATCTATTTCTTTTTCCTGAAAGGGGGTACTAACCTAATATATCTGGTGACATCAAAACCTGAATTGTATTTAAAGGGAGGTGGGGTGGTGCTCCGCTTTTCAGTTCTAACTCTTTTAATTTATATTGCATTTCTCTCTCTCTCTCTCTCTCTCTCTCTCTCTCTCTCTCTCTCTCTCTCTCTCTCTCTCTCTCTCTCTCTCTCTCCCCCCGTTTCCCTATCCTCTTTCTCTCTCTGCATCTGTATTTCCTTCTCCACTTTCTGAATTTGTTGTTCCATCATTTATTTCTGAAACTGAAGCTCTCTTTATTCTAATTCCATCTGGTGCTTTAGCTGGTATTCCCTTAACCAGATACAGACTTATAAATAAAACCAAAAGCACTATTATCCAAAATTTCCTTTCTTACCAAATATTCTTTATCTTTTTTTTTCATCTTTTTTTTTCTTATTTTTTCAAAGACGCTTTCGCTTCAGAAATTTCATAATGTCTTGCAAGCTCAAGCAACTCGTCCTTTTTCATAGGCTCTAACCCTACCTGGGTAGGACTTGAAACAAAGTTCTCAACCTTAGATGACATTGTGAATGCTTGCTGGTTTCACTAAAGATTTCTCAAAAAGGGTGAAATAAAAATCTTTACCAGAGACAATAAAAATTTCAAAACAAAGTCAATTTAAATTGTACTTTTAAACAATTTACATCTCGGACGAGCCCCTAATTTCTGTTACGACTCTACGACCTACAAATATGTAACAGAAAGAAAGTGAAACCAACATCATCAAGAAAAATCAACAAGCAATTTATTTCTGGACAATTAAACTGAAAGTTCAAAAGACACTTACAATAACGTGAATTAAAGTCCGAATAATCCTAAGTGTCCTAATCACAAGTCCAAAAATATAGAATGTTCTGAATGAATTCCAAAAGCCTTGAATGTCCTGATGTACCACAAGTCTTGAATGTCCTGATGTACCACGATGATGTAATCCAGAATGTATTAAATGAATTCACATAATCCCAAAATGTCCTAAAATCTATGAGCACTTCAGTATTTCCAAATAATATTTTAAATAAATAATTCCTCTCTCTGAATTATATATGATTTTCAAAACTGTAACATTTGATTTCAACAACACAACTAAAGTAGATTCCTTACAGACTGATCATTTGAAACAGAAATTCTAGAATAGGAATGAATTTGTGTACCAAACTCTGTATATAAATATACATGCCTACATGACCTATGTCACATCACAATATGAGTAATTCTAGTGGAAAATTACTTTAAATAATTGACTTTTGTCACAACAAGTCATGGAAATAACAGTCCAGCTGATATCAAAACCGGCCTTGAACTAAATATAAAATATAGAAATATTCTTTATAAAATGACCATAATCTGACTAAAGTACAACTTACAATCATGGACACATATTGTAAATGCAATATACATAACAATAAAGTCTGCGTGCTCGCTATTCACTACAACACGCATGCGTCGCATTGTTAGGAATATAATCAAGCCCTGATGTACTGGTTCAACTATTCCATATTCATGAAGCCTATGCAGATGTTTGAAATGGACCACAGAATCAAAGACTTTTGAAACGTATAGAACAATAACGTCAGTCTTTCTCCCTGTTTGCAGAGACGCCGAGTCTGCGTGCTTGGTATTCACTACAACACGCATGCGTCGCATTTTTAGGAATCTAATCAAGCCCTTATGTACTGGTCGAGCTGTTCTATATTCATGAAACCTATGCAGTAGTTTGTAATGGCGCACATAATCAAAGACTTTGGAAAAGTATAGAATGATAGAGTCAGTCTTTATGCCTTGGTCATTTGATTTCAACATGCTTCTCTTTTAATTTGTATGAATGACATTTACAACAAGTTCAAAATACAAAAATTAGGGACATTTGCAGATACTGTAGAATGCATAGTTATAACCAGTAGTGTTTCGTTTGAGTATCATGTACGAAAGACATGATTTAGCGAAGTAAAAATCGAATTATTCTCCAGGTGGTTTAACGTATGCAGACTGTATGTCCAAGATATTCACAGGGTACAGAGATATGTAATACAGTTCTGTTGTTTTCTGCTAAATGTTAGTCGCCTTTCTTGACAGCGGGTAATACATTAGCGTTCAGCGAATCCATGGGTAAAATTCCTGTGTCCAAAGATTACTGGAAAATTGCTGTTTAATCTGGTGCTAAAGTATCAGCACAATTTCCCAGAACAGTGTTTAGCATACCGTCTGGCCCTGGTGATTTGGTGCGATTAATAAATATTACCATGTTCAAGTTCTTTATTGGTATGCACAAAAGGCAGCTTCTTGCCACAACGTGACATATTTACAGAATGCATACAACGAGAAGAGCAAGAAACAAATTGCATAAAAAACATCAATATTACCGAAGTAGTTTCCAGACACTCTCTGCTGTAGTACGCATTGGTGTAAGGGTGTTACTGGGCTATAAGTCATTTGTAGCTTGGAACCTTGTCAGTAATAAAGACGGATTGGAATTGTTGGAATAAAATATTTGCCTTCCCATTACTTTCACTTACTAGGTTTCCATTCTCTTTTACTTAGGAGACTATGAGCTATTACACCGTTCACACGAACGATCTACTGACAGTGTGACAGCATCAATGTCGATAACGTCATTTTCCACAGTTACAACCTCTTAATATGTATGTATGTATGTATGTATGTATGTATGTATGTATGTATGTATGTATGTATGTATGTATGTATGTATGTATGTTTGTATGTATGTATGTATGTATGTATGTATGTATGTATGTATGTATGTATGTATGTATGTATGTATGTATGTATGTATGTATGTATGTACGTATGTACAGATGATGTCTGAATGTTTGTATTAATGTACGTTTCAAACCATAAACATTTTTTAATAATACCCAGAGAAGCTTGTTTGTAACTCAGGTGTATGCTTATTTAAAAAATAGTTAAAAAGATGGATATATGCATGTTTATGAATATACATGGGCTTACTTGCACAATTAAAGATACATTTTTGATATTTGTTTGACTCTCTCTCTCTCTCTCTCTCTCTCTCTCTCTCTCTCTCTCTCTCTCTCTCTCTCTCCTGGTGTCCTGCCAGTTCTCGTCAGCAACCAGTTCTGTCATGGTTCTGAAAAAGCACATAGTTGTAAAATTTAAATTACTTATGTATTTCCTTAGTCTATAGTCATAGCACCATTCAAAATAAATTTGAAGAGCAATAATTAAATTCAACTTGTAACGCGTTTATTTTAAAACAAACCTAAATCCTAACGAATTCATGTTCTTTACGAAACTTTGAAGGAGGAAAGCACACCCTGAATTCGCGCATGCGCAATACAAGACATATAAGGGGAAATAATAAAGTACACTTATACTACATATACATGTCGTAGACGGCTAAATAAATATATGCATGTAAGAATTAAACTAGTGATACATTATATGAACACATGCATTTGTTTTACGGATAACGTCAACTCAATGCACGTTCAGATCCACCAGTTTGAAAAATGTTAACAACCACTGATGGATGTGACGACGTCATTTCTAGATCAATGGTACATCTTGACGCAATGTCCTCTTGTAACATTACTAGGTATAGACGGAGTAAAAAGAGTGCCGTAAAAATGGTTGACAATAACTTTTTTCCGAAGGTGAATGAAATTTGCTCCAATTTAAGCTATTTTTCGAAACGGCGTAAATGGCAAGATATTGGCGATAGCTCAACTTATGCGGTAGTTTATTATGAATAAAGAGGTAAACTAACTTGTATCTTTAAGTAATAAAAATGTTTGTATTTTTTACGAGAACTGATCTGTTTGATATATGTAATTATCAGTACACTGTTATATGTCGATAGTGACCGTCCCATCCCACCCATCAACTTCCCATAAGTATTTATTATCTGAGAAAAAAAAAAACCCAACTCTTAACATTGATTGGTTATTTGTATTACGCTTATAAACTTATTACAGTCTCTTATTCTATAGTAAATACAATTAAGACTACAGACATTTTGACGCTATGGGCAACAAATTATTGTGTATATTTCGTACATAGTATTGCATATCTTACGTTGATAAAATCCGACTTTCAGCATGATAATTATGGTTATATAGGTTGTTTGTATCCTTCCACAAATTAAATTTAATTTTGTCACCGCAGAAGACTGGTACTCTTTTTCAAATTATTTTAATCCAATAAATAAAAGTGACTTGATGTCGACACTACCAGAACGTAGCATTATGCCTTAGTCAACTCGGGCTATAATCCATTCAACAGTTATCAAGGGAGAAGGTTTCATTTGGTTTTGCGAAAGAATAACCGCACAAACCTATTGGTTTTTTTAAAAATTGCAATTATGATTCGTCCGCTATTCACATGAATATCGTAGTACTTGGACCGTCATGGTTACATTCAAAATGGAATCAAACAAAACACAACGAAAACGCAACGAAACGAAAAAATAACCAATGCAGAGTCACAGCGTTCATAACAGATGATGATTGCAATTAAATAAAGCAAAAACAAATTTTTATATGATACCAGTAATAACATTTAAATTACTCCACATCTGACTAGACAGTAACAATTTGGTTATGATCATAATATTCGTTCTTCTTTCTAGAAATAGAAACCTTATCTTTCATATGGAACTTTTAAAATATTTTATATATTTTTTTATATTTTTCTATACAGCAAAGACCTTGTCCATAACGGAATTAAGAAGCTTAGTGGTTGATAGAAGAAAGCTTGTGCAATAAGATTGCATATTGATTCCAAGATCACCAGTTGCCAACAGAATCATTAATTTGAATCCCAAAGGATTTCCTCCTAGTAAATATAGCATGATAATCAGCGTTATGATCTTGTATAAGACTTGACCCACCCCTCCATAAATAAACCTTTCGTCATTATTTCTGGACGGTTTTTAATAGGAGGGGTGGGGTACTCTTTTCTGCCAAGACCTGTTTTATACCCTTGCACTTAGAAACACAGTCTATGGAATATCAAATCGGCATTTTCCCAATTTTATATCATCAAACACTCTCAGTAGCAAAGCTTTGATGCAGCATGGGTCTAATCACTCATATCAGGTTGATACTCAATTGTAATTTAAAAGTTAGTTTGCCCCATTCCTTCTAAGATAGACTCAGTCAGTATTCATGGTGTATTTAACATAAGTACCTTCAATTTCGTTTTCTTGGCTGTCCATTTCTTCTAATTTCGAGTCGTTTTAGTCTTTAAATCTTTTTTTTTCTTCAAGATTGTCATAATTTATTTATTCTCTTGCTACAGACAAATTAGATGCAAACGATTTATCAATTAACATACAGTATTAAACTTTTTGTTTATCCAATGGAACCTGATCGATTTAACCTTTATTTCATCAAATGGAACCTGATCGATTTAACCTTTTCCTCGATGAGTCTATCCAATTTTTGTTTTAATCACTTAAACCGAGTAGTAGTTTAAAATTATAAGTGTAGAGCTGCAAGTCCCCAAACGTCGGGGTCCAGCATTTGAATACAGTCTTGAAATATGAGAGTCCAGGAACAAAGATTGGAGGTCCCAGAAGAAAGGACTCTCACTCTGTGAAAAATATATCGATTAAAGTCTGAAAGGACTCTCACTCTGTGAAAAATATATCGATTAAAGTCTATTTCAAAATGGTCGAGTAGGTATGCCTCTCAAGTTTTCTGAAAATACTTCTCCAAATTAAAGATGATAACTACAATCCTTCACAACAGGAGAACTCAGCAATTTTGAACCGGTAAAGGAATTTAAATATGGTTTCTAGCAGGCGACGACCTACGGAACGAAAATTCCAGTATAAATCGACTCCATCTTGACAAGGCATTGGGCGTAATTTTCTGCAAGGCATTATTGGTATGACTTGTATTTGGTTATCATTTGGAAAAGTTTTAATTAATATATTGACCTGAAAGATTTAACTACACCACAATGGAATTTCAATTACATGTGGTATGCGCTTCTTTTGCATTGGCGTTTCAATCAAACCATCTGATGCGTTTCTCGTTTACGATCCTTTAAGAATGCGCTTACAAATGCATCCGACAACGTTTCTGAGAGACTGCATATGGGAAGTGAATCGAACAGAATCGTAATTTTTTGTTTAAGTAACTGATACCGATTTCTACCAAGCAGAGGCGGAAGATCACTTTTAAAACAGAGTTGGCGTATTTTTCTGGTAAATGTTGTCAATATTTTTAATGACGTACAAACAATTCACTGCAATTTTTATGGATCTTTTCGCAGTTCTTTAGAATAAATACAGAACTTCCAAAAACAGCCGTTCACATCGTCAGTAAAAATAGTGGACGGTAGAACAACTTTCAGTGGAAATACAGATTGTGAATGTGGACTATAGTTCAAGGGGGTCTTCTACAGTTAAAATTAAAAGGGCACTCGAAACCAAGCACAATGGTAAGAAAATGAGGCAGAGCATTCACTTATTTCTTAAGCGCTTCAAGAAGACGGGCAATACATTTTCAAAAAGTCTGCTTGGTATCAATGGTGAATTTTCAGTTATGGCTTTTGCATCCTTTATTATTTAATTTTCAATCCCTGCAGAAACGATTTCATAGCGATAAGCAAAGTCTGTATCCGAAATCCTATCTCTTGCAATGTGTATGGTTTATCGTTCATCATACATCATTCACCGTTTATCGTTTATGGTTCAGTGTTTGTGACTTGCGGCAAGCAGAGTTTGGCATATACTCTTTATCGTTCGTCCTTCGTTTATTCTTCGTTCGTTCTGCATTCTCTCGGAGTTCGTTCTGTATTATTATTCCGTTCATTTACGTTTCGTTCATAATTCCGTTTGCATTTCAATGGGGTTTGTAAACGTTTCTGGGTCTGTAAGTGGTGAGCTGGTGTAAGTATAACACTGTACCAGCTTTACCCACGATGCCATGCAAAACATTGCACACAATGACTTCCAAAAATGGCCTATTCATACAGAAACATCTGTGTTTGCCGTCGTCTGCTACAAAGCATACTTCTGGCTCAAGCTTAAATTCATTTACCTGCTCACAAAAATTGAGCTCGTGTGCTCTCAAGGGATTTATTTATCATTTATAAATTTGACAGTACTTCACAGCGTTGCAAAGAATAAACAACCATGATACATTCAACGGCCGTTCACGTAGTGAGTGATCAATTTTCAAGCTTAATGACTTCATGAAACCCTGTAAAATTTTAAGTGCAATTGTTATATAAACTTCAGAATAAATACAGGTCAGTTTTTTATATCGACATCTTTTCTTTGCTTTGCTTTGCTATTAATGTCATAAAATGTCTATTAATGCTCCGAACACTGTGGAATTTAGCATAACTGAACCCATTTAGAATGTGGGGAAAACTTTTTAAAAAATAACGGATAAAGAAGAGTATTTGGAGTATTTGTACTTGACCCAGGAATCCTGTGGCTTATGCTAATATCAATCATGTATGGTAAAAAATCAAACAAGATAAGAAAAAGATCAAAGATAGTTAACTTAAAGAAAGGTTGACTCAACAATCTGTATATTATACAAGCAAGTGAGAAACAGATTTCATTTTTAAAAAAAGGTTTGTGTCAATGACATCGATTCTTCATGGCAGTTCCACGTCATTGACATGCAGCCATACGAGACGGATAAGAACGGACATAAATACATTTTGAGTGTTACATATATTTTCTTCAAATACACATGGAGTTGGAACGTAAAGTGAAAAACGATGGTTGATATCTATGAATATGTGGTGCAGATTAAGGAGTTACTGGAAACAGTGAACACCAAATAGTTTCTACGTACTCTGACAAGAAAGTCTCTGTTTTTGAAGACGAAAATAATGAACGGTAGAAAAAGATGTCGGTACAATGGAAACGATATGATGACTCGTTTAACAGCTGGAAACCCGCAGAAAATATTGTGTCGCTAAAATAAATAGAAGACATAAAATTCGTCAATACGAAGTTCAAAGAACTACCAGTCAATAAAATAAAACCAATCATCCTAAACGATGGGTACTGTGAATAGTACGATAAATTAATCCCACTTAAAAGGTCTCAAGATGTTAGCTGGTTTTCAAACACAGTTTACGAGGATGATACAATTTCGATCATTACCAATAATGAAAAAGTAGGATGTTTATGCTCAGATATTTGCAAGTAGATAGCAACAGACAATGTAAAGAACGTAATAAATGTCGCTGAAAAACATAGGTTCAGCAATTTACCATACAGTTTTTGGACAATTTGAAAAAATTAAATAGATGAAATTATTGATGAAATGAGACACATAGATTGTGTGTAATGCACAATTATTTTCGTGCGCAATGACAACATCATATTAAAATGTAAAAAATACAAGTAATAAATAATCAGTCGATCTGATGCAAGAATGGCACACAAGATGCCAACGATGTAAAGAGTGTGTTAATTTGCTGAAAACAGATTGGTATCGTTACGGAGGAAATAATGGTAAGGGAAAACAATCAGAAACGAGTTATAAATGCGAATGAGGAAAAACTGTAGCAAAAGAGGGTCCACGTACAATCACAAGAAGCGCAAATATCACATAAACTTTGCATTAAAAAGTAGTATCATACATGAATAGCTTCAATACATGATGATACAAAACCCAGATATGTTCGAAGACTCAAAATAGCTTTCATCCTTTATTCGTCTACCAGCACGAAAAGAACTCTAAAACATAAATGTGCAAAAAGATATAGAATTATCACCAGAAGAGTCCTTTACTCATCTAACAGAGCTTTAAACGAATACAGATTTCATGGGGTAATGATCAGAATTTGCATACTTTTTTGAATGAGGTAGAGCCACACTTGGAGAAAATTATAAGGAGGAAGATGAGAGATTTGGGATTTGTCCAAGTTCAATTAGATTTGGCTTTCAAAATTCGTAGTAGAATATCCAATAGTGATGCATCTGTATTTAGGATTCAGGAAGAATAAGTGAAGATACAATTTGGGTATTGAAAGGATATAATTATTAACATTATACGTAGACATATACCAGCCAATGAGAGGAATAGAATACACTGATCTATAAAAATGAGTGAAAAACGAAAATTAACGTTAAAAACAAGGACAATATTTATCTTTTTCACTATGCGATTGAATCTGTGTTAAACCCACCAAGAAATCACCCGTACACACAATCTAAATACAATCTGTGTTAAACAAACCAAGAGATCATCCGTACAGACAATCTAAATATAATCTGTGTTAAACCCACCAAGAGATCATCCGAACAGATAATCTAAATACAGTCTGTGTTAAACCCACCAAGAGATCATCCGTACAGACAATCTAAATACAATCTGTGTTAAACAAACCAAAAGATCATCCGTACAGACAATCAAATACAATCTGTGTTAAATCCATCAAGAGATCATCCGTACAGACAATCTAAATACAATCTGTGTTAAACCCACCAAGAGATCATCCGCACAGACAATCTAAATACAATCTGTGTTAAACCCACCAAGAAATCATCCGTACAGACAATCTAAATACAATCTGTTAAACCCACTAAGAGATCATCCGTACAGACAATCTAAATACAGTCTAGACGAGTATAAATTGGTTTCATACATGTCAAATTAAAAAAGACTTTTATGAATTGGAAAATAAATTCAATCTATCCGAAAATGTTTATAAAACTATAAACAGAGACATAAAACCAGTTACGGAGTTCAGAAGAGAAAGAAGCATGTGGATATGTTAATTGGGTTTGATGGAAACAAATATCATTATTGTGGAATAATGTGTTCGTCAAGATTGGTGTCATCTCAGATAAACAAACAAACCAATAAACACTACTTCTGCAAGAAGTGTTTAAATAATTTTAACATCGAATAAAAATTGCACGAATACAAAAGAGTATGCAATCAAGAGGATAACTATATATATATATATATATATATATATATATATATATATATATATATATATATATATATATATATATATATATCAGTTCTGTTGTAAATGTTAAAACTATCATCGTCATTTTAAAATTTGTATGTTCAATATAGTGATTTTAAAAGTATCATGGAACCAATATACAATTTTAAGGAAGACTCTAAGAAAATATGAACAATACAAATGAAATAAAACCAATTACCGGTCCTAAAGTGATATTTACGAACGAAGACAGAAAATATTTCAGACACAAACATATGTCATATATGTGAGGTAGAAATGCAAGTCGGTAAAGTAAGAGATCACCGTCATCTAACGGGTATGTTCAGAAATTCTGGAAACAACGAGTTTAAGCTGAATTACAGACATAAAATATACATAGCATTGTTCATGCAATATTTATCAGGCTATGATTCTCATCTTCAATTAGGAACAATGACGAAAAGTACATCTTGTTTAATAAATATTTTGTAATCGATAGATTTGAAAAGGATGGTAAAGAATTCATCGTAAAAAGGACAATCATATTCATAGATCGTTGGGTGATATACTGAAAGATGATTTGAGTTACTAATACGTCTGCAAGACTGTTTCAAAAATTACCAATTAGCGTCTGAAAACGTACTCCACAATAAATGATTATCACCATTTACGATAGAAATTAATAGATTAGAAAATGGGTACAAAACCGTTAAAACCATTAAAAAATAAAGAGAAATAAATCATTTATTAATCGTAACCTAAAGCTTTAATTACAATCAGGTGTGAAATGCTAAAGATACGCAGAGTAACTATTGTTAAGTCAGGAACCGTAGTTGACATTCTTCATAGAATAAATACCAATTGCGTCAAAAAGCATCCAATGACTTTGGAAAGCAATTTTTCAAACTCACGAGAAAATCTGTGTTCGAGAAACATATGTAAAATCTCAGGAAAAGAGCCAGGGTAAAAATATCACACACACACACACACACACACACACACACATATATATATATATATATATATATATATATATATATATATATATATATATATATATATATATATATATATACCATAATGCCTACCAATTAATACTAATTTGATTTGATTAGTAACTTTCTTCTTTACATCTTCTAAGCTGGCACAATCTTTTATAAATGAAGCGAATATTAGTAAACAATGATGAGGAACTCTAAGCACTTGGTGCTGTACAGATAAACTGGACAGATGACGACGATGTAGTCAAATAAGATCTTGTAATATAGTCTGCTGCCGCAAAAAAACAATCTTGACAATTTAGAAGTATTTGTAAATTATTAAGTAACATTGTAGGTCATGCGAATTAAGGTGCCCTAACTTTTCCGATCTGTACAACCATGATACGAGAGTACACCATCCAATAGTAGAATTAACGGTTGTTGTTGTGTAATTATTGTAATCAATTTTGATGTGCACTAAGTCAACTCTTGTAAGCTTTTGCTGCAGCACAACAATTGGGTGTCCACCCTCTTACCAGAATGAGATAAGAATGAAGAGAGCAGCATTTATCGAATACACCTGGTTTATCCATAATAAATAGTCATGACGATAAACAAAAATTAGAGTTTGCTAAAAATGTAAACGCCAGATAAACATTATTGTCTTTGCATTACATGATCATTACTCTTAAGAGTAAATCTTATTGATTTATTCAGCATTGTACATAAATATTAAACAAAAATAGTGTGTATTATTTTGTACTTGGTCTCATATTAAACAAAGAACGTCAGGACATGCAAACTGAGCACATGATCAAAGCATTGATGTAAAACGAATGACATTGAAAACAGAGCAAAAAGGTTGAGCGAGTGTATTGCAGAATAGATAGTCTAACGTTATGATGATTAATTCCAGGTATGAACAGAATCTTTCAGGAGATTTACAAGAGATCAAAAACCAATTGAAAAGCTCTAACAAAAGCTTAACGTGTGACTTTTACCCCAAGGTCAAAGGGATGACCAAACGTGCCTCACTATGCATTTGCCTTTGCTTTCTAATGAAATAGAATCCATCAACAGATTTTGGAAATATAACCAAATGAAAAACTGTGACCAAAACCTTAACGAAGATTTTATATGACTACGACCTTGACCCCCAAATCATATGGGCGAGCCAACATGTCACATAATGAATTGTCTTTGCTTCCTAATGTTTCATCCTAAGTATGAACAAAATCCACCAAGAGGATTAGGAAATACAAGGAAATTAACTAAACTTTAAAAACAACTTTAACGCAAATTTTCTATTGATGTGAGCCTGACCCCAAATTCAGAGGGGCAAGCGAATGTGTCACAGATTGAATTGTCCTAGTTTCATAATGATTAATGCCAACTATGATGAGAATCCTTCAAAGAAATATATGCAAATGAAAAACGTTAACAAAATCCTTAACAAACTTGTCGACGCCGCTACTATCGGAAAAGTGATTTGTGTGGGCTTGACAAAAAATCATTTGAGTTTTTTTGTTTGTTTGTTTGTTTGTTTTTGTTATTGTTTTTATCGTGCCGAGGAAATGGAGTTAAGTGTCTTTCCCAAGGACACACAGAGGGCAGCTGACCTGGGCTGGCCTGGGTGGGTATCGAAGCCGCGACCCTTGGATTACGAGTCCAACTGAGCTACCGCCTCCCCCCCCCCCCCCCAACGAAAAAAATCATCTTTGAATGAATTGTCTATAGCAATGCTTAATGTGCGAGCGATAAAAATGGATTTTTTAAATTTAATTTCAGAAGACTTTCGAGCCTGGATATAAAATTGTTATTCCAAAAGGATTTGTACTCAAGTGGAATCCTTATTTGGACAAAAGTGAAAAGGTGGAATCAGGGTGTATGAATGTTTTACTCGTGAAAAGAAAACAACAACGTAATGTTGTCATGGCATTGTTAATAAACATATATGTAATGTTGTCACGGCATTGCTTATCAACATCTACGTAATGTTGTCAAGAGATTTGGGATAAGCGTTAGATACAACTGCATTGTACTTGCACTTGAAAAAGGCAGCCGTGCTGACCAAACATGGTGTTTCATAATAATTGTCATTTATGAGTTGGATTTCAAGACTAGAATTTCTGCTTTTATTTGAAAAGTTGAATTCCAATATGTCAAACAAAGTTAAGCCGTTTTAAGGGCACATAAATCATGTATATGATAGCAAGCGATGACGCTATCACGACAGACTGTGAATACATACATATACTTAAGGGGAGAAAAGCTTCAAATATCGTATATGCTCGCTTATAAACTGGCTCCAACTGCAAACAACATACACCCTGATCTGCCGCCGCATAATGCGCGGCTGAACAGGGTCTATGTTGTTTGTTCTACTGATTATTCCTAACAAACTGCATATACCCAGATCTGCCGTTGCATTATGCGACGGCAGATCTGGGTCTAAGCATCAGTTTGCAGTTGGATTAGACCTATGCGCGAGTACAGACGGTAGTTGCTTCCATAGAGCTTTTCACTTCTTGGCATTATGTTTTCTTTCTTTTGTTTTAAATAGGTCGGTAATTGCATGAAGGTTTTTTTTATGAATACTACAGCTCAACATTGCCAACAATCTATACACATGATTTTCTGTCCGTAAATTCGCAGTAAATTTGAACTATGTGCTTGTGATTAACTATGTTGTGGTTTGCAAATTGTAACGATTGCAAGTACTTGTTTTAAAAACTCCAAAACATGGCAACTCTGAGCAGTTTATTAGCATTTCTATAAATACTCATCACGAATTACGAAAAAAAAATCATATTTTGTCAAAGGGTGTGTTATGGCGCCAAAACACACCCCAAAACGCTGTTGAGACTCACATCCCTTGGATACAAATTTTCTCTCCATGATGAAGCTGCCAAACCATTTCACCACTTGTACACGAAAACATCATGATTTCGGTGGATAATCACATGAGGTGAGCGTTCGCAATGTTAAAACTTCTGCCATTTTGTCAAGAGTATTGTGCCTGCAAGGATACGTCGGATGTATCCTTTGTTCTGCCATTTTGTCAAACGTATTGTGCCTGCAAGGATACGCAGGATGTATCCTTTGGCTGACTATTGGTTATTTACAATCTCGGTTATTCTTGAACTTTTTTAAAGAAAAAATGTTGACTTTCTACAATCAGACGTTTCTGTTTTTTCTTTTATTAAAATATCGTTGGCAAATTTTTACTTCCATTTACATACACAAAATGTGCACATTATGTAGATATCTGAACACATACAAGTTTACACACTTATGTACATTTACAATGCGTTCACTTGCGTTCTTAGACGGGTATTTAAATAGAATTATTAGGTACAATTATATCTTTGCAGGTCAAAAATGATAGTCGTCAGTCATGTATAGGAAATGCATTTTCATAAGTATGCCGAGGGTATTGTAATAATGGATGCTGATTATAGTCTACGTTACTCATCTCAGCCATAGAAAACACGTTAACTACATAAATGAACTCAAGACAGCAATGTATTCGGTCAGAAATTAGAGTTTTTAACATGATATTGTATAGCGAAAGGTACTGGCAGTCTGTTAATATCGTTAAGATGTCTATCATCAATTGAAAATGTTTCCATATGCTGTTTTTGCCACATCCATCACACGTTCTGACAATTTTTTCCCGCTGAAGTGACAAGATGTTTCATTCTAGCAAGAGCTTGCAATATATTTGTTGTCGTCAACTTCATGCCCTAAAGATACTGTTTATTTGCTCTTGTAAGTATATATAGTTTTCGCTACTTCCATGTGTTTTATCATACACGTATTACATACCGTATATGATACGGTACCAACTGCAAACCGCATACACCCAGATCTGCCGTCGCATAATGCGCCGGCAGATCTGAGTCTATGCAGTTTGTAAGGACTAATCTGTAGAACAAACAACATAGACCCTGATCTGCCGGCGCATTATGCCACGGCAGATCAGGGTCTATATTGTTTTTGCATTTTATCTCGGATAATACGCGAGTATAGACTTTATATAAAAAAAATTAACTAGTAACTCCGCATACAATGGTTGACACCATCCGATCTGTATTTTTTTTAAATCGAGGATCAGCGTTACTTACTCAGTTATTAGTATCTCTTTAGATGCTGAGTTACTATTGTCTTTATGTGTTGACAGCAAAATCAATGTAAAGTTGAGTATGAACACATCAATAATTTCTCTGGCAATTATTTTGTCAATCGCCTTCCAGTTTGGTTCCAAACATGAATTGATTTGCTGAGCATCATATAGCATGTTAGGCTTGTATGTTTTTGAAGCTATCCATTTAACAGTGAAAAAATACCTGATCTCAAGTGTCACTGAGATAGCTGAAGCCGCAACATGGATGTCAGAGTAAATTTTTTTTGGACACTTATATCAGATTTATTTGATCGTACTTAGTATAACCATGATATGCCCTGCAGACTGCACTTTCTTGCCCCGTGTCAATACCCAGCGCACCTGTACTGCACGGACCATGTAAACGACAAATAAAGTACATTTGTACTGATATATGAGCTGTGGAAACTACATTACCTATATCACCTGCGCCATTCTTGTCCAAGGAGTAATACAGAATCTTCAACAGACGCTAGGCAGAATGATCAAATGACGTAAGTTTAGAAACCGTAGTTGTTATTGACTGACAACAGGGGAAGTGAACCCACCTAAATATTAGAACCGGCAGATTAATATTTATTTTGCACGATATATTTGCAGGGTGACACTAGGTACTTTACACTAAAAATAAAACTACATTTACACAGATAACTCACTCAGTTGATTCTGTGTTCTTTTATTTTCAACAGTCCATGCAGGTGTGGAAATAATTTAAAAAAACAAAAACGGATAAAATATCGTAGACGTCTAAGGTCATTATATTTTAAGCAGCCATCATGGTATATTTCATACATTCAGATGCTCCCCTAAAGATGGTTGTATATGGGTAGGAAGTTAATCATGTTTTTTTAAAAAAAAAATGTACTTAATATTTCTTCCAAAAATGCAGCCATTCAAAACAGATGAATTTTGATTCGTTTTCTCACCATTTTAAACGCAAGAGTTATGTTCCTTGCGATATAGTCTGTTACAAAGAATGCATTGGTCGTTTCATTACATATAATGACCTATCAAGTTGGCAAATTATTCAGATATTTGGAACTATTCGCTTGGGGAGAGGGGATCATATAATCTAACAGAACGAAAATCTGGCTTCACTTCCTTCAGTACAAAGTTGTTTAATACATTTTGCATATATATACAACATCTGCTACGTAGGTAAAACTCACATCTTAGAACAGCCATTGTTATGAACAGAACAATGAAGAAATTATATATATGGTTATTACCTCCATAGATGGCTAAAGTCCAAGTCACACAGGTGGTGTAGGCTTTCGGTACCGACTATTTCAGCTATATGTGTCATTTTTGAGAATTTTATTACACAAACGGCGATTATTCACTTTATTTCGCTCGTCGTCGATCAATATTCCTAGAAAATCATTATATAAACCCCTCGAGAAATACATCTGACAAAATCAGTGTTAAAGTATGTGGACATTTTTAGACGAGGTCAAGCAAGAGGTGTGATCCAATGTAAACCAGATTGAATGTCACACTGTGATGTCACAATGAAAGAGCCGCGTATTGCAACAAAATTTGAACCTACCCCTGCACTGGTAATGATTAAACCGGAAGTCCGCTTTTCATTGCCTTTTTTACTACCAGTTTGTCAATGTAAAATTCCACAGCAATCTATAATTTTCGTGACAGCGAATGTGCAGAGTACTCAACAATCAGAAATGAACAGACTTTGGTAAAACTACTTCAGTATTAAATTATACAACAACAATTAATATTTCATTTTAGATCAGTAAAAGCGCCTACAGGACTGTGTTGACGTATACTCATTTGTAATGTTCAGGTTATGAATGGCAAACAACAACACACACCTGGATTTTTGTCGACAACGTTGTCCAAAAAAATCTACTAGCATCCCCAGTCTGATCGAATTAGTCGAAGGTTTTAGCATATATCGTTATTCGGTGATACATTAGCCATACTATTGACTAAAGACACTGTATGTGTTGTAATACATGTAGGTCGCTCTCAGTTGGGGTGCGTTTTGGCGCTTTGAGCAGAAAATTTATTCACCTTGAATTTGTTGTTCAGGTATGTTGGTAACCTTGGTAATGATTAAAGGAAATGAATTTATTTTAAAAATTACGCTGAACCGAAGTCACCAAAACAGCTGAGTGATGATCTAAGCCGAAATAGATTTCTGGTCACTTGCGCCAAATTGCATTCTTTGTTTACAATTTGTTTTATAGCCAGTATGCACGTTTGAAGAAAATTGTTTCCACCAGGTAAATCTAGTTTATAAGAATGGAAAATAATGATTGATTCTGAACCATATATTATAAGTGATAATCTGTAATGTTAGAAAAGTACTCCTAGTTTATATCAATATTTTATAGCCCTTCCAGTTTAAATTATAGAGATGATGCTCGTTATATAACGGTTTTATTATTTGTAGTCCTCCTCGCATCACATGGAATGACCAATATTTTGTTTAGTGCTTGTTTGCAAATATTAGTGAACTAACATTTGTAATTATTTACTAGTTTTAGTCTATTTCTATCCTACTCCACCCCCAATAGACAACTTCATTTGTAGTGTGTCTAAAGGTTAGACAAATTATCCCTTTATCGCTGAATGGACTAGAGTTATCTCCTTGGATAACATAAGAAGTGAAAATATCCCAAGTTTTTCTAATTAAAAATCGATTGAAAGAGAAAGCTATGTAAAGTTACTGTTATTTATATCAATAGGGTACAGATTAAATTTCCGATGCTCATGACACCACAGATAACTATGATTTTTAGTGAAAGTACGGAATATCCGTACTTTTTTCTATGGTGTTCCGCGCCGATGTGAAGCTATCAAACAATAACTGCAGTTCAGGGGAAAGTTTCCAAACTAGTTATTACGGAATTACTCCACTGTTGTGCAAATGAGGTCACTGACTTGTCAATTGTGAGACACTTTTTTACTAATTACCAGCCTTTGATACGGCTTGCAAATTTCGAATTCATCAATAAACTTATACGTGATTACTAAACTAGGTCTATATGCCCTGAGAGTTATTGCATCACCAAACCAAAATCTGGTCACCATGACCCAAAATTCACGCTCCAGTGTACGTGCATTTTTTAACAAAATTTTGGGGGGTGGGGTGGAGGAGGGGGGCTATTTCTATCACTCACATACAACTGACGAGTAAGTTATCTTTCCCTATTTTTCTGTTCATCCTGTCAGTGTTACTTATATTTTCACTTCCTTGGCGATGTAGAAGATTACTTGTATGTGCTGCTTAGTTTTGTTCTCTCCAGTAGCTACATTTTTGGGTGGATTGATTCCCTCAACTTCAAGGTCATAAAATACAGTTTGTTAAAAATATTTGTGACTGTTTGTACGCATGTACGGTCCGTCAAGTGCGATGCGTGTATGTTGGCTGAGAACTGCAAGCACCTGCTCTATTTGTTTACATATTTATTTCATGAATGGCTTAAACCAACACACTAACGGTCATACAGTACGAATATGGCCGAAAACTCAACTTTCCAGTACCATGGAAGGGTCATGCACTTGCTGACAAGTTCAATAAGCAGACCATCTAGTGCATCTTCACTGATTTATGTTGTAGGAGGAACTGTTTCTCCTTTAGCATACGGGTTGTAAATTTAGTTCAGAACTCTTAAAATTCCATCAATATCACCACAACAGATTAGGCAAATAATAAGAAGAAAATTCTGTTTGATTAGCATTAAAGCCAGAGAAAGTTAAAGAAATTGAAAGAACAATTCACTAACCTTTTTGTCATTAATAAAGTATACGAATAATGGTAATTAAATATAATTAAACATAAAGTTTCCTATTTGATACCAATATCAGTTGGTCTGTGCGCATTCTGTTCAAAGTCGTCAAATTCAAATCAAAGGTACGCAAGTGTTGTGAAATATTTCGGATTACATAAGAACGCATTTGAAAGATAAGTAAAAATATGTTAACGTAATTAATTTCTTGGTTTATCTCTTTGAACACTCAGGTTAAATATAGTAAGTTTTAAAACCTAGCCAATGTATATGTTGCACTATTTTTCATGTTTGTATTTGTTATAGTCCTGAATTTCATATGTCTATGTGTGTCATCATCATTCAGTCTCTTTCATCCCTTTATGATTGCGCGTGAAATTTTCCCGATTATATCGAAATATGAATCAAATAGGCAATTCATTTAGCAATTGGTGAAATATTATCACAAATGAGCCATTTCCTTCACAACAAATGAGAAAACAAATCAATAAACAAAGCATTTCAACACTGAGGATTAATAAAAATTTCTTTTTTCATTACTAAGTATTTGATCTCAAACGAATTCTGTGAATGACTGTTGATGCTTTTTATCTTAATTTTAACTCAAAAGTAACTCGACTCGAAAATGGAATCATCCACAAAACAATAACAGTGGGTTTATCAGAATGTAAAACTACAATAATCATGACATTTCAATATGTGTAAAGAGAGAGTGGTTTCCAAAGAAATTAAAATATTCTACTGTTGGCACTGACGGATGATAAAAGTAATAAGCTATTGATGAATTAAAATTAAATCAGATTTTAAAAGGTGTTTTGAAAATTCATAAGTGGAACAAATAAAATGAAAATCACATACCCATATCGTTTCTTCAAGACACAAAAGAAAGGGTGTAACTATATGACATAACGTTCTACTGCTTCTAATACTCCTGTAATTATAAAGATCTAAGCAGGTCATTAGAGAAGTCACAACACTGGTCAGTTATTCTGTTGAAGATTTTTGAAACAAAGTTGATACGTGTTCATTCTTCTTTACGTTTTCAATTTTTAACCTTACATTTTTACACATAAATTCAACTTAACTGTTGGTCTTGTTTAGCAGTAAAATTAACCATACGGGAAATGTAATAGGTTACATTTTGCATTGATGCATTTGGAATCATCATCGCAAAATGTGACCACATGTCTCGAAAAGTAACCACATGTCTCGAAAAGTAACCACCTGACTTAAAATGTAACCGCTTCCATTTTGGTATTAAATCTAATTGTTACCATTGACGCAAACAAACGAAAAATGTAACACTCTAGGGGATTTGAATTAAACTTGTCGATGCTTATGTCTGCAGAAACTCCTCGTGAGCTCTATGCGGTACATGTGGCGCATTTCCACAGGTGTCATGATTTTGTCATCCCATCTTTCCGTATACAATCCTTTGCTTTCGTCTTTTTAAACGCCGAGGTACGAAACTGGTCTATCGATAGTAAAGGGCAGGCAGCATCTACTACATATGAATTATTTATTATTGGTCGAGTATAATGGAACTTAGTTGCCTAAATGTATCAAACAAGGTGCACAAAGAAAGCACCTGTTGGTAAATCAATCAGGTATAATAACTACTTAGCTAATTAGCCTCCCAGCCAATTAACATTGACAGGTGGTATGTATGTGTGTTTTACGGCACTTTAGCACAAAAGTGGCTATGTAGTGCCATCACACTGACAGATGGACAGTTAGGTGTTAAGCTTCAAATAGCAATCACCCTACAGCCGATCAGTCAAATTATGATAAAGAGCAAGTTTTCTCGACAACAGGTCTATTCAGCCTGAAAGAAACTACTAATCAGCAGGGACGAATCGGGGGAGTGGGGGGGGGGAGCAGAAGCTTCAGAGGACTTCAGTCACACAGGCCTCTCGCCAACTTCTTTATCCACCACTGATGAGTTCTAGATTATATTTGGGGTCTCGGACTTCAAGTAGTTCGTCACTCAATGGTTGAATCACTGGTCGTCATATTCGTTAATAAAAGCTCTAAGCGAAACTAACTACTTCTGATATATTCAAGTTTCTCTATTCGTGCGAATGGCATCATTAAAAGTACAGCGTATAAGATCACTGTTATTGTGTACTAGTATTTGAAATGTAATAAACATTTCAAGTTTGAATGTTTATGATATTTAAAGAAGTTAATGCACCACGCTGACAGTTAATAGAGTTTCATAAAAACAGATCACGAACGTGGCGCAAACTTACGTTTTGTAATATCTTCATAAACATTTTTACTACATCTGGTCAACGAGCCACAACAATAATTTACAATAAAAGAAAGTCTATGCCATAGATGGAAATGTCTGTCCACATAGGAGTATTTAATTTTGTAAAACTCTGAAATATATTTAATGTGAGGATTACCTGATCAAAATGCCAGGGTCCATTCATTTTCTCAATTCGCCCTTGTCAAACATTCAAGGTCGCTTAATAAGTCATTGTCTGGCCAAATGGCAATCATGTGGAACATAATTCACGGCTGTTGTGTAAAATATTCCCCAATCTAATTGTAGCATTCGATTTATCTTGCCACGTGTAGGAGGACAGGAGACCATTCATGACAACGTATGCTAATCGGCTTCACAACAATCACCTTTAGTGTTTGTGAAAAGAGAAATACGGTCTTTTTACATCCCTTTTTTTCCCCTCATAAAGTCAATTTTAATGAAGTCTTTAATCAAATCACTGGGCGTGTAGCTAATTCTGCTGGGGGTTTTTCTTTTTTTTTTACTTATTTTCCGAAAGCAATAGCGCCATTTAGTATACAAAGTCCACTCGTGAGTCGATGATAATACAAATAATTGACGAATCCCCCCCCCCCCCATGGTTCACTTACCTACCATTAGCTATAAGTTAATCTTGGTTTATTCAATATTCCAAATAACTGCTGCCCAGTCTTTTCACTGGGCTATGCATGATTTGTTACGTAATAAGGTCTGTGTTACTAAACTTTTCTAATTCAAGAGCGACGTTGTTCACTGATGGTTTGACACTATACATTGAAACTTTCCTGAACCGGGCATTATTTGAAAACAAAATTGGCCGTTAAATAGCGGTGACAATTATACAGAGGTCTGATTTGAACTGCAACAGTCATATTGGGATCCAAATATGTGAACAGTATGCGGAGATGAATGGATTACAGAGTGGCTTGTGACCAGTATGCGGATGTGAATGGTTCAGGGGTTCCCAACCTTTTTGTGCCTACGGGCACATTTGCGAGTTTATGAGAGAGTGGCGGGCACCAACCAGTTAACTTTACCCATTTTTTAAATTATTATTATTCATTATAACCTCTTTCGCGGGCACACAAAAAACCTTGGCGGGCGCCATTGCGCCCGCGGGCACCGCGTTGGGGACCACTGGATTACAGAGTGGTTTGTGACCAGTATGCGGAGGTTAATGGGTTACAGAGTGGCTTTTGACCAGTATGCGGAGGTGAATAGGTTACAGAGTGGTTTGTGACCAGTATGCTGAGGTGAATGGGTTACAGAGTGGTTTGTGACCAGTATGCGGAGGTGAATGGGTTACAGAGTGGTTTGTGACCAGTATGCGGAGGTGAATGGGTTACAGAGTGGCTTGTGACCAGTATGTGGAGGAGACTAGGTTACATAGTGGCCTGTGACCAATATGCGGAGGTGACCGGGTTACAGAGTGGCCTGATTAGGGAATGTTTCACGGTATGTTATGTATATATAAAACTGTTGGAATTTCACCAAATTTGTGTAAAACTGTTACTATGAGCCAAAAGTTACTCTCTAATAAAGCTGGAAAATTTTCCAGAAAAAAAATAAAAATAAAAATTTTGTTAAAGAAAATGCTAAGCTAATTAGTAGGGGTTGTTATCTCTGATTTGGGGATTTGTACATTATGTAAGATACTGGATAGGTTTTTCGTGACCGGACTAACTCAGAAACGATGTGCAACTATACTGGTGAGGAGACAGGGATTCTTTTGAATAAAATGTACTAGATCTCATGATATCAATCCACTTTAGATACATGATATCTAGTCGAAGTACAGTGCGATGGCTCACTGCAACAATGATTTTTGTTTTACTGGTTTCTTTTTCTTAAAGTTGCCAGGTGTTGCACGATATCTATGAACTGTATAATATTTTAGAGAGTGGATCATTCTCTCCGTTAATTGAAAGACTAAAGTATACATAGAAACACGGGATATATATATATATATATATATATATATATATATATATATATATATATATATATATATATAGAGAGAGAGAGAGAGAGAGAGAGAGAGAGAGAGAGAGAGAGAGAGAGAGAATTACAAATATTCACCAAACAGAACGGAAAGTGCTATCCCTAGATTCTACAGGAGAATGATTGTTAACATTAACAGAATTTTTAGGTACGAAAAAATAATATTATCATACAGGTTCGAGAATTTTAATTCGTTCTCTACGGAGTTTTGAACCCGGATCCGCGGGTTACGGCACCTTCCACTCTGTTTGGTGTATATTTGTAATTCTCTATAATATCTTCTATATACCTTGATTTCTGTAGTAGGAATCCAGATGGACTCTGTACTTAGATGAGAATTAATTACTGGGTCGACATGCAGGTATGTCTGCTACGCACGAATGCCTATACCACCGACTTTGTTCCATCATTCTTTAGTGAAGTGTGCATGGTCGAGATGGTAATACGGTTGGTGCTTACATGCAAGGCGATGGGTGCCGTAACCCGCAGATCGGGGTTCGAATCTCCGTAGAGTACGAATTAAAATTCTCTAACCTGTCTGATAATATTATTTATTGGTATATATATATATATATATATATATATATATATATATATATATATATATATATATATATATATTGATGGTTGATATCGTATTTCAGTATCATACACCCAAATTGGAACTACTTTGGTGTCTTCTGCGTCGTCCGCGCGTCAATATTTTTAGACGTAGTGAATCTTTTATAAATTCCAATTCGTTTTGAATTTCGTTCATGCTGTAAAGCTAAAAGTATTTAAACTCGTTCAAGAGGGATCTTGTAATAAATACAAAACCGCATTCGTGTTTTGTTCTGAGTCTGGAGAAATCAACTCGTTTGATATGTGATATGAATACGACCTAACGGCCAGGATGTATCCCTATGCCATATCAACCTAATGGCCTTGACATATCCCTATGCCATATCAAACTCGTTTTTTTTATTCCGCCGAGGAGTAAGAACAAAACACATATGCAGAAGAAAAAATTTATATATATATATATATATATATATATATATATATATATATATATATATATATATATATATATATAGAGAGAGAGAGAGAGAGAGAGAGAGAGAGAGAGAGAGAGAGAGAGAGAGAGAATATTTTCTCAAACAATTATTTTGCAAAATAGTCATTTATTGTAGGGTCATTATTGCTTGCCTCCTTAAAGTGGCATCCGTGAATTTATTTTTCGAATGCATTAATTTTGTTTCCGAAAGTCTGCACATCTACTATGTAAAATGCTTGGTCTTTTATATTGTGCTCACCACTATTTCTAATACATAAAATGCTTGGTCTTTGTTATTGTGCTCACCACCATTTCTAATATGTAAAATGCTTGGTCCTTGTTATTGTGCTGACCACCATTTCTAACAAACGAATGAAGCACGACACTTGATGTCACTTATTTATACACTGATGCGGATAAAAATAAAAATAAAAAAACAGGCCTTGCTATGATTGTTTTTAAATGTTATTATAGTAACTGATACTATCTGTAACACAACGTAATGTTAAAAACCTAAAGAGTGCTACAAGAGGTAAAGATAGAATTTTTCTTTTAATACATGCTGCAAAAAGTGATCACCCCCAGTATAAATAGGGAGAGCTGTAGCATTTTCCCACTCACCACATACAAAATTTGTACATGTGGTCCAAAAATATATTTCCCCCACCATATAAAACTCGCATATACAGGTCTCAAAGGGTAATCTACCTGCTATGTATCAGCCACTTTTCTCTATGAAAAAAAATAAAACTAAATGAGAATTAATTAACAACCTTTGCCTTCTGTGTCTATATAACAACACGACAAATTGTATCTTGAAAGGATGTTAATGTGGATGATATTTAAGTGTTTTGCACTGTCCAAAATTATATTTTGGAACAAATTCCTAGCTCCAGGCGCAATCGTTCTTTATTGTTGTTATTAATTCGCTCACCGCCGACTATCAAGGAAGTATCAACAAATGGCCTAGATGGAAAAGGCAACCAGATATTTAGATTCAGCTCTCAGAATGCAATATACAGTACAATGTATATGTTGCACTACCTACCTACCTACCTACCTACCTACCTATCTATCTATCTATCTATCTATCTATCTATCTATCTATCTATCTATCTATCTATCTATCTATCTACATGTATATGTGTAAAGATCGATCAATCGATAAATAGCTTTTTATCCCAAGCAAAGACAATGATACAAAAGATTGCATAAATATGGATAGTTACTACTATGTAGCACTGCACAAGACGAGAAAAATGTCCATTACAAATTCTAGAAGTTTTGATATTACCGATAAAATTGTAACAGTCCAAATACTTTTCAAAATCAGACAAGAAAATTTATTAACACAAAACCAGAATTGTGAGACTTTTAATTGTACCTTACGTGAATTTTGCTTGCAACTTTCAGCACTAGCGGTTATGATTTATTACGGGATTATCTTCATAAATGCTAAAGGATTTAGCTTACGATGAGTATGATATGTAAACATTTTAGTTTGAAATCTAAGGCAGGGTTTGTGCTGGAAACGTTTTACAAATTGAAGTACTGGTACCAGGCTTAACAGTGTGATTGCACCTGGTACACCAAGTGCATATATATGACGTACTGACCAGTGCTATATGATCTTATAAACCACTGACTCTAGATATAGTTTGACAATAAAATTGACTTTGAGCTATTTATAAGTACGTGTATTATCAATCAATTTATATATCAAGCTTTGACATTATCATGGCAAATGTCAAAATACATCCTAAAATAACAATTTTATAGACAACTTCCAAGGGAGCTGAACTGATCACACCCCATATCGATTTCGTGCACTCCACACCCTCTGATAACCTGTCATATCGATAGTAAAAACTCCCTTCTCTTCTCTTTCTTTCTTCTCTGTCGACCTAATAGGTGAAGCGCTGCAAATTTTTAAAGCTGAATAAGGTCCAACTTTTCAACATCTAGTGCAAAAAATAATAAAAAAAATAGTTGTTCACGCAACAGCAATAGATAAACTCGTAGATTTTGCGTATTATAAGCTTACCTTATTGTGTATATTTGCAATCAATGGTCAGGTATTTTAATTCTAGCCCCAAATTACTATCCAAAACAAAATATAGGAAAACAATCTTTCTTTGACCTATTATTACTGATTATTATAGTGGGACATTGTGCAAATGTCAGTCTATAACATTCAAATGAAGCTTGTGACCAAGTAATAGTTTGATTATCGTATGCACTTGTATAAGTCGGGTTAAACTGCAAACAACAAAGATCCTGAGATGCCGTCGCATTATGCGCCGACAGATCAGGGTTTATGTTGTTTGTTCTGCTGATTAAATTCTAAAATTAAAGGACAGGCCCAGATCTGCTCGTGCATTATATATACGGTAAAGATTGCTTTGGCTTTGTGGGTTTTAACGCCATTTCTCAACACATGATAGGCTACACATGGCGGCCTATATAGTTGGTGGAGGAAGACCGCGGGAAGAATAACATACCCACCTGGGTCGAGCTGAGACTCGAACTCACGCGGACAGAGGTGAGATGTGTGGGTGATCTGTAAAGGCGAGCGCCTTAGACCACTCCGCCACCAGGGGCCCCCATATACGATAAAGAAGATGTCAGGTACAAGTATAATCAAATCTTTCGCATAGGAAGTTCTTCATATTGAAATAAGGTACGAAATGGGCCGAAGTAAGTTCGTAAAAGCAAATAATAGTTGTAGGTCACCGAATTAGTTTCGACACTATCAGCATCAACGTAATATGATCCTCCTCCCAAGCGGCCTTACATAAAATTCAATGGGTTTTTGTAGTGGACGGGACTATTTTTTTTTTTACAATATCTTATTTATTTCTTGATATAGACCTTTAAAATACTTTCAAGAAATATTTTTAATGATATCAGTTTTGAAAAAGGAGAGAAAATTCATAGTTCACCGTGCTTAAAGTAAACATAGAATAACCTTTCTATGCAGAACACGCCGAGTACACGTTAACCGATGAGCCTTTGTGTTTTAACATGCATTAGTTTAATAGAGATATTAACAAAATGCTTTCCTCTGATAGTGTAGCGACAGTTATGTGTGTTTGTGCCACGCCTATTCCAAGACATTTGCTTTTCTGAAAATCGGCCATCTTCTATGAAACTCCTAGCAATTGCCATTTACACGTTTCCATGTATAGCTTTGTCATCGATTGGATTTGACATGAGTAAAAAATATAAAGAAAGATTATTGAAATCTGTCATAGTTAAATACGGCTTCGATATCCTGAAGCTTTGGGCTAGTTATCTTTCATCAAATTGTAAAAGCAACACAGTTATGTCACGTTCGTGTCATATTAAAATTCAAAGTTTTCAGATGTCACGCATTCATAATGTCAGACATTGCCCGAGTTTACTAAATGACAGTGGGTTTATACCATAACAATAGGGATCCATTGATTTCGATGAATTAATCGAAAGACACAAAGTTAAGCAATGAAGTACAATACTCTTTATCCAACATGAGACTTCTAGTTTAAATATTTATGAGAAAGAATCAACCTTTGCTGTCCTTTTTACAACAATAGCCATCACGTGAAGAATTTGCTGACCTTTCAAGTGTTTGTCTAAAACGTATTGACTGCAGAGAAAAATGAAACTAAACTTTTCCACAAGGAAAGATCACCGATTCTCATTATGTTAATCAAGCAATCAAAGCAAGATGATGACACCTAAACAAGATAATTGTTGTTACTCGGTACTAACTTTACCGTTATGTACATTTTGCTAGTGAACACAGGAGACGATATTTCATAACGCTACATTAAATAGGTAAAAACAAATTATATATATATATATATATATATATATATATATATATATATATATATATATATATATATATATATATATGTGTGTGTGTGTGTGTGTGTGTGTGTGTGTGTGTGTGTGTGCGTATGTGTGTATAAAGAACGATTTTAAATATGTTGAACGGGACCTATTACTAAAGCATGTGACAATAATGCACGTAGGACCTACCAGTTAGCCAAAGAGCTAAAGTAGCTCAGTTGGTAGAGCGTCAGAGTTGTAAGCCAAGGGTCACGGATTCGACGCCCGCCCAGACCAGCCGGTGTCGTCTGCTTTAGAATGGCACTAAGTTCCCATTTCTTCGGAATGATATTAGTTAACCATTGAATTTCAGAGCAATTTAAGCTTTTCAACGTGGAACTAATTAAATATCGTACGGTGTTTGTCAGCAATACAGTTTGAAAGTCAGTCTTCAGCAATATCGCATGTGACACGCCTGCAGGAAAATAAAAAAGAAAGATAAGAATGTACAAAATTGTTTTGTTTTTTTTCTGACTGAAAAGATATGAAACAGGAAACTCGTACAAAAAGAAAAAAAAGCCGTGAATTGAAGCCCATACCAAGAGTTATGATTTTTCCCTACACAGAGGTAACTTCATAGGAAATTTGTCATATACTTTAGTAATTATGCAAATATATATTGAAACATTAGTCTACTGATAATGTTTTATGTAGATGAACAATCAAATGCAGTCAGTAGTATATGGGGATGAAATGGCCTTAAGAAAATGACACTATGGCTTCAAGGGGAATTAACATTACGGACACCGTTTGAAAGTATGACCCTATGACCTCACTAGGAATTTAACATTAGTTCATAGGATTAAAATTACGTATGATCCTATTGCCTCAAGGGGAAATGTAATGTTAAAAACTTCAATAGGAATTACATTGTATATACTATGGGGACTTTTGGGAATTTAACATTAGGGTGGCGCTTTGTGGTCCTATGGGAATTTAACATGGCGAGTCGGTATGGGGATTTGACACACTTAATGTCAATCCAGTTGAAGATACAGCAGGCCGATGCCAATACCCTCTTACCATTAGTATATCTGGAGACTTTGCATGAACTATATAACGAGTGGCTGCTCCCAATAATACACTCAATGCTGCCATAGAGGATACATGCATGTATCCTAGATTTATACATAAACCATAACCTGTGCCTCAGATTATGTTGGCAGTGTTGATAAATTTACATATATTGTGCTGCTGACACTAGGCAGAATTTTAGATAAAAAGAATCACAACAGTTTTTTAAAAACTAAATAGGCACGGACCTGAATGAAATCATTAGCGGACGTAAATAAAAACATATTTCCTAGGTATAAAAGGGGACCGATAGAACAAAAACACTGAGGTCAACATTGTATGTGATTTTTTTTACGACAGAGTGAAGTTCATACCCTGCGTGTTATTTATTTGCAATTGGATTTTTTTCTACAAAAGATGAATATTTTAGAAAATATGGACAAAGGTAAAAAACTATATTCAATATTCATATTTAGAATTACTTGAAAAAATGTATAAAGAACATGTAAATTTATTATATTACAGAAATTAATTGGAAACAAATCATAATGTGAAATCATTAGCGGACGTAAATAAAAACATATTTCCTAGGTATAAAAGGGGACCGATAGAACAAAAACACTGAGGTCAACATTGTATGTGATTTTTTTTACGACAGAGTGAAGTTCATACCCTGCGTGTTATTTATTTGCAATTGGATTTTTTTTCTACAAAAGATGAATATTTTAGAAAATATGGACAAAGGTAAAGAACTATATTCAATATTCATATTTAGAATTACTTGAAAAAATGTATAAAGAACATGTAAATTTATTATATTACAGAAATTAATTGGAAACAAATCATAATGTGAAATTATTGTTTCAAGTTTTAAAATGAAATTGAAAAAATTGTAGGAGATTATGATAATATATTAAAAGTAGCATTATGTTATGCTCTATTTAATAAAAATGTCAAAAAATTGTATCGAAGTCATTGTAAAGATTGACACATTACAACTACCGAAAAATATCTTATTGAAGACTTATTAGTCAATATTCCTGACTTTCTTATTTAATTTTTTCTTTTCTTTTTAAAGTAAAATCTAAAGAGAGAGAGCATGTTATACGTGTCATCAAATGTTTTAAAATGAACATATTTGCATCGTCCTAAAAGAAAAGAAAATAATTTTCAAAATCCAGCAGAGGTTCTCAATATTCCTAGTGAAACAACTACAATTGAAGCCACTGTCACTCAACCGATGTATCCTCTGTTACAGAGAATGTACTGGATTTAAATTTGGATTTGGCTTTATGCGATTTCTTGTTTCTAGTCCCCTACCCCTTGTTTGTATGTAAGGACGTGTGTTTGTTGATTTGTAAGGATATATTTGTTTGTTTGTTAATAAGGGTGTGTGTTTGTTGATTTGTAAGGATATATTTGTTTGTTTGTTAATAAGGGTGTGTGTTTGTTGATTTGTAAGGATATATTTGTTTGTTTGTTAATAAGGGTGTGTGTTTGTTTGTCTATAAAGCAGGTGTGAGTTACCCTCACATATCCCCTTTCCCTCCTCCGTTGGTATATTTGGTGTTGGATAGTAAGGTTGTACGTTTCTTTGACCATTAGTTGGTGTTAGTGACCCTCAACTATCCCATTTTTCTTCTCTGTTTTGTTTGTAAGTGTGTGTTTGATTGTAAGAGTGCGTGAATGTTTTTGTCTATAAGTAGGCGCATTTGAAATGACCCTCACCTATCCCCTTTCCCTCCTCTGTTTTGTTTGTAAGGTGGGTGTTGGTTTATAATTGTGTGTATTAGTAACCATCCAAAACTACCATTTTTGTTGACCATTTTATTTGTATGGGTGGGTTTTGGATGACAAATAGTCGACAATTACTTATCTCCTACTTTCACTCATTCATTTTGTTTGTACGGGTGAGGGTTTGAACTTAATTATGTTTATTAGTGACTGTAAGATAATTCCCATTTCCCTTGTCCATTTTGTTTGTAAAGTGAGTAATGGAGAGTAAAGGTGGGTGTTGGATTGTAATTATGTGTGTTAGTGACCATCGCATAATTCTTCTTTCTTTCATCCGTTTGCTTGTATGTGTGGTTATTTGTCTTTAAGAACATGTGTGGATCTCAAGTAATAGGTGTTAGTCGTCATAACTCTCCGCATACTTTACATCCCCTTTACACACGAGTTATATGTGTGTGTAAGTGTCGGTCAGTAAGGGTAAGGACTGCTCAGTAAGAATGTGTGTTGGTCAGAAATGATGTGTTGGTCAGTCAAGTTTTGTGTTGGTCAATAAGACTATGTTGGTCGGTGATGATGTGTGTTGGTCACTAATGGTTGGTGTTTTATTAAAAAAAGCTGTTTTTCCCTTACCACACTCTACATGCAAAGGCTATTCATCTATACATGTCTATCTATCTATCTTTCATGATTCCTTGCTACTTTTTTAATTCATGGCTGTGTGAATATCTATTTGTGTGTGTGTGTGTGGGGGGGGGTCTCTCATCAATACACACACGCACATACAACTTTTTCTTTCCTTTTTTGCTTTGTTTTGATTTGACAATGAAGAATTCTTTCACTCTGGACGATACTGACTTTCTCTGTCGTGTTAGTGATGCATACGGATCGATCGATTTACATACAGCTGTCTGTGACAGTCAACACATAACGTTGTCATCTTCTGCGTTGTTCCGCTTGTGTCTTTCCAACATAGTTTCATGTGATAGTTTCATGATAACATTCACTCATGGTATACTAATGTTTATTTCATTGTACTCTCTCACACTATATATTTAGAGTCCCTTTGTAAGATGATAATATAGTTCAGTTCCACTTATATTTTTAGCCTGTAAAGATGAAAGAGCAACAAAAGGTCGCACATCTGGACAGAGATTTACAGAAAGTGATTCGAAAATAAACAACGTCTTGCAAGACCTTTGGAGAAACTCAACACTACTCCCCATTATGTCCACAACGTCAACATTGAACCCGTTCTCCTAAGAAAGAAGAAGCAAAGTACTGAGACAAAAGCCAAAACGGACGGTTTGTGTTTCACGAGCAAGGACATTGGCCTTCAGAGTGTCCTCCACACAGCAAGAAAGTGAAGGAAGAGAAAAAAGATGAGAAAACAAAATATTTCAGAAGCAGAAGAACCCATTATCTCTAAGACATTCAAAGTAAGACAATAACAAGAAAAATGTATTTTGCGAAATGATGCAATTCCTCCTTCATGAGAATATACCAAACGTATGTGAAAATAAAACGTTTTAATTTGTCTTAGTGTTGTTTTCACCTTGTTACCTTTTATTTAGAGTTTTTAATTTTTTGTACAATTTATTCCTTGTTTAGAATTTTTAAACGTTTATTCACTTATTTGTAAAAAAAAAATTAAAATTTTAAAACTCACCCGGAATTTAGCGGAGACCAAGATAATACCAGAATAGTATACTATAAAATATGGCTGAGAGTAAAACTTGTACTAAAAATCCTAAACTGACCCGAAATTTAGCAGAGACTAAAAAATCAAGAATATTATATTACTAAATATGCTTTGTCTAAAAGTCGTACCAACATTACGAAACTAACATTAAATTTAGCTGAGATTTTCAGAAATCTGGAAGATTATATTAAAATGATACAGACTTAAAGTGGCATTAAGATACAGAAACTGATTAGGGCTTTAGCAGACAGAAAAAAAAATATCGATAATTTTTTTTCAAAATTGTACATTTGTATGGCTCCAAATAAATACTCAGGTCAAATAAATCAGCTTAGATATATCCTTAAAGATATAATTATACTAAATCAACCATCGTCTGCTTCTACATTCTATTGTAGTTCGCATGAAAATCATTATTTCATTATTGTATTTGAGTCTTTTGGAAGCAACATGAAACCATGAACATACGAAGGCAAATGTCTCTAAAAATTCGGGTCATATAATTCAGATGCAATTATTTTCAAACATTGCCATTGAACATATACTGATATTGCCCCAGTTATTGCTGCAAACAAACTGGCTCACCTTTACTTAGGTAAAGTCGTAACTAATAAACCTCATGTTGCCAAAATTGAAACCACTATTATATATTGTTGAAATTATGCTTTATAAAAACTTAAAGTTTTTTTGGGGATATTAAGTCCTAACAACTGATATAGTATACTACTTAAGTAATTTCAGTACAAACTTATTTAGACTAATCTTTATCCATACATATATGGCGCCACTTGAAGCCGAATTCTATGGCAAAAGTCCCAAGTTTATACGGCACATTACCTATTTATATTGTTCCGGATACAGCCATCTTGCCATGATCACGTATCCAACTTGTTCAATAATTAGCATTAAATAAAATACAACTTCACTGACCTTTTATAATATGGTTCAATGAGTGCATATATTTATCTGAAGATCAATAAATGTATTCTTTATTACAATATTATCCTGTCCTTATTGAATACTTAGAAGAAAACAAATTCTTGAGCTGTTTCTTTTTAATTCTTAATTTTCAAAAAATCCGCACAGCGATGATGTTCTCTTTATGCCTTATCGACAAAAACATCAAGAAGGACATGTAAAGGTTCTCAAAGACCCGCGTGGCCGTAGACTTAAATAAAGCCAATATTTACATACATGCATGTTATGATCGATTCGTGCTGGTACCATTTGATCTTCAATGTTCCCTATATTCCCAGTGCTTTGATAGGCTGTGAAAACTGACGAAAAATACTTGCCTTGGATTCAGAAAGATCAAAAATAAATAAAATTTTAAAAAGTATTAACCACCAAATAATTATTTGCTTCGGTGATTTTTTTTTCCTCCAAAATCCCGCGCCTCCCTTACTAGATAAAAATGTCTTGATCCGATCTCCTCCTATTTGCGTATATTGTCTCTTATTATCGGGTGAGAAAAATTCTAGCTCTCAATTAGGAACAAACAAAATATTCCAGCTCCAGAAGACTTTGAACTCCCATCCCGAACCCAATGAAACGGTCGGTGCTTAAGTTTTTACATAATGCTATATTTGCCCTGTTGTCGGGGCCTGTTATAAGTATACTTTCTAATTTGTGTAAATTGATGTATGTAACATGGCATAATATGTTTTCGTTAGCAAATATCCAAAAACTTGTTATTTGATCATTAAGTACTAATCATTGTCTGGAAACTACAATGTATTTCCAGCAAAGTGAATTCTTGCCATTGCGCACTATACTGACCTGACCTCACCTGAGTGCTTATCGTACAGAATTTCTAGACACTTTGGCAAGGCATGGAAAACTTACATTACAAAAAGAATTTGAGATATTGGCAAGTTTTCCTTGCTTGCCTTTCCTCCGCTCAAATGATTCTAATAACCTCTGTCACTTTCGCCTACTTGAATTCGTGATAATTCGTGGAGCCTGATCACAGAAAGGTGAAGGAAGGGAATATATTTATTTATTACATACCCGTTTAACTTTATATGGTTGATCTGGTGTTCGATACATATTTTCAATCCGTATTTCCGTATCGCACACCTAGACTGGATTCAGAAGTTTTTACTGACGTCCGCGCGTCGAGGCACCGAACTGAATTTTTACAAATCTCAGTTTGCTTTGATTTTAATTCACATTTTATAGCTGAAAATATCTGGAAAGCGTATAAGAGGAAGTGTATAATAAATACCAAACCTCATTCGTATTATCTTCTGAGTCTAAGGCATGAAACTAACGGTCTTATCCCTCGCCATATCAAATGCGTTTTTACGTCTCGAAACAAGGCACGTATGCGGTTTTGTACATGTATATCTACAATATTTGACAAATTAAACGACAATTTGCATGCGAACTAAAAATAACAAGTCAAAAGTCAATTGATTTCAGACTGCACTAAATACCATCAAAAAAAGAGAATTTTCAACTATATATATATATATATATATATATATATATATATATATATATATATATATATATATATATATATATATATATATATATATAGATTTGAGATACAAAAAAACAACACAAACGCCGATAAATTTGTGCGACTAGTTTTGCATTTACTATATGCTTCTTCAGGCACAAAATGTTTTTGAAAGAAACTGATCTCGTCCATAAAGTTATAAACAATTACGTCATTAACATAACGTCATGTTTTTTAAATAAACGGATGACGTCTATATATTTATAAATAATTACGTAATTGACATAACATCACAAATGATATGCTTTATCATACAAATATCATATGTATAACGGGATCAGAATGATACATGAGTCTCTAATGAAAACTGAGAGTGAGATTATAATGTAGAGACTAACAGTCATACATATAACTACATATTTTTATATAAATATTATATGCATACATATATATACATATACATATACATACACATACATACATACATACATATATATATATATATATATATATATATATATATATATATATATATATATATATATATACATATTCACATACATACATACATATACACATATACATATATATATATACACACATATATACATACACACATACATACATACATACATACATACATACATACATACATACATACATACATACATACATACATACATACATACATATATACATACACACATACACATACATACATACATACATACATACATACATACATACATACATACATACATACATACATACATACATACATACATACATACATACACACATACATACATACATACATACATACACATGTATACAATATATAAATTCCTCCACTAAAAATCTATACAATTTTATATAATGCCTTAGGGATACAAAGTATCTAACCGATTAATCCAATAACTTTCTTTAATAAGTCTGTTCATTTCGCCGTGCACAATATCGATTGGCATGAAAGAAAAATCACGTAAAGAGTATTGGAATATTGATTTGCAAATTAAATTCTCATAAGATGTTGTTGTTTCTTTTTAACCAGCCTACACAAAGTTGAGAAGAGCTATTGTACTAATACAGGCGTGAACATTAGCGTCGGCGTCCGTATATATATCCCATATACATGTCTACAGCCTCAATGCATCTCAACCAATCTTTCTTCCTAGGACCTAGGCAACAGTTTGGAGTGGATTTCATAGCATATAACCGCTGCGGGAGTAGGTTAAACGGCTTGGAGTGGATTTCATAGCATATAACCGCTGCGGGAGTAGGTTAAACGGCTTGGAGTGGATTTCATAGCACATAACCGCTGCGGGAGTAGGTTAAACGGCTAACTTTGTATATGTACATTATTTGTACATTCTTGGTTACGTTTTTTGCGTTTCGCTTGGCTTCTTCGCACCCTGCACGAATACTGTTACATCTGATATCATGAAACTTTGTGAGCGGATGCACATCAAGGAGTCTACACCCTGATTACAAAAATTGTTCCATATGACGCATATTTAACGCTTCGTTGACTCTAGTTGAATTTGGTGTTTTAAGTGTATATCTCAAGCTCTGTTCAAGCTAGAATCATCAAACAAGATGACTGTATGCCTCTCATTTAGTACCACACCCTTACAGCAAACGATGGTCACTATGCACTACATTTCGCATTTCACTGATTTACGTCACGTTTTTGCGTTTAGCTTTTGACTACATAGTTTTTTGTATCCTGTGTACATACTGTTTACCCAAAATCATTAAACTTAATGAGGGGATGCATTTAGATGAGTACTACACCCTCATAACAAAAGCAAGTCACTGTGACCCATATTTCACTCTTCACAGACTTTGGTTTGTGTTTTCACTGTGCATGCTAGAATCATTAAACTATATGATTTTATACATGTCTATTAGTACACACCTTACAAAAAGGTCACTGTGACCTATATTTCCCATTTTTTATTGACTTGGGTTAGTTTTCTTGAATGCTATGTACATACCATCCTAGACAGAATCATCAAACTTGATGAGGGATGCATCTTGATAGCACTACTCCCTCATTGCAGAAGTAGGTCATTGTGAACCATATTTTACGCTTCCCTTACTTGGGGTAAATTTTGTATTTGATGTTCATTTCTCGGGCAGCGTTCATGCTAGAATCGTCAAATTGATGATGATATGCAAAAGCATATCTCTGTGACCCATATTTTATACTTCAGTGACTTTGTTTAAATTTTGTGTTTAATGATCATTTGTTTGGTGTTGTTATGTTCGAGATGTGAAACTTGATAATTGGATGCATCTATGTTAGTACTACACCCGTACATCCATGCATCCTAGCCTACACAGAAGGCCCATTCTAACCATTGCAGTTGGAAGTAGGAATAAATACATTTATTCAATGGTATACTTTCTATATTAATGACCATACATCACATATTGTGACAGGTTCATGTGAATGAGAAGAATTAGATGAGTGGACTGTATAATTTTCATGTGAGGCCTCAGTTGTACTGGCTAATCAAGATAATTACTGATGCATGAACTATAAACTGGCTGTCACGCCAAGATTTCTCAAAACCATTGACTTTCACCCAATACAATTTGGCGTCTAGTGGTGAACAAAGATAAAAGCTGCTGAAGCAGATTGTAAGAAAAATTCTTTTTTGATTAAGAAAAACAAAATTTCCTGTTTTTATTAACTCACAATACCATATTTACTTTGATATCATAGAAAAATGTTCCTTTTTATTGTTTCATGACATTTATGCCCTGTGATATTATTAATGTGTGCGAGGGGGGTCCCCGGGCGCCGGGCTAAGGGGGGCGCCGTCGGGAGCTATTTGTTCTTTTTTGCCAACATCTCCTCCCCACATCTAAGCCCCCGGTTTCGGGGTTTAGATGGGGGCGGATTTGAAGGTTGGCAAATGACATAAAAACTGATCTCTGTGGCAAAATAGGGGCGCCACTATAGAACATTGCCCCCGGACGCCTCGGTAGGGGCGCCATTAAAGAACATTGCCCCCGGGCGCCTCAAACCCTCGTGCCGCGACTGCATGTATGTATGTTTAACGGCATTTCAGTACAATACTGGCTATATAGTGCCGACTAAAGGTTACGTTCTAAACATCGAAAAATAAAAATTGCGACAACAACAAAAATAATCTTTAATTACAACAAAGGCCAGCATTTGCTTGGCAAGATTACTTTTCCTTAATTTATTTTCCGCATAATGATGAATATTGACGGTATCTACTGGAGACTACTAGATGTTTCGTAGAGGCGAGCTATCTAGTCATTAATTATATATATTTTTTTCTAATAAGACACATACAACATTATGTATTTGGAGTTTGACCGTGGACTTATTACCACTATAATATCCCTGCAAAAAATGTACAAACATCTCTAAAAAGTTTATTTATTCTCTCTCTCTCTCTCTCATGAATTTGTTTTACATTTTAACATGTTGCGGCATATAAGATACTCATTTGGTGCAATTTTGCAAGACTTAAACACATATTTACAATGACTCTGTGATGACTTTAGACATTGTTTTCTATTTTATACTTTCCGAAATTCTTCATATATCTAGTTATTAGAGTGGTTCATAGCTAATATTGGTAAGTAACAAAAGTATCATCATCTTTTAAAGAAAAGCTTTAATTATATACTTTTTCAAATTAATTATTGGTGTTATATTATTATTGTTATTATTATTATTATTATTATTATTATTATTATTATTATTATTATTTGTTTTGTTGTTAATATACAGTTGCATATATACATGCATGCATGCATACATACATACATACATACATACATACATACATACATACATACATACATACATACATACATACATACATACATACATACATACATACATACATACATACATACATACATATGTGCGATTCAAGGGATTTGGTACGAGGTCTCTCGTACGTGTTGCATGCGTGCGTATGAGAAACAATTTGGGATACTTATGTTATAAACTGGCTTGACACCTTTTCAGCAATAAAAGTGACTGCAAAAATAAATAAAAGTATAAAAAAATAAAGATTTAAAAACATGTAGAGTCTATTCTCGACTCTGATCTGCTGTGCTTTAAGGATTTTCCATGTTTTCCTTCCTCAGCGGCAAAATCGAACATGTGCCCCCGATATAATTCATGACCCACCCCAGGGCAGAACCCATCAGCAGGAGTGGTACTGTTAGAAGGGGTGTATGTTATGCTATTATATTTAAAACATGAGGTGAATTGGTTTAGGGGTTATGGCAAGAATAAGCGATCGAAATAAAAAGCTTAACATTCTTCCTGACCCTATGCCACCACCCATGGGCAAAAACCAGGGTCGAGACTGGTACTGAGAGAAGAGGAGTATGTGCCGATATTATGTTCTAAATATGAAGTCAATTTGGGAAGAGGTTACATATATATAAGTGATGGAAAGAACTTTAACCAAATGTGTCCCCAGTATAATTCTTGAAACCAGGGCAGAACCCAGGGGCAGGAATGTTACTGGGAGAAGGGGAATATGTGATGATGCTATATTTGGTGATCCCATGCCCCCACCCAGGAGCATGAGCTGTAACGAGAAAAGGGGAGTGCGTGATGATATTATATTCCAAATATGGAGTAAAATCAGGAAAGGGATTACTGAGATAGAAATGCTGGAACAAACGTCAACCAATACTGCCTACAGACACACGCACATACCCACACCCAAGCATGGACAAACCACACGCTAGATGTTCCCGTCTCGAGGGCATACAAATAAAATGCAATCGTATTACATCCATAGTATAGGTACTCCACGTGTAAGATGGATCAAAATTTATCTTTCTCTTGGTAATACATTCACAGAATGAGGACACAATGGGGATAATTCAGTGAAGGAAGCTTAATTCTGAACGCGAAAACAGTATTAAACAGTCTTACTAAAGCCATGTAAGTTTGTTTGAAGTATGCATCTTTTCAAATTTTGTAATTGCGTCATTGTGCTACATTTAATGTACACCTCCAAACACAGCATCCAACAATCATCAATCGATCCATCCATCCATCCATATTTCTATTAATCCACTTATATATGCATTCGTCTGTCCATCCACCCATCTAACAAACCAGCCAGCCAGCCTACAAACAACTTACTCATTCACTCGCTCAGTTATATCGTCCGTTCTCTATGGGTGAACCTTGCTTGTAATAGTATAAATGTAATAGTATAAATGAAGGTATTATTTTACCGGATAAAGCTGCCTAAAATAGCCGTTACGTTTGTTTGCTTAAAGACAAATGACACTGTTGTATTTGCGCATCCTAATGCGCAACATACAATGGCGAAATACTTAACAGGTCATGACGTCAGGTACCTGTCGAGGATTTTTCTAGCACAGCTTGATGTTTTGAAGGAAATGCCACTATAACCAGCGAGGTGCAACGACTTTCTTATTTTTATTACAAGGAGAATAGTAACGAACGAAAAGAAAAGAGAAATTAAGTTCGCAGAACATATAGGCGACACACACACACAGTGTTGCGAGAAGGAAACTGTCATTATGTCATGGCCATCATCCTGATTTTTTTTCTTTCTAATAGTTTACTTTTCAATCTGATTTACGTTAAAAAAAATGTTGTACTCTTATAAAATGCACACTCCATGTTACTAGAAGTGCGAGAGGAGGGTACGACGAACAAGCCGGTAGATGGACAGATACACACACGCTTGATTTTAAGGTGATCCACCTAAATTTATACATATTTGCAACATATTGTACATTTTATATCATTGAGAACTTATATTTTAAGACACTATCCTTGTGAGAAAGGTATGTACAGTGGCGGAGCGAAGGTTTGAGGCGCCATGGGTGCAATGTTCCTTAGTGACGCCCAAACTATGTCACAGAGAACAGTTTTTATGTCAGTTGCCAACCTCCAACCCCCATGAATCTAAGCCCTGAAACAGGGGGCCTAGATGGGGGGGGGGATCCCGTCGGCCCCCTCCATTCGTCCGGCGCCCGGAGGACAATAGCCCCCCACCCCGAATGCCGCGTCGCCACTGGGTATGTACCACCGAATGTTCGCACTGTTGTTCAAAATAATGATAAAAGATATGATTACAAAAATAATAAAAATAAGAACCATCGTATCTACGATTTATTTTACAGGATACAATACATTTTCAACGGCATACTACTGTTCAAATGGAATTCAAAAAACAGAAAAATTTAATTGCATTCGATCGCTCTGCGGAACAGAAGATAAAAAAAAAACAATGGACGTTTTAACCTTCTTCGTATGCTTCCATTTGTTAAAATACACCTTTGTAATAAGATCTATCGCATAAGCCACGCTATACGAGTATACATTAATAGAACAAATCTTGCAGCTAGTGCTTATTACTTTATTTGTTTCATAGTGAAATAACGGTCATGGTTTGCTAAAAGCCGCCAGTCGGTGATTAGCGAGGGTAAAGAGAATCAACGTTAATATGAACCGAAAAAAAAATATATATATCTTGAGTACTAAATACAGAAAATCGGAAATACATACCATTTTCAAACACACCTAATTATCAACTAGGCAGGAATAAAATGAATTATCGACAACAACAAAAAAAGACTTTGTATATTTCCCAAAACAAAAAGAAATGTTTTCCGAATCGCTTGACGTCGGAGTCTTTTTCCGTACTCTATACATTAATATAGTTTTCACTTGAATGTTGGACATCAAGTCGAGTGTAAATGTTATCACTTGGATTTGATAAACAAAGGACAGCGACATACCGATTTTCTCAGATAATTTTAATCAGCTAGTCATTATCTCACTACACTGCAGCTTTGGCAAAATATGTGCATTTTTAAGTATTGTGTGTTATAATTTTTATATTTGTTATACTTTGGTAACCATAATTATCACAACTGCCATTTAAACCAAACAGAAATATTCATTTTATGTGATGAAAACAAACTCTGTCCCAGACAGCACATAACTTCATATGGTTTTGCTTTATTTATCCGTCTCTTACTTTCTCAGATTGATTCACGACAGATTATATATGGCAACACGGTGTCTCAAAACGGAGTTTGGTGTCACTTTTTTTTTATCTATCCTTCTGTTTTTCACTGAACTATACGACTCATATGTAAAGTTCAAGGAAAATTGCAATATTAGATTTGTCTAATGTGATTTGCCCTTAAGTCAAACGAAAAATGTCATTTTCGATGAAATTGTATTATGTCTGTCCACTTGTCGCATTTGAATATGTATTGTGTATGGGTGGGCTAGATCCCCTAACCAAGAATCCGAAAATTCAATTCAGGATTTTATGTAGAAATTTTCAGAACATTTCTACAATTTGATTTTTATTATATTGAAACAATTGCTGTCTGAGAGTGAAGATGGATGGTCAGGCTACCTACGTATTTAATATTTTGCTTCCTAAATATGGGTAAGTCCTTGAGAGCACCTGCCTTGAAAACAATGGCAAATTTTATTTTTCACCGCACATAGTTTAAGTGCCTCAAGCTGCTTTGAAAATGGACAGTAATAGCCAAATAACCAAACAATTTCCAAGACTGAGGTAACGAGGTCTAGGTTACTTTTGTAATATTCCTGTTTTTTAATGGACAAGACCAGTGTCTAAAGCAGATGCTTGACTCGAACTTTAAGCAATGAAAACTCAGCTGACAGTATGTTTAATGTTGGTTATTGTTTAAAGTCAAGGACAGTAACATAAATTGTATTAACGAAAAGAAAGAAAATAACAATGAGCTTAACAATGAATAAAAGCTATAATTTCTCTCCCATCTTATTCATTTCTGGAGGTTGTCAAATAATCCGGATGATATAAGCTGGTCCTCGCGATCTTCGGAGACTAACGGTTAATGTATTCATTTTGTGAACATATATTGTTAAAAATATATAATTATTAAAGTTACATTTCCTTTGTAAAGTAATACAAACAAAATGATGACCTTGTTTTTATGTAATTTTGATACCTTTTCTACAAAATTAGTATGATCCATTTTTTGCTTCGTCAACATTCTTACAAAATCAGAATCCTCCATCATAATATTGTGTTCCACTCCAAATCTTACTCGAAAAAATATCCCGAAAACCCCCCCAAAAAAACCAAAAACTTCCAAATAAACGTAAACATGAAGTACTTCATTATAAAGGATAACAGGTAAAGGTGTTAAAATTCTGTAAAAGGTGTGTAAAATAAAGCTGAAGGTAAAAAATAACCTTAAAATATAGAGTCAAATTTCTATATAAACCGCATTCTCTCATAATGCTCAAGATTTTCTCTGGTGGTATATCAGCATTAAGATCCTTAATTGAGTTCATATAAAAATAAAAAAAAATAAAAATTCAGTCTCACAAGATGGTGGAAGTCGATACACCCGACAAGAATGTGTCCCACTGTCAGGGTATGTACTCTGGTCTGGGTTCACCTTTCAGGAGGTAAAAAAGAGTCAGGTATGTGTGTGCCCTATACGCGATCTGCACTATAACACCTCGTCTCTGTGATTTGTTCTATATGACGGATGCCACTCTCCAATGACGGGTTTGATATTCTGAAGCTTGTCTGTGGAGTTTTCACTGCACATATTTTGCCAAGTATTGTAGAACATGCCTATTTGTATTATGTTTGAGGTCAGTATATGGAAACTTCCATTCGGAAATGGGTGACATCAGATCAGCTTCAGCTGCTTTATCTGTCCTTTTATCAGCCTTAATACCAATGTGATTAGGCAGCCAACAGTACAGAATACTTTTTTCTAGATTGTATGAGCAAATCATGTTTTTGCAAGATTTGGGATATTAACGGGCTGTCAAATTTAAGATTTTGCAAGGCTTCAGCATGGAACTAAAGATGATATCTTGCAAAGAATCATACATTTATGAGAAAGTAGTCAAGAACGATTAGAAGGCCGCAAAACGGCTTGACGAATAAATTCATTCATTTTATTTTCTTTAAAGGGATTAATATAACATTCATTGTTCTCTTTTAATATTCTTTAATGGTCACTTTACTGACGATGTGTCTCTTTCAAACTTTCCTTGCAAGTACTTTCTACATAAAATATCTGACATAATGAAAACAGCGGTCATTTTTAACTTTTCTTTACGAGGAGTCATATTGTTCATCAGATGAATAGTGGAAGAATTTTTTCTTTATATCATTGAGATGAGGTGAAAAATCAATTGCCTGAATTCACTGAAATTATGAAAGCGAAAGCATAAAATATATTTTTTTTTTTTACAACAAAAGGAATCAAGTATCACAAAGTTCCAGGTTAAAAAGGTTATTTGTCAATTGGAACAATTTAGTGCTTACACACAGAACCATCCTCACCTATAGCAGGGAATTAAATTTTTATGTTATTTAGCTCCCTGATTATAGCAATATTCAAACGAGAGTAAAATATTACCTTTGGTCACCAATGACGTCACACGCGTCTGGTGCGCCGGAATTAAACGGAAACTTTCGATTCAGCTGTGGGTAAAGTACTGATTAAAATACATGTTCTGTCGTCTCTATAGTTCGATGAATCACATCATATCATTAAAAAATAAAATATTTAAAGACCAATGAGCTCACATAACATAGGTTGAATATACACTGAACTTCACTTTTAAGTAAATCCTTTTGCAACTTGATATGGTCTTCATGGGAATTTATTTTTCCGTCTGCGAAGAGACTAACTGTAAGAGGTAAGACATTTATGTGACATAGAAAGTACAAAGGTCCATCAATTACGACCGTCATGTGGCTCATGGTCAGCAATGCAGATTGCATTTTGTGGACCGGAACCTGGATTCAGTACCTTTCTCGCTTGCAGAGAACCTACTGATGAGCTACTGTATCAAACTTCCTCGGAAGTCCAAGATTAAGATGTCAGTTAGTAATCCAAATTCACTTCTATGAAATATTAGTGAGTGGTTGTGTTTCATATGAATATTCCGACCTAAATCCTTGATTCAGCTTGGTAAGCATCTTGTTTTCTTATGAATGATTGAGCAAGTGTTTACATATATTTACTAAAATGTAACAGTTAACAGATGTCAGAGACACAAGTCTATAGTTTTCAGCCAGATGAACAAAACCTTTTTTGAAAGTTGGGGCTTAAGAGCAGCATCCCATGACAAGCCAGGACTTGAATAGTACCAAGCAAAATCAAACTTGTAACAGGACATGCAGATATTTCGAAAGTTGTATCCATCTGTAAGCAACAATACATCTGTTTTTAGATACAAGTCGTGGTACTCACACATATTTGTAATGTCAAAAGCAGACCAGACATTGCAGGCGTGGTCATAGTCAGCATCAGAAACATCAGCATTGTTAAGTTGACTGTAAAATGATTCTTGCTGTGGAAGACTTATTTCTTGAAATTTATCCCACGGCGACATGAAGTCATACGGGTAATATCCCACGGCAACATGAAGTCATACGGGTAAATTCCTTTGCGTGTTACCACAGTTTGTCACCAGGAAATTCTTCAGCTGTATATTTAAATGCTTTTGTATTTTTGACAAGCTCATCCAATGAAGCATTTAAAAATTGAAGATATATTGTTGGGTATTACAGTTATTTTTTCAGAAAACTTTCCAACATACTTTACGATGGTATGCGAATCATAACAGCGAAGTTTATGCAACAACACTGTAATAAATTCTGGCATTTTCAAAAATGAATATTGCGCTTGTCGTGAGCAGCGTAGCGATACTTTCCATTAAAGTAACAATGATCACGTACTCTGTCAGTACCAACTGGCTCTTCACAGATCAGATTTCAAAAAGTTTTTTCTATCTTCTGGAGTATAAATCCTATTTGCTGAAACAGTGCTACTCCCATAATCAACTTCGCCAAGTAAACTTTTTATGAAATGTTCTCCACAGTCAGCACTGCGATACAATTTAATTAGCTTACTTAGAACATCATTAATGCAGACCAGCTTGTATGAGTCGCCGCAAGAAACATACTTTTGGTACTTTCTGGTAAAATAATTTGGGTTATTGTTTGCGCCGTCAATTGGAACAGTAAGTGCTTCAAAATCGGCATAAACAACAAACGGAACTTTTGTTATGTGGCATTCATTGTTGAATAATAAGGTATTATTATTTTTGTCTGGCATTATTGTACGATATTGACGCAATCTTGACCATGCTCATCAAGCAAGTCCTCACGCGTAAAACAATAAAGACATTTTCTGCAGTAAAAACGTTTGTGCTGTAAATTGTTGTATTCTCCATTCATCAACCTCGAAAAACTTTTGATCCAACAGTAGTGGCTATTGTTGGTATCTTTATGAATGTAAAGCGAATCGACTTCTCTTTCGCTAGTAACTGAAGAAATATGCAGTGCATACATTTTGCCGGCATCCACGCCAAAGACATTGACGGAAATATTGTTGAATTTTTCAAATGTTGGCATGTCATTGATCTGAACAGGAAAAATGATTACAGTAAAATTTCATGTATTCTGATATTTTTGTAGTTGCTTATGCGGTTTGGATTTATGTTTGCAGGATACAACGCAGATAACACAGCCCACATAAAACACTTCTTGTCCTTATTTTTGACATTTACGCAACTTTGGCTGTTTTTAATTTTGGCTGACAATTCCAAATACGAGCAATCCGCGTAATGGATTGTGCTTAGAAGTATTAACAATGAATTCTGAAATACCAATCATAACCCAGCCAGAACCCTCTTTGGGAAATTATCAATACTATTTTTAAGAGATTCGAAAATGCTTTTGATGTCAAAATGGTGGTGGAATGCTCGAACTGGTTTGGACATAAAATGTGATTCAGTTTCAGTGTCATCCGTTTGTTTTACAGACACCACCAAAATACCAATAGAACATGGTATGCCACGTTGCAAACGCAGTTCACTGGACACAATTTGTTTTATACTTGGCTCTGCTAACCTGAAAAAAATATCAAACGGTGACAACTTGTCATTTTCCATAGAAAACGTCTTGTTGAAGCTGGTAAAGGCCTATCTTTTGTCTCCAAAGTTCACGGTTGTGCTCATTATATATAAGGTAATTTATTTCTCTAGTTGTTTGTTTCTAGCATCGCCAGAAGAGTATTTCGCTTGATGCAAGAGACACTATGGTGCATTTGCAAATCATTATTGTAGTAAATATTAATTCGGCCAAGTTCACTTAGCATGCTTAGCTGCTCGTCCGTAAGGAACACTTTACATTTAGGATTTTATAGCGGTTTTGTCACAGTAAGATTCAACTGAAAGCTCGCATGAGGATTTCTGTACAATGTCACGATGTCATCAAGCAACATTTATGGCTTTTCTAAGTAAACGTCTGTGATATAAACAATTGTATCTGAGATAATATATAAATTAATTGGACAAAAATGTATGACTGATGAAAACGAAGATACCATTGTCAGCGACTACGATGAGTACAATCAAGCCGAAATGCGCACCTGCATTACAATATGAGGCCGCAAAAATATACTAGAAAATATCACATCAGAAACAAGTTGGCGCTGTTTAATCTGTCGTATGAAGAGATCTTTAACATATTTATTACGCTAAGCCTGCCAGGAAGACAGAAATTTATCAAGTTCGATTACATATTTAAGAAAATATTTCTGCTCATAGGTATGCCGGACAAGGCAACTATGTGCAAACCTGTAGCCAGCAAATAATATTGGCAGAGTACGACAGAATTATTTCTCAGTACTTGCCAGCAAATAACACTGGCGTCAAATTGTAGACAGCAGACATGATGGTTGCTTGTTGAAAAACTATTTTTTAGATAGCAGACAACTTTGTGGTAGACAATTTTTGTTCATAAAAGGATCCAGAGATAGGTTCGCCATTAAGGTCTGTGATTCGGTACGTTACAGGAATTGTTTTCACCATATCTGTCACGGTAAAACACTTCTTTGGTCCAGTTTGCTGTTTGACCTTTTTCAAACATTTTGCTTAGTCTAGAAATTCTGACCCGGTCACCAACATTAAACCTTTGTCCACAATTTAGTTTGTCGCTAGCCTGTGTTGGCGTCATTCCAATGCTTCTGTGTTTTGTATTGTTGTATTTGTCCACTAACCGACCTTACCACATTTACATACTTTTTTTTTTTTTTTTTTTAAAAGTTTTTCCACATTGCATTTTTAGCATTCGATGAAATCTTTGAACGACAACTACTTTGCTTTCATTAAACCTGAAATACTTATGAATTTTATTTTGTTGGAGCCAGTTCTCAGATGTGTTGTTGTAAAATTCGCCGCTGTGGTCCACCCAGAGTTTTGCTGGTTTACGCGCGGATGACAAAGTCATTGATGCAAAAGCGTCTCTGATAGTAGCACCAGTTTTATTTTTTAGTGGCAAGTTCCATGCATACGTGCTAAAAACATCAATGACATTCAACAAGTACTTAAAGCCATTGTTATTTCTGGAATATTCTTTCATGTCTATGAGATCGGCAGACCAAATGCCATTAGCAACAACTCTGCGCTAATGAAAACTTTTTCTTGCTGGCTTATGAAGTTCTTCTGCAAATATGTCATCATTATGTTTTAAACCTACAATTTTGGCACCAACTCCAAGCTTATATTTGAGTCCAATAGCGCCTTTTGCAATAGCTCTGTCAATACGTTTCTTCATCCCTTTTGATTTTATCGCAGCTAACTCATCAAGCATAATTTTGTCGCGGCAGTTTTTTCTTCTGGATAATCTCTGTATCAAATGTCATGCCGCATTGCTGTGGCATCTACTTGGTTATAGGGTTGTTGACCAGGAAGCGGTTGATCATTTGCGTCAAGTTGTTTATCCAGAGGATTCCACGGACCAGTATACTTATATCCTGGCAGAGTTCAGCCGCCTTTTGGTTTTGGAAGTTTTCCAATGAGCGAATGAAGATCAAAAGTGCCACCATATATTTTAGGACGCTACAAACAGAACAGTGTCCAATAATTTTATTGCCTTGAATACAAATATTGTCATCGCAGGCATGCATATGTAACGAGCAAACATAAAATTATGTGTCAAGTACGACAATAGGTTATTTGCTGCAGGCATCAGCACAATAACCTGTAATTGCCTTAAAATGGCGCACATTGATTTTATGACAGAGCATTAAATTTCAGTAAGATATCTAATTCGGATTTTCCTTGTCATCGTGATCTGATAAAATAAATACAATAAAGACTACAAGCTGACTTATTTATATGCTGAATTTGTGTTGAGTGATAAATATAACTTCGACGCGCACCAGAAATATATTTTTCACGGTGTCGCACGATGGCAGACCAAACGAATCAAAATATTCTGTGGCACTACTATCTGGCCTGTTGACCCAATGTGTTCCTGGGCCATCAAAATAATTTTCAATATTTAGAACGCAGCATTCATTACTTTCAATATTTTGACATCCTATCTTTGGAAGAAAAAAAAACACAACACGAAATGATTTTATGTCTTTAAGCGCATTATCAATGTCAAAATTGCTTAGCGGCGCTGTGTTCCGGGGTATTGCAATCCTCGCGCTCTTTTTTTTTTTTACCTCCAATGCCGCGTCCAAAAAGCTTGCTAAGAAGTCCAGGCAGCAACATACCAGCGCTACCAGCAGCTAGCAGTGGTAGAAGTGGTAAGACTCTGCCTTGTTTTCCTGCTGCACTTTGTTTTTTCACTTTGTCGCGTTGGTGTTTTGTTAGTATTAACTTATCGCTGCAGAAGTTAACTGTTTTGCTGATAGTCTTATTGACAATGGGAAACTCTGGAACCGGTCATGCAAAATTTTTACGTTGAGCTTCAGAGAGAGATAGACTAACTTCCTGATACGACATTTCTATATAGAGTATTTAGACAAAACTTTCTGTAGATGATGTCTTCACCTTTGTCTGCGTCGCAGTCCTCTGATGCTTATTGCTCCAGAGGCTGCTGCCTTTCGTAACGATCCAAGTATAGGTAATAATTTTAGCGCCCACGCTGCAAGAAGTGGTAGAATTGCTGGTAAAGCGCCATCTATGCGAGATATTTGTTTGGCTTAAAACTTAGTTTTGAGCTAGTATTGGATCGCTGTGATGCATTAAAATCTGCATACTGTTTTTTCGTGAGCGCAAGAACATGTTGTCCTTGGCGCAGTTTGTTGCTTCCAAATCTTATGGACACGCCCGCATGCTTCTTGTGCGCTGTTGCAATGGATTTTTTCTGTCGTAATGGCGTCAAAACAACTTTTACTGAAGTGTAACTTAATTTTTATATCTTTGGACAATTATGTGAAATCAATTTCTGCTAAACAATAACTGTCATCGTACAAAATTAAGAGCATCAAGTGTTAGAAATCTGTTGGAGGTAATTACTGCATAAACATGATAGTTTGCCGCATCAGCAGGTTGAATAGTCCAGTGACTTCAGCATCTGCCATGGAATGTTTTGTGCGTTCCAAATGCTTAGAAACGTCAATGTGATAAATAATATACAGGTTTGCAAATTCATCCATAGATAATGTTCCTGTATCAACATCCTGGTATTTTTGCATAGCTTCATGAAGGATAAAGAACGCTCGCGAATAATTTTTACTAAGTTGTGCAAAATTACACTCAAGATCCCTCTAGGGATATTGTCTGCTATTGACTCTGACAGCAATGCGAGTCAACCCAAGTTGTTAAATATCTGACTGCCTGACTCTTGGTCTGCATCTCATGCAGCAAGTTGAAAAGCTGTAAATACATCTCTAGGTAGTTCGCTGCCTTTCAATGTAGCTACTCTTCATGTTACAGATAATTGCGCTGCTTTTGTAGACGGACATCTGCTCAAAATAAAGTTTTTTGCTAAACCTGGACAAAAGGTTGTCCAATTCTAGCGCATGCTAAATAGAAGGCGTTATTTTTGGCATCCACAGCGAAAGTTTTGTATTTTAAAAAATTGTCCGTCATCAAAATAAGCTGAACTATGTAGGATCAGATCTTTCCAAAACCAGCGTGTGATTAGCGCCTCTAAAAACTGTATCAATGTCGCCGCAAAAATCAGAAATGGAACTTAGTGGCAAGAGCATTCAAACTTCATTGTAGCTGTCAGTGAGTGCGCGCCTTATTGCAAAGCCAACATTATAATTAGTATTTTCTGGATCAAGAAAGGCAGTGCGGACACTTAGACAAATTTTAAGCTGGTACTGCAGCAAGATCTGCTGGTGCAGCCGCAGGAATATTGTCAGCAAGAGCTTCAGCACCTTGTTTGTACTTTTTGATAACTCCTGCATTGCTCGTATTTTTGTTCCACAACATATATTTGTTGCTGAACTTCTGCTGTGGTCGACACTCATCGAAATTATATTTATAATGGTACTGGCAGCAGGCAGATATTCCTAATGTCCTCAACGGTCTGGTTATTAAGTCGATATTGCGCTGTCTAAAACGGACTCCAACCATTGTTTGTTAGTGCCACGTTTGTGTTAGCGGGATGATTTGCGGGCTGAGCAGCACTGGTTTGCAAATAACATCTGACATCAAAGAAAGTTTTATGAGGCAGCAAATAAACATCTTCATCGCGCGTGTCAATAATTCTTGTTCCAGGTTTGTTCATTTGATGCGAATATTTGTCCAAATATTCCACATATTCGTATTCGGCTGTTGATTCGTCAATGGGTGCTTCATAAAGAAGCTTAAAATACCCTGGCGTAAATCTGGACAGCATGTTTATATATCCTCGTTACACAAAAGTTCTCTTCAGACCAGATCCTGCCATAATATTTGACAGGTTATGTAGTGATGTGGGTACCGCCGATCTTGTTGTTCGCATATCGAGTTCATTCATAATTTCTTCACCGTGCTAAGACAATATTTTCTGGCATTACTAGTCATTAAGCGCTCAGCTTCTTTTGTTGATGTAATTTTCTTGATGATTATTTTGATATGATCCAATGCAACAGGCAACTGTATCATAACATAGCTGTAGCGCTGGCGTTTTCTTAATCTTGTCTATAATTTTTGTACAACTGCTGATCCTTTTGCTGAAGCGGCACTTTTTGTGGCATCAAGGGCAAGTGGAACAACTTTTTTTAATGTAACTGGCGCTGCCTTAATAGCCTTTGAGAACAGCGTTGATAAAAATCATCTCATGATCGTTTTGCGCTTAGTTTGTTTTAGCATCATTTATACAACCCAGTTACATAGTTTTGGTTATCGCTCGCAAATGCAAATAAAATGTTATTATAATAAAATGTTACTCGCTCATTATTAAGGTTGACGTTGTTTCCAGATTGATCAGTGATTGAAATTGCGATTTCTGGTATGTTGTAGACATTGTTAATGGGATAATAAATTAACGGCGAAGGCTTTATTGTAATAAATGAACCTGGTGGCGAGTTTGGACTAAAGCTATAAATGACATGGATATGGCCTCCTCGCGAATCAAATGATCCTTCAGCTATGGAACAATTTATGAGTAAGCTGTTTACGTCGCTAATGTTTGCAGGAAAGTCGCCGTCGGAAATACCATTTTTTGTAGAATTCGTGAACTAAAACCTATTAGGTTTCTTAAGTTGTTTTCGATTGTAAAGTGAACTCGATAGTTTCCTTTAAGCGTCAGTCGTACTTTAAGCGTAGAATAAATTGACTCGATTATTGTGTTTTCGCTAATATGACCTTTTCTGTCATCATTATTTTTATTTCTTCAGCGATGTCGACAATGTTGTAGGCGCCAGGAATTATGGTTAGCAATGTTCCTGCATCTCGTAGCGAGTATCCTGCGATAACTATATGGGTGTGCTATATCTAACAGTAAAATGACTGTTGTTTCATTGAGCCAACTTGGAATCAAAGAGAAGAGTGTACGACAGATTGTCTATATCATATCATTGTACAAAACGTTGTATTCTGCATTACTAATTATGCTTTGTTGAAGTAAAGGGTCTAGTATTTCTACGATTTAATTGTCAATTTCCACACCAACGCCGCCCGCTTGCTTACTGGCAGCTAGCAACTTTAGTCGCGTATCGAGCTCAGATGGACAACTGTAATATTTAATTGCAGTGTCTACTTTAGGTTTAAATCTAGCAAGATTGTTGTCAAAATCCAATTTAGTTTTCTTACCCTCCTCAACAAGATTTCTTAACTTAAAGTCAGTTTCAAGTTTTTCTACTACAGTAAGTGTTTGCATAGGTAAGGTCTTTTCTAGTATATAATACTTTTTCATATTCTTTTTTAGATATTGATTTTCTTTCCTTTAATCTTGTCAGACCATAGAGCGGTATTTTCAATAAGTTCTGTGTTTCCTTCTGCATTGAGGTTTTTCACTCAATTAGCAATACGTTCATCACTTGCCTCTTCTTCCATATGCTCAGATGCCGCTTCCTCAAACATTTCCTCTGGTTCAGGTGATTGAGTTGCTGAATAAACGTCTGATGCTTGCGCTGTTAGTTTTTGTAGCTCCTGAAGCTACTGTTCTGAAATTTGTTCTTGTTTGTTTCTGTTTGGTGCTTAGCGCTAGCAATAACTTTCCTAAAACCACATCGGTAACATCTTTGTCTTTAATTTGCTTGTCTTGCTTTTTTTTTTTTTGTTTTTTTTTTTTTTGTTTTTGTCATGTGCAGATGCGGTTACAGTTATTCCTGTCGTCACTGGTTGAAATAATTTTTGTGTTACATCGCGCTGAAATTCCTGTTCGCCCATTTTTTCTGAGAGTATGCAGCCACGTAATTGTTGCTGCTGCTCGACATACTTACGCATAATTTCAGCTTTGTCTGTTAGCGCTTCTACTCCTACAAACGACATTTTATACAATGCATTTACATAAAATTATAAGATCTGACCATTGTTGCCATAAATTAATATAGCAAATAAAACTCGCCAAAGCCGCGACGATACATTTCAGGAACGTGGTCTACGTCTCCGTGAAAAGTCATAAAATCATGTTTGCTGCCGCCAGTAGCATCGTGATAACATTTCGTCAATTTAACAGCATCTCTGTCACGACAATGATCACGCGCAATATAATCTATTTCGCGATTATCCAGACCTGAAAACAATACAAAACAACCTGTGTTTCGTCGAATGTATTTTGGCACATCATAGTAAGACTGCGATAAGTAGATAGAATTGCAGCACTTGTTTCGTGACAACGAAAAGTATTCTTTGATTTTATTCATGTTGTCGCGGTCAGTTTTGATATCATCAAATACAATGACAGAGTCGTTGTCGCCATCAAACTCTTCTACGGGCGTTGTTTCTTCTGACTCTAATATTGTCAACATTTTGTTGTGATGAGCAACAGCAGAACTGCTAACAGCCACGTCAAAGTCGCTAAGTGTCCTGTATTTATCTTGACTTGGATTTAGCGTGTAAATGACTACCCGGTCATAACTGAGCCCATTGTTAAGCAAATTGGTTTTGCAGCGACCGGTTGGACCAACGATCATGTAACAACAATCTAGAAACAAAAAGTGATGTCGAGACTTTTTGATATCTTCTGAGTCAAAGTTGATACTGCGCATTTTATATAGATAGAATTATATATAATGAGTTATTATTCAGCTTTTGGCACAGTTATTGGCGCTGCTGAATCGAGCACAACAACAGCCATTTCTGATGCAGAACTTGCTGAAAACTGGTGATATTATGTCTGGACCGCTAAACATGTTTTCGCAAAAGATTACAAATGTGTCTGCACCAGCAGATAACGCAGATGCGGCCAATAAAGAGTATGCAGATAAGTATGTAAATGCTAGGGTGTTGTTAACAGATGCTAATACAAATATTCCTCGATGACGCTTACTTTCTGTTGGACAAAACTTGGCATCGGTAATCCTTGGCAATGAAATGTTAGTGTCAGCGCCATATGTTTTGCCGCTAGCTGGTGGAACTATGACTGGTGACATCTACATGAATTCTAAACAAATTACAAACTTAGCCACGCCAGAAACTGAAAAAGATGCGGTCACCAAAGAGTATGCACATACAAAATTTAGCGCAGATGGCGACATTTTTTTAACGTGCCAGCTACAGTAAACAGATATATCAGAATGACTGCCGATCTGCCAGGGGGTAAATCCATGTGTTTTGTTTTTGATTCGCAGACAAGGCCAATTTTTTTGTTCAAAGATCATCTGAGGTATCCTATAGTCCAATAATTATCCAAGCGCCAGAAGATTTAGAATTACCAAGAATGTAAATTCAATTTTCTTTGAGGTTACTGGCGCTGGAATCAATGCGACCTTTGCTCGGATCAAAAATGTGGGCGTGCCAACTGATGATGCACATACAACAACTAAACTGTATGTGGATTCCAAGCGAATAAAAAATACGCTCGGGCATATTCCATCGCTGTCGTTCAATTTGATAATCGCAACGGATTTGTAGCCTCTGCATCATCGAAATATTCAGCGGCCTTTAGAGCGCACCTGGCTTTTGCTGACAAAATATCTACTGCGTCAAATAGCGAATCGGCTACAGCAAACGTTTATAATAATTTTTGGATCACAATAGATTGTCCTGTGGCGGTTGCTATTTGGCGCTTTCAACTTAGAGGCAGATCAGTTGCAGAATACATCAACAATTGGCGTCTAGAAGTATCCAATGAGAGCGCTAACTGGACCACGCTTTACACAAGTACGGATACATTAGAGTCAGATCTGGCTACGTTTGACATTGCAAGCCCTGGTACAACAAAATATCGTCTCTACAGATTGTATTGGATTTCTGCGATGCCAACCAATCCCAGTCTGACTTATTTTCAGATTTTTACGTTAGATGATCTTATGTAAACAACATATATGAGATGTGAGAATTCGTAAGAATTGCGCGCGAATTTAACACACGAGGACATGTTCTTTGGTGACGCGAGAGCTAAAATGTATTATGACAAAATTGGTGAAAAAACAACTGTATAAAAGGTTTTTGGCGGATCCAGAAGACGTAAGAAAAGATGATCACATGCGCAATCTTTTTTCGGTAACTCACGTGAGAGTGCCGCAGTTGCGGGACGAGCTGGACATATATTACAAACTAAAAAAGTTCGGCAATGACAAGGAATCTACCAGCATCGCTAAAACACAGGAGTGCTCTTTAAAACCACACTAAACGAGTTGCGTATGGATAACTTAGAAACAGTGATTTTAACCAGAAACAAATAGGAAAATAATTTGCGAAAATTAAGCACAAGATCTAGAAAATGACTACACGTGCATGTTCGAACAAGTTTCGCAAAAAAATCTTAAAAAAAACAAGAGAGACTTGAGGAAAAAATCGACAAGCGGTATTTTTACAGAGAGCTTGGTTTGGAATATGACGACGCAGAAACGATTCTGGAAGTGATGGCATTGCCTGATAAATAAAGACGATGAAAATGATCTTCCTGAATTTGATGAAGTGCCGCAACCACAGCTTGATGCCTCAAAACTACAACCAGAACAGCCACGGCAAGAGCCTGATGTGTCAAAACCGCAAACAGAAATTTCTAAAATAGAGCTTCATGAGCAGTCACAAAAAGACGAAATTCCAGAGGTTGTAAAGAAAGCTGCTGAAGCTTATTATCACATACTCAAATACAGAAGTTACAACCATTATGAAGACAACGTTCTTGCAGCGGATTTTGAATACGTTGGACAGTTAACGCCAGAAGACAAACTGGCTTTTGTTGCGTTTAGTGACAAGACACATTGATGTAAATATTTTGCACACTCGCCAGATACAGGTGAAGAAATGAAAAAGCATTTTAAACTCCGCTTGTTTGATATGACACCCCACAAGGAAAACCTTGATAAAGCGGCACAAACTATTTCTGATGAAATATAAAATCTTTTATATAGTTTATTCACAATGGAACTAACAAAGATATTTAGGGCATATGAGAAGATCCTCAAATATCACGTAACACAGCGCAATGAATCAAAATATCTTGCTGGTGTGATTGCGTATCTTAACTCAAAACCTGACGGTGGAATTAGAATGATAAGTGTTTATTATGACTCAGAAAAAAGTTTTCATATTCACCTTATCTTCATGACTGGCTAGATCCAACAAGAAATGGGAGCAAACTTTATTAAACACGACACCTCCATGACAAAATTATACCATGACATGGTGAAGCTAAAAATTCCTACATTTTACACGCATCTTACTAGCATCTACAGAATTTAAGGTTGAAGTAAAAAAAATATAACACTTGTTATAGAAGATGAAAGATATCATAGCTTTTAATCACATTAGCAACCATCTCGACAAAGAACTGCGCGAAGAACTTATCGCGTATTATTACAGTTATCACAAACGGGCCTATTCTTTCAAGCGGTCTTACGGATATTACAAGCGCTGTTGCCCTAACAATATTATTGGACTGTATATTGTATTGCGCACGTGCATAGTGGTTTGTACTTAAAGTGACATGGATTTGCTTACTACACTACTTACTGAAGATTTTTTCCATTCTTAACGTTTAGATTATTGTTAAAGTCTGCTTACATGGTATTTGAGCAACACACTGAAGTCGATTAGTAAAATTACAAACAAAATAAATACTTTCGCAAATTGTCATTGAGATGTATCTTGAGGATCACCTTTTTCCGATGATTGTATATTTGCGAAGTCTTGTTTTTAGGACTAGTCTAGCACAGCAGAATTTTCAGTGATGCGATAAATCTCTGCATCTCGTTTGAGACAATATACTGTCACAAAAGTATCATGTTTAGTCAATAAAATAAGAGCAAGTATGAATAAAAATATGTCCTTTAAAAGGATAGGTGGTTTTCGTGACATAATTAGCTATCGTTTATTCTCCGTTTCAATACAGTGACTATCACATTCGGTACGGTCAATGACTATATATTTTCTGCTAGGCGTACCGCAGTTTTGAAATAGTTTATGTCTGTCATGAGCGGAAACATTATCTCATGGCATTGGATTAAATGTAAATATTGGTCAATTGAAGCTATTTCACAGTAGATAAATAGGTCTTTGTGCCTATTGATTTTCATCAGGAAAATGGTGCTCTCTTGGGATCGAAAGCCATCAAGGAGAAAATATATATCCGTGCGAATAATTAGCGTAAATATTGCCAGAATTGTACCAACGGCAACTGGAGAACAAAACCACGGGACCACAACAAATACCAGTGGATCTTTTCCAGAGCCTGTCTTCACCTGAGTCTATAGCTTTAAACCCTGAACATGATGAACAATCTGAGAGACAGTTTTCTTTTCACTGGTAAATTAATGTCCGTTCTTACTTAAAGATACTAATGCAGGGTCCATGCAAACAGAACATTTTCTGTTTTACAAAAATACCTTTCCTCTAAGATTTCCTTTAATATTGCTTCCTCTGAGATTTAGTATGTCTTGGCTAGATAGGCATTTTAATCGTCAACTGAAGTACATAACAAGTGCTTACTTGACATTAATGGCTCAGTTGTTCATGAAGGGGTGTCTCTAATTGGTGAAAACTGCCTAAGGTGAAACTTTCGAGTTATGTGGTTCTTTTAAAAGCAATGGAATGTGAAAAGTCAACAGAGACGAAGCAAAAAAAGAGAAAAAAAGGAATTTAATGGTGATTACAGCCTGAATATACTAGAAAAGCAAGTTTTATGTCTTGTTTACCTACAATTTATGTATGATGCAAAATGTGTAACACTTACTGTACCTCATACTAATTAGCAACAAATAAAGTGGTTAATAAATCTTACTGATGCCTTAGATACAACACAAGTCTACCGAGAGAAGAAGAAAAAACGACGGGAAAATTGGGCAACTCTTACAGATACATTGGTTGAAGTTGGCACAGCAGTATTGTTTGCACCTTCTAACGTTTCTTGTACACAGAGACATGAGTGGAATTTTCGCTGCATGGACTGTGCGGATCGGCCATGTACTGCAGATAATGCCTTGACATTAGTCACAGTCTGCCACTTCTACATGTCTTCGAAATATTTAAGGTTTGCTATTATTGACTTTGGTGACATTTTTACACTGTGATTTCCAATCACGATGTTTTTGCTGGCCTGCACTTGTGTTGTTTTATATGAATTGCAATTGTTCTATGAAAGTTTTGGGTCTTCAAGATGTTGATATATAGTCCAAGTTATTCATTGGATGGTCTAGTCAATTTATGAAACCTTATTTTCCACTCTGTCAGAAGCATAATTAATAGAGAAGTAGCTTAAGTGAGTATAACATTACGTGACAGTTGCACACTACCATAATTTTTTTTTTCTTATTTTTGTTTTCTCATTATTTTTATTTCATTTATTCACTATTATTTTATTATTAATAATATTCTTATTCTTCTTCTTCTTATTATTATTATTATTAGTAGTAGTAGTACTTACAAAAGAATATCATTGTTGAAAATTCTGTATATATAGTGATAACCCCACAGAAAGGAGTATATACTTATTTTTCAAAAAATGAGTAACCTGCATTTTCTTATCGTTCAGAATGGTATTTTCGTTTGTGTGCACACAGATACCACAATATGGAGAGGGTCAGACAAACTACGAATGTCAAACAAGCTATTATCAGTAAAATGTAGTGATGGATGAAACGGGTTGGTATGCATTTATTCCTTTTAATATATACGAGGTAAAAACAAAAAGTCCCGTCACCAGTGCCATAAAAAGAAAAATCTTCAAACAGTTTCTCAAAAAAAACACTAAACTGATCTGACAAATTTTGAAGAAAAAAAACCGTTCCGGCATGAATACTTTATAGATTGGTACTTATGATAAGGCAAATGTGTGATCTAATATGGGCCACTTTTACTACAAAACAGAAACCTTTCAATTCTTCCTAAACTTTGGTCAGAAAAGTTGACCAAATTTAACAAAAAACATCTCACAATAAGGCTTTTCAAATTTGCACAAATGATGCCAATCTGCTATTGCTAAAATAAGAAGAAAAATCTTTCAGTGTCAAAAACCATCTAACTATTAAAAATTTATTTGGCCAGCTGCCCTGGCACTTTCAGGTATCTCGTGCACTTTTCAGTCTCTTGTTTTTGTTGCGGGAAAGTATTTTGAAACCTTTTTTTTTCGCATGAAATAATAACCCAGTGATTTCTCCAGGATTCTCACACAAAGGGGAATGCGCCCCCCCCCCCCCTTCGGCTATATTTTCACCGGTGGAGGGGAGAATTTTTATATGTGAACAATAAAGATACAACTTACATTTGTTTATCTTCGTTATCAGTGGTGTCTTATAACAATGCAACTACGCTGTATTCATTAGAATTGCATGTAAGAGCAGAGGTATTACTGCCAATACCTCATTGTTCAATTGCAAAAGGTCACTTTGCAAGCGCCTGATTTAGGCGGGTGATCAGGAAGTTATTTTTTCATTGGTATTGGCTTGAACATTTTCCCCATTTTGTAGGTTTTATACAGCCCAAGGCGAACACCTGGATTAGGACTGACTGATGGAGAATGCCGGGGGCGCCTATGGGCATACCCCGAGATATTTAAAAGCATTTCTAAGAGATAAACTCCAGAAAATCGCGTTGATCTGCTTCTTCATGGCCTAGTGCATTATGGAGACAAAACTGAAAGAAAAAAACAAGGCACCTGCAGCCTCGCTTTCAGATACCTATTTAGCATGCAATTTTTGCTAGTAAGAAAATATGATTCGTTAACATCTATTCATTCTATTAAGATATTTTTATCACACGAAACGTTGAACAGAATTAAGATACCTTGTCGTCGTCATGTTGCATTAATGTATACATAAAGTAAGAACTGTCCCAACTAACACCGCCTAGGGTGGATATATTTGACCAGTTAAAAATATATTTTAGTATAACTAGAAAATAACAGAAATATCAATTAAAAAACTATATATATATATATATATATATATATATATATATATATATATATATATATATATATATATATATATATATTTATATAATCAAAATTCCTTCACATTGAGTGATTATTCTGTTACTACTTTGCAGGGAAAACCTTTGCAAAAAGGTTGAAGAAACCAGACGGTCTTAAAAGCAACACCACCAGAATGCTTCAAGAAACTCCATGAAATATTTCAGGACCAACTAGACATCATAAGAAGTCTTTCAGTGAAAACCCCATATAAATGCGACCATCCATACAAGAGAAGCCATGACACGATTTCAAGACGATTGCTATTGCGGCCATATTGGATGTCATATTGGTACCGTCTTTATTTAGGACCAACCTGGCATTATAAGAAGTCTTTCAGTGAAAACCCCATGTCGATATTTCCATAAATTCAGGAGTAGTGGTGATAACAATATTTTCATCAGATCAGCATCATTTTCATTTAGGGCCTAGAAGATATCATAATAAGTCTATTGGTGAAAACCCCATGACCATATGACCATCCATTCAGAAGGAATAGTAATAAAAATATTTTCAATATGGCCACCATGGTGGCAGTGTTGGATGTCAGATCAGCACCATAAATTTCAGGACCAACTAGACATCATAAGAAGTCTATTAGTAAAACCCCATGTCCACATGATCATGCGCTCAGGAGGAGTAGCGATAACAAGATTTTCAAGATGGCCATCATGTTGGCCATATTTGATGTACGATGGACACTTTTTTCATTAAGGACCAGGCAGACATTATAATAAGTCTTTCAGTAAAAACCCCGTGTCACTATGACCATCCGTTCAGTAGTACCAATAACAACATTTTCAAATAGCTGCTGTGGTGACCATAGAGGATGTCCGATGGGCACCATTTTCATTTAGGACAAACTTGACCTTGGGATGAATGTGTGGGTAAAGTTTCATGTCAATACTCCCAGTTGTTTATGAGGAGTTGCAATAACAAATCAGTGCTAATGGCCGCCAGCAAGTCAACGGCCAAGAGACAATGGATAAGTTTTTCTGGTCTATGACCAGTAGTACTAAAATATATAGAAAGAAAAAAATAATTAAAAAAAAGAAAATGGAAAAAACAATTGAAAATTTGCTATAAAGGCATAAAAATCTAATCAGATCACCTACATATGCGTACAAACATGCATACCAAATTTCATTTATCTACCTAAAGTGGTTTTTGCACACCCATGCTGAAGAAAAGTTTTGTAAAAATAAAGTTCAAGTATAAAAGTTCAATAGCACAGCAAATGGAACACAATAGTCCCGTCCCGTGGCCTTTTCCCTACTAATGCTCTTGACCTTTGAGCATCAACTGAATGATAAGGTGTGGATCTGGGTAAAGTTTCATCCAAATATTTGTATGGGTTCGAAAGTGGCTGCCTGGATATGGAAATAGGCCACTGATTTGTATTATCCCCTGTTGTGACTTTGACCTTGGGCCTGTGGGTCTTACTGAATACACGAGGCACTGTTAAGTCCAGATATATAACAGGCTAATGTTTCATTAAATATCTTTATTAGTTCAAAAGTTAAACACGTACAAGGATAAAGGTCACTGATTTATATTTCTCCTTGCCATGGCCTTGACCTTGAGGCAGAGAACATAGCTATTATACGCAACACACAGTCTAGTTATGATATATGCTCTGTCAAAGTTTCATTTAAATATTTTCAGTAGCAAAAAGTTTATACTCCAGACAAATATACTTGTCACAGAATTATATTTTCCATTGCATTGACCTTGACCTTGTGGCATGGGGCGTGGCCATGGCACGCGACACAGCATTTATATATAATATATAAATGGCTAAAGTTTCATTAGGATATCTTATATGGCTCAAAATGTACTCTGCTGAAACGGATACAAGTCACAGAATGACATTTTCCATTGCAATGACCTAGACCTTGAGGTACACGACACTAGGTCTAGTCGTGAGTTCTTGGGTAACGTATCTGGGAGATCTCTCAGACTGTTACAAAGTTATGGTCTGGACATCACCATAACATAGCATAATATGCCAATACTTGATGTGGGCATATACAAATTTGTGATGAATTTGACAAACAGCAATAATGACCTTGACAATCTAAAGGGTTCAACTACTTATGATCTTAATAAAGTGAGTAAAATTTAATGGCTCTAATTTTAATAAAGTGAGTAAAATTTCATGGCTCTAATATTAATACACTGAGTAAAATTTCATGGCTCTAATTTTATTAGTTGATGAGTTATTATGCTCAAACAGATTTTGAAGCGAACGTACGGATGTACAGACGGACAGCAGCAAAAAGCTGAGGGCATAGTTGTAACATACTTGGCGACTGAAAACTTACGCGCTTGTGCTGTTCTAACCTTAAGTCACTTATGTACACTAGTGTAGCTTTTTTTAAAGGTTGAATAAATGATATTAGGGACTCAATTCGATTACAAAAGAACATGCAGAAACGCATAATTCTGCATTAAATCAATGTCTGATTCAGTCTGAAATGAAAACTTACAGTGAAAAATAGGAAGTATGAAACAAATATACTAGATAATAGCTAATGACTAAAGTAGGAGACAGATTTTATACCGCTGCCCTTTTCTGGTACACTTAATAACCTAACATATCAGCATTGTTCAGGGCTACTACCAATCCCTCCCGTTATGACACAAATCCCTATATTCCTACTGTATGGTGCAACTAACGCGGCGGATGGGCTGATGGTTATTTTGTTCACTTTTCAGCGCCAAGACAAATTATTTTCATATAGTGTGACAAGTGTGTTTGGACATTTTAGGATGAACTTACTAGTATAGTATGAGTTATCCCATAGGCTTGAATCGACATCTTCTCGACTTTCAATTATTCGTTATCTCACCTTCTGCAACCGGATGTTAGTGCACAATTCGACACATGCGCAATAACGATAAACAGCCTAATAACATTGTTAGGGCTCGTTAGCGTCATAAAGTATGAACTGCATCGGCAATCATTTGTTTAACGCTGTCATAGGTTAGTATTTTTATTGTAATTATAAATTACTGCTATTGTTGTTGTTACAATGATGATGATGATGTTAGTATTACAGCAGTAGTATGACCTGTTGTATAAATTAGTTATCCATCTCGTTGTCTGGAAAACAATTGGCCGCTCGGAGTTTCTTTTTTAGAAACCCCTTCAACTCTCTGTATAACTATTACTAACACACCGGCTGCATGTTGTTTTGAGAGGTGTTCAAATAGTTGAAACAAACGGTAAAACTGTTTTCGCCTAGGGCTTTCAAGTACTTGAACACTTCCAATTGAACACATGGTTTACAAACTTGAACACATGGTCACTTGCAAAAGTGGCCGCAAAACATGCTATTCGTGTGGCAACCTTCACCTTCTGTTGAGGTTTGCCCTGAGTAGAAATCAGTCCTTTACTTTCCCGAGATTGTTACTCAGCTAACCATTCAAACGTGTTACACTTCCACATAGTAAAGCTATTAATCAATTCTGGCTAAAGCGGTAATTGGTGGTCATCTGTTTAGCAATTACAACAATTTCGTTCATATTGTTTATTTTCTATCGTCAAAAAAAAACATATGTGTCTGACATTTTACATAGTTTTTAAATTCGAGTCTAAAAATTATGTCGAAAGCTTTGCAAAAAAAAAACAAATCTTTAATCGTCGAGGAATGACACTTTGAATTATTTCTTAGTTCATTTCGTAGTTTAATAATATTATTATATATAGTGAAAGAATAATAACGTAATCAATTAGTCCCTGCATTAATAATTTTTAAAAATATCTGAAAGTGAAACAACTTGTATTGAAATGAAATCACACACGCTTTGACCCATTGCATTTCATGACTTTGAACTGGGATAGTTTCTAAATATAACAGGAAAAGGTATCTAAAACTTTGTCAAATAAAAATACCCTCTTTTTCTTCATATTAAGTAAATGTTGTAGATGGAGTTTACTACGCGCTAAACCATTTAAAAGACTATATGATTTTTGGTCATCGTGTTGCCATATCACTATCAGATCATTTGCAATGAAAACCCTGTTTGGAGTCACCGCATTAACATATTCTCCTTCAACTGTATCTGTCTTGGAAGCCTAACAAACCCCTTTCATCTATGTAGTAGGATATGGTGTGAAAATGTGATGTATTTTGATCCACGAATAAACATCATCGTACTGAAATGATTTATGTGTAAAATTCCTTGTGTTGCAAAGCATAGATAAAACTCTAACATTTACTATGATTTATTCCACCATTTGACGAATGAATACACATAAATAACCTTCGCTAACATAGGTTACATAGTAATATAACCGCATTTCCATTCAAGTGAAAGAGTAATGAACCAGATTGAAGAATTTACACCCAAGCACCTTTCGTTTTCAGAACTACTGATAAAATTACCACATTCGTCTGACATTTAACGATCTGAGCAGAGGTGACCCGAGTAATCTTACGTTCTCAGAGTTTGGCAGAGGAAGGTTGGCGTGCATTTTGTTTACTCGTGCTTAAGTTTTGTTGTTGAAAGCTTTCCTACCTAGATTTAGTTATTCAAGGAATCATACCAACAAAAATGTAACTTAATATATTAATGAACTTTCCAATGACTAGGAACGCACTAAAACTACCAAAAGTAAAGATAAAAGCAAGAGATCTCAGTTCCTATCTAACATCAATAAACATATATTGCACTCAAAATTTACTGCTTTTAATTGAAATATGAATGTGGTTTTGTAAGCAATTTATACGTTTCATTTGTTTTCCACATTAACTATCTGTTTTATTTCTTTCTTTTCTTGCAGTCTTTCTTTACTTCTTTTCTCTCATAAATGGTTTAGTCTCATTATTCAAGTATTGATCACTGATATCAACATTGTTTGTTTTTCCCGGATGGTGTTTTGTCTTGCATTGTTTTACACACCACCTTAATCTTTCTTGGCAGTTGTACAAGTTATAGATATTTAGTAATACTGGATAATATTTCACGCAATTATATTGTTTAACTCACAAATTTATCAAAGCAAATGTTTGACCTAACTCAAGATATGACTTGCTGTCATGTGGCCCGCACGAAATTTTTCATTGTATTAAAGAGCAAACATTATAGTGAAGATAGTACAGCATTAGTTTCTTCGGTACACAATTTTTCAATAGTTGATCAGGTAATAATAATAATAATAATAATAATAATAATAATAATAACAATAATAATAAGATGATGATGATGATGATGATTATGATGACGTTGATGATGATGGTGATGACTGAAGGCTTGTACATGACAAGATAACGACACCTACTCATTACCCGTTGCATTCTCTATAAAATCAATTTTTTTCTTATGAAATTCTGTTGACTTTATAATGTAGAAATTGTCGGTTTATATTGAAAACTGGATGAAAAAAGCAGGGACATAACCATTTTTATTTGTATATGTTATATGTTGAAAACTACCTAGGTGTCTAACCGCCCGGAAACCACACTACTGTAGAGTTAAACAAGCTCAAAACTCCAGGACCCATTATTTTCGAACCTTTTTGAGCAAGACATTCAAGCCCAAGCTCAGAACCCCAAAATCAAATATCATACTTATGGTACCCCTACATCACTGAAATTTGGCTGTCTTCTAGAGGGACCGAGATTAATATAAAAAAATCTTAAATTTGGCTGTCTTCTAGAGGGACCGAGATTAATAGAAAAAAATCTTAAATTTGGCTGTCTTCTAGAGGGACCGAGATTAATAGAAAAAAATCTTAAATTTGGCTGTCTTCTAGAGGGACCGAGATTAATAGAAAAAAATCTTAAATTTGGTTGTCTTCTAGAGGGACCGAGATTAATAGAAAAAAATCTTAAATTTGGCTGTCTTCTAGAGGGACCGAGATTAATAGAAAAAAAATCTTAAATTTGGCTGTCTTCTAGAGGGACCGAGATTAATAGAAAAAAATCTTAAATTTGGCTGTCTTCTAGAGGGACCGAGATTAATAGAAAAAAATCTGAAAGTTTTGCGATCTTAGCTTTTAATTTTATTAAAGTTACAGCAAAATTGTGGTACTTTGAGTTTGAGCTTGTGTTTCTTACTCAAAAAGTTTCGAAAATAAAATGCAAGTCCAAATCCGACTAAATATTGGTTGGCGGTACATCGGAGCTTTGAATACAAAACAATTGACAGGCTGGTAGTAAATTGATGGAGCCTTGCGAAGATTCGAGAGTTGAACAAATATTCAATCAAATTAAGTGCACAAATATATCAAAAATAAAAAATAATATCAAAACATTAATTATGAACCGAGGTTATAAAGACAGCAATGTGTGCAACTAAAATGACCATACGTTTCTAGAAAACTATTGACAACTGTACTAGTAACAATAACAAATATTTTTCTGGGGTATTTTGCTACTTAATTAGTTACATATACTCCAAAATTTGACTGACGTTTTTATTCCTATAGATCGTATGAACTTTAATAGTGGCAATATAATTATTTAAACTCACCTACTGAGATGTTGACACTTATGGATCAGTGTAATTTAAATAAAACATTACTAGTGTTCCTGTATTTGTGAATTAATGAATACATTATCAACATTCTGGTTTATGAGTTAGACACGACTCTAAATCCGCTGCAGAATAAGAAATGTCAATGACGGCAAAAGTATTGGTTACGGGAATGCATAAGATGGCTGTGTAGAGAACTTGTCATTGATTTCATAAAATGTTAACTGCTGTCTGTACTCGCTTATAAGCCGAGTCCAACTGCAAACTGCACAGATCCAGATCTGCCTTCGCATATTTCGCTGGCAGATATGAGTCTATGCAATTTGTCAGGAGTAATCAGTAGAAAGTTGGATTCGACCTATAAGCAAGTATAGACGGTAATAGCATTTTTCTGCTTTGAATAATGTTGTGGTCTCAATGTTGCAGGTTGGTCCATTCCATGCGGGCTGGTCCATTCCATGCGGGCTGGTACATTCCATGGGGGCTGGTCCATTCCACGAAAATGACGAAGTTCAATCCCTAACGAAATTGTATGATTTGTATCAGAAATTGAATGTGTGTAGTAGTTTCTCATACTACTGGTGCTACATGTATACAAATGCACACACCAGTAATAGTAATCAAGGCTTAGTAAATAACAAATTGCGTTTATAATATTATTTAAGAAAGGGTGAACTTATCAAAATCAATATCCTACTTGAAATTGCAACTATAACTTGGTTGTTTATATGTACCCACCCTAATATTTTCGGACCCATAGCAATTACGTCACAATGCTATCCTTGGAATCTGAAATCTTTAAACGGAAACCTGTAAATTAGCAAGTTGTAATTACCGCCTTCACAGGTTGTTGTGGTACGTATATTGTATGTGGGCGTTGTTGCACACAAGAGGAAAAGTAATTTCGAGAATAGAAGATATTGATATCAGGAACCGCAAAATGTCTGTAGTAAGACAGCAAGCACACCACTTCACAGGGAGTATGAGCGATGGTTGTTATAATCTATCAGCTGCAGGAGAACCAGGTGTTCAAGCTGCCCTTGTTTATCAAAGAGACATCAAGTGTTTTCGTGTTCAATAATAGAACACTTGTGCCACAAAAATGCTATCTTCATTAAGCAATTGACCGAGAACTCTGCCACAGTCAAACCAGATACACCCCTCAGTAGTACTTTATTGTATTTTTGGAATATATCCACGGCCGCACACTGTGTTTGGTAAGCCGAAAAAGGAAAGTAAGTTCAGTTCTGCCAACTGAAGACCTATATCTAGAGCAAGATCAGTTTCAATTCAAGTACCGAGTTCGACACAGTTTGAAGTTCCAAGTTTAATTCACTTTATCTTCTTGGTAATTGATGCCAGTTACTGCACATCAGGATATTCCATTCTGACCAGCATGGAACAGATTATGACCTTATCTTGGGTCATGGAAAGTACACATACCTACTATGTTGTATAAGTCAGATTTACTGCATTATTTTAATAGCTAAAGCGTGGCAATTTCGTTATAGGTAAATTCCTGTTTGAAATGCCACAAGGATGTGCTATAAATATATTTTTAGGAATGAAAATACACACCTTATCAGGAGCTAAAATTATGTGCAAGTATGCAAAAGTGTCAATGCCATGCTATCATTTTTGAAAGTCAATCATCATCATCATCATCATCATCATCATTCCCTGAGACGCAATTTACCTCAGATTCACAATTCAAATAGTTGCAGTCGGTTAATTTTTTACTCATTCATCGTTTTGGCTGACTATAAGTGTGCAAACGTTAATCTCTTTCCTCTATACTTAATTATTTTGGGTTAAAATGAACAATATGCTTATTACAGATATGGTACAATAAAAATTGATTGTACTGAATACAGTTTTCATCTGTTAGTAAGCTGACACGCACACACAAATAAATAACGCTTGAAATTAAAACTACCTAATGTACTTGCTTATAAGTCGAGGCTAACTCCACACAACACACAACATAGACCCTAATCTGCCGTCGCATACTGATTGCTCCTAACAAACTGCATAGACCCATATTATGCCAGCACATTATGCGACGGCAGATCTGGGTCTGTGCAGTTTGCAGTTGGACTCAACTTATAAGCGAGTACAGACGGTACATAGTTGTTAATTCAAATATGGAAATAATTCATAAAAATGAAAGTCAAAACAACATATTTTCAATTAAAAAAAATTGTCCCCTTGCCTATGCTGGGTACACAATAATAACAAGCGATTGCTTCATTGCAAGTGTGATAGGAAATTTGTTACAGATTTAATTAACCAATGTATGAGCTTTTACATATATGTACATTGATATCTTAAACCAAATCTCCATCATTTGCTCTGTGAAATTTCCATTATAAAATCAAAGTGATAGAACTAACAAAATTGAAACTGTACTCAGAGGCGGCCCGATTGGGGCGGATAGGTCGGGGGGGGGGGGGGACATTTGCCCCGTGGCGCCAGACAAAGGATTTTTTTTTTTTTGGTTTGTTTTTTTGTTTTGGGGTTTTTTTTGCAGCTGAAATTTTCATAGTATTTTACCTCACCTTAGTATAACTGGGGCAATTCATCAGAAAACTTATATTTTTGAGGGGGAGAGAGGTTGGCACCTGACAAAAACACTGTTTTCTTTGTATTTCCCAAGAATAAACAGAAATGAAACTAGTTTGCATAGAGCAGTGTTTTCTTTTCATTATTTATTAAATAATGAATTGAAAGTGGTAACCAGTTCAATCTGTAAATACCTGTTTTCCATGTTGTAATTTTAAATAATCTCCTAACGCCAGTGATGACGTCTGAATGTTACGTCATAAAGAGCTTTACTGTTGGTAATACGCGTGGACGTCAGTGAATTGACACATCACTCGCGATGTTCATTTTTACGCATTTAAGAGCACCAAAGGTCAGTGGTCGTTCGGAGTAACCAGTCACCATTTAGAAGGAATTATGACAGTTAAGCGTGTAAATAAACCAGATTTTAGGTATGTTATGTAAACGTTAATGTCTACTGTAAATAAAAATAGATTCGTTAATTTTACAAAACAAAATTTGCGTAAATACATTTTGACGACATTGAGCATAATGTATTTCTACCCTAAATGACATCTGACCTTACGCACATGTAGAAAGTGTCAAATGGTGAATTGTGACATACACATCTCAGTGGCTTACCTCCCTTGCTTAGGATACGTATCACTGTCACAACGATGTAAAATTGTTGGTAAAATGCAACCTGAAGAAAACCGTACGCTTTGATAACTGCATCACACTCAATTTAGATTGCATTTGCTACGAGCTTTTCTCTACTATGGCATTAGTGCAGGATGGGAAGATTTTGCCAAATACGATGGGTATTTTGAAATTTCTGAATATCTTCATACACTTCAAAACTGCACTTCCAACCGCATTGCGGCTTTCAAATCGTCCGCCCCTCAGCGAATCTTTGATAACGGCATTCAGTCAAAAATCACTTAGAGCTAAATCATGGCTGTATTGAGGATGTGGCAAACTTTAGTTTCCTGTGCTCCTTCAGGAAGGCTGTCACGAAGGCGGATGTATGCGCCGGTGCGTTGTCATGGAGTAGAGAGATACCTCGGTATGGTGGGCAGACATGTGGTTTGTTAGTGATCTAACAACTTTTGGCAACACTTTGGAGGCATTACATTGTCAAGTGACACTAGCAGAGTCAGACACAGGTACCTGGACGACCGAACCTTTTGCATAGAAAAATAATGCGTATAAAAGTCTCTTGAGAGTCCAACTACGTCAAGCGATTTGTGATCTCTGTTCGTTTTCTCCTATCCAAACTTAATTATTTTCTCTCCAGTCGCCTTCAAAAAAGATAACTCCATGTTTAATCGCCTATGACAATCTCATTCAAACGTCTCTGGTCATTCTTTTCATATTTGGCGAGTAGCTGTTTGGCGATTTCAGCCCGAGTCTGTTTTTGATCAGCCGTCAACAAATGTTAGACCAATCTTGCACAAACTTGTCTGAGCTTCACACGATTCTTCGATATATTAAAAACAGCTGACAAATTAATGCCCGTGTTAATAGAAATATATTCCACAGTGTATCGAGCATCTTCATCTTTTGCCACCTTCACAGCAGCCACTTCCCACTCACCAATTCCAGAACCTCGGTCATCTTTCTTGAATTTACAAAACTCATTAAGGCAGAAAGACGTAATTTTGCCTCATGAAGTAGTACCCTTCTTCCAGGGTCTGTGACGTCATCGCAGTTCATGTTCGACCTAAGCGGGTGGTATTAGAGAAAAAAAAACAAAGATGTAACTTTACACTGATGCCAAGTAATCTAGACATTCTACACGCATTAAAAAATACATCGGTAAAAAATGAAATTTTTGAGTACCAGATTTTCTTCAGGCGAAAAATCACCGGTCCATAACTGGAGTTTTGTCTGGATTTTATACTTCCTTTCGTTAGATCCAATGCAGACCTGACCAAGCTTCACAGGGACAGACGACCCATCGCAAGTCTTAGGGTAACCTTGGGATTTGGGGAAAAAAAAGGGGTAAAGCAGGGAAAATCATGGGTCCAATAAGCCCCCAGGTGTTTCATAACCGATGTGCTCAGTAGCCCAACTTGTAACTACTAACATTTAGAGGGCGACTATTTTGATTTATCCTATATATCAGATTATACAAATCTCTAATTGGAAGTCCATTTTTTTTGTCATCCTCTATATTAGCAACACATAAACACTCTAAATGGAGATAAACCCTATTTTTGTCATCCTATATAGCAGATTGTATTAATTCTCTAATTGGAAATGTGAGCCATTCTTTTATATCTATATATTATGTTTTAGATAAAAACTCTAATTGAATGCAAGCCTATTTTATAATAATGGACCTGGAAAGATTCAGAAGTGCGCATAAATTCAGGCAGAAGTCAGCTGAATGATTTCAAATGCTGTTTGTAGTTCAGACTTGGCTAAGGTCCTTGGAGTCTGTCCGTTTGCTACCTCTGGAGACATTGACAGAAGAAAGCTCTGTCCAAGTGACATTGCCATGTCTTTGGGGAATATTATTGAGTCAATATCAGACGATATGTAGAGATCATCGCGGTGAAAAAATCATTGGCAACGATATTTGTATCCATGTTATAGACGGTTTTAGATACAGTCCTGATGGCTACATGATTGACAACAATAAGATTCTTCTTTTGGAATTAAAATGTACTTTTGCCAGAGACGTGGACAAGTTGCTAGGTTACTAGGAGAAGAATACAACAATCTTGGCCACAATAACTCTCTCTACGATTTTGTCAAAACCAGATTGTATGGCACCAAACGTTAATCTAAATTATTGATATAATGTATGCAGAAGCAATCATAGCTGCCTACGAAGAAGCCCCCTGTGCTTACGTTCCAATGAACTCAGTTTTTATGATCTCAGAAAGCCAATAACAGTCAACTGCGCCTACGGATTTGTAAGCGATGCCCTTGATATCACTTGGAATCTGATGGAAAAATATAAAGATCACTTTGACTGCTATGCAAAAATAATCATAGAGTTGAAGTGAGCTTTGATTTGTCTAAAGAATGAATACGACAGACTTGGTGGCGATGCTTTATTTACCTTAATTAAACCCCACACAAGCGTCTAATTGTTTGTCCTCTGATATTTTTTGCATACATTTTTTCGTATTTGCTCATACACATTGGACTCAAAACTACTACGATGTTGTCTGCGATGCGACATTCTTTAACTAAATCAGCCATGTTAAATTAAGCGCCTCGCAAACAGGTTTTAATTTAATTCAGAATTTTTGTTCAGGTGAAGTAAGCATATATGCACATCGTCCTTTTGTTTTGAAGTGTTGGCTCCAGTATTTTGAAACCGGCCTGCGCTGTAATTCCGACACCAGAAATAATCAACATACATGGATTCAAAAAGACTCCAGTGCAAGCAACACCTGTGGTACTTAATGCCAACGGAATCACAGACAACAAAAACAACATGCGCTTGTAATATCTGTAGGACCGCTTGAAACAGTAAGTTCGCTTGTGATAACTGTAGTAATACGCGATAAGTGCTTCGCGCTGTTCTTTTTCGAGCTGGCTGCTAATGTGATTGAAGTCTATGATACCTTACATCCTATAACAATACATTGCTATTTTCTAAAGCCCGGAATCTAGTTTGCCAACGAAATTAAAATAAAGCCCGGCTACTCTTTGCTGCAACAGATCGTAGTACCGCTGCGTATTCATTGTTCTGTGTTTTTCGAATCTTTCTCGCGCGAGTTGTGATGGTTCTGGAACGCCTGCAAAGTGGCCACTTGGTATTTTTGTTTCTGCCTTTGTGAGCATTCTAATCATGTCTATTCTCCCATCATATTTTACTTCAAGATAAGCAATTGCCGCCACAAGCTTATTAGCATCATACGCGCGCTTGTGGTGGTATTTAACAATAAGAAAATAAACCTCAATGGTCTTTTGCAGTACAGGCGACAACTTAGCGTTTAATTTATTTTTTATCAGCCTGAGAAGTTTTTTTGCAGTTTTCTCAAGATTATTCTCGTGTGGCGGCATGTAAAATGTGCGAGTGAAAAGGTAATCTGTCATCTCCATACCTGGATACGGCGCGTTGACAAAGTGTCCGCTAGGAGTATCTCCATCATTTTGCCATCAAACGCAGCAAGAACTAGTTTGTCTTCTGGAGATAGCTTTCCTACGTGCTCAAGAGCTGTGGAAAGAACATTAGCTTCGTATTCATCATAACCTTTGTATTTTATGATGTGGTAATAAGCCTCTGCGGTCTTTTTTACGACCTCTGGAATATCATCTTGCTGCGGTTGCTCGGGCTCAGGTACAACAAGTTTTGCATAGATGAGTTTGTGCAAGGTGGGATTTAATGTGACAACTTCATAAAATCACTACCATCAGTTGACCTGTCTTCAAGAATGTTTCTTAATTCTGCACTGGCCGGTGGCGGATTTACAAAGTAAACATTATCTGGCAACTCGGTGAATTCTCCGTCCACTGAGTGCTGTTCTGCGTAATTTAAAGTTACCGCAAGCGAGTTAATATCAACTTCTTGCCGTACGAAATATGTGATGATCAGATAATACGCCTTGGCTAATTTTGCCTTTTTTACTAGTTTTGGCTTATTAACGTATGGCGCTGGAGTAATTTTGTCAAGTAGTAATTTGTAAAAGTTTTTTTTACACTTTTCATCACGCCATTATAAATGTCATACATTCTAAGAATTTCATGCTGCCTAAAGATATTTCTTCTTTCTGCGGTGGCCGGTGGTGAATTTACATAGTTGCCCTCAGGTATTTCTTCCCGTTTTAATAAGTAGACTTTCTGCAGACTTTCTAATTTATTATACCTTAAGTAGATTTTTCAAGATAATATATCACTGAAGAAAGTATATTTGGATCATAGACCTATTTTGCAATGTATCTGACAAGAGATGATAGTATGCCTCTGCCATCTTTGTAATATCTTGTGAGATATCATCTTGTTCCGGTTATATAAGAAGTGAGGAGGCATCGGGCTTTGGCTACGGTTCTGGTTGTGGCTGCGGATCATCAGAAAGATCTTTTTCACCGTCTTTGTTATCAGGCAATGGCATCACTCCCAGAATCGTTTCTGTGTCATCATAAACCAAACCAAGCTCTCTGTAAAAATACCGCTTGTCGACTTGTTCTTGAAGTTTTTCTTGTTTTTTTTTTTTTTTGTTTTTTCTTTGTTTTTGTTTTTGTTTTAAATTTTTGCGAGACTTGATCGTACATGCATTTGTACTCATCTTCTAGATCTGTTGTTTTTTTGCGTTTTATTCTTCTGATCAGGTACATTAATTGTACGTTATCAACATTCAACATTCAACTCGTTGAGTATGTTTTTGAAGAGCATTTCTATGTTTTTAGCAGCTCTGGCTGATTCCTTGTCATTGCAAAGCTTTCTTAGCTTGTCATATTTATTCAGCTCGCCCCGCAACTGTGACGCTCTCATATGGGTTACTGAAAAAAGATTGCGCATGTGATCATCCATTTTTACGCCTTCTGGATCCGTCGAAAACTTTTTATACAATTGTTTGTTTTCACCAATTTTGTCTTAGCTCTGGCGTCATCAAAAACTATGCCCTCATGATTTTCTTCAAACAACAGCGTGCAATTCTTGCGAATTCTGGTATCTTATATATATACCGTAGACAAGATCATCAAGAATAAAAAGTTGGAGAACAAGTATTTTTGCGCGATGTAGCACAAAAATTGTTTAAGCCTATAAAAGAAAAAATATAACAGACTCCGACAGCGCACTATGTTTAAGCTAGATAAGGTTATTAAAGCTCTGACTGAACAGGAAGCAGCAGAACAGGAAAAGATTTTTACAACTATTTATTAGTTTGATGAGATAAAATACTTGATGAAAAAAGAGAGCGGAAAGAGTGGTAGCAGATCAATCGCGTCAACTGATATATGATCACATGTATCTACTAAGAAAAGATTTGTTACTAAGTGAAACAAACTTTATCCGCATAAAAGAAGCCAGGTAACCAAGTTTAATCAAAGATGGGGAAGAAGACAAGCTGACATTCCTGAGATTATACCGCTATTGGAATTAACAATAGAACTAGGTCGAGACTTGCGACACGCTGCAGAAAGACTTGAATATCTGCAGGTATTGGCTGAAAAAGGTGAAATTAAACCTAAACATATGCCATTGCTGTTTGAACGCATGCCACCAGAAGAACCAGAATGGCCAGAGCAATCTCCGTTTACTGAAAGATACAGGCTTGCATCCTTATTACCACTACTACACCCACCAGGAACAAAAAAATCGAAAATACCAACACCATTGCAGCAATTGAAACCAGCTGAGCTTGTCACGCATCTAAAGCTACTTGCTAGCAGCAAACGGACAGGCAATGGTGGCGCTAAAATAGATAATGAGATCACAGAAATATTAGATCACTTGCTCCAGCAAAAAGTGCTTAATAAAGCGGACAGCAACATTTTGTACAAAGACTTAATATAGGCAAGATGTCGCAAACAATTCTCTTTGACTCTAAGTCAGCATCAGGAAGCAGCAGTCATTTTACAGAACGCCTATAGAGTTGTAACAGGATACTCGCTACGAAATTGCGCTGATATATGCAGAGATATGGATTCATTTCACAATATTATAGCTAGCAATAACAAGTTTATGTATTTTATTTCTGAAACAGTGGTGACCCTAATCCCAATAGCATACAACATTGTTGACATTGCTGACAGGAAAAAAAGGTTGATGACAGAAAAAGGTCATGTGAGCGACAACAGAAATCGCTCCAAATTATTCTACCTTTAAAACGCGGATAACGCTCAAAGGCGGCTACAGAATTGACTTCACCATCAATGACAGGTTAAGAGACTTATTAGACTTTAGAGCACAAGTTCTGCAAGGCGATGGCCTTCAGAATGGCGATTTTCCTGTCAACATTAGCTATGTAAGCAGCCTACTAATAAGTTGTTCCATAGCATAAGGATCATACGATGCACGAGGCGATCATAGCCATGTTTTTTATAGCTTTAGTCAAAATGTGCTACGAGGATCACTCTTGACAGTAAAGCCATTGCCCCTTATCTATTTCCGATCAATAATGTCTATGGCATACCAGAGATTACGATGTCTATAACAGACCAATGAGGAAACAACGTGGACCTAAACAACGAGCGAGTGACATTTTATCTGTATCTGAGAGCGCTAGCCAGAACTATGTAATCTGGTTGTATAAATGAAGCCAAGACGAATTAAGCTCATACAGATCGTAGGAGGATTCTTCTTAACGCTCTTCTGAAAGGCCGCTAGAGCAGTGCCTGGCATAGTCAAACGAGTTGCTCCACTTGCCTATGATGCAGTAAAAGGCGCCACTTCGGCAATAGGAACAGCAGTTGGACAAAAGGTTGCTGACAAAATTAGGGAAACAGCGCCTGCACCTGTGTTGCAACAGCCTGTTGTGCTACAGTCGCCTGTTGCATTAGGGCCTGTGAAAGAAGTCATCAAGGAAATCGCACCAACAAAAGAAGTAGAGCATTTAATGACTAGTAAGGCAACAATAAAAAATATTGTCTAAACGCGGTGAAGAAAATATGAGCAGTCTTGATGCGAGCACATCAAGGGCCAGCACTAGATCGGCAATGTCAAATATTATGGCAGGATCCGGTCTGAGTCTGCCACAGAATACGAGTATGGTGGGATCCGGTCTGAGTCTGCCACAGAATACGAGTATGGTGAGTACTTGGACAAGGTCTCGCATCAGATGCATAAGCCTGGCACAAGAAGTATTGATACGCGTTATGAAGATGTTTACTTGCTGCCACACAAAGTTTCTTAAAGTCAAAGGATTTTTGCAAACGAATGCTGTTCCAGCTGTCAATTTTGATGCTGGTGTACAGGTAGCGCTAACAAACAATTGCTGTAGCCTGTTAAAGACGGCGCGATATCACTTAATAATCAGACCGTTGAAGACATAAGCAACTATTTGCCTGCTGCCAGCACCATCATTAACCTAATTTCGATGAGTGATGACTACAGCAGAAGCTCAGCAACAAACATGTTTTGGTACAACTAGACGAATGATCATGCAAATAGCAACAATTATGAGCAAGGCATTGCAGTTCCTCCTGATGTTGTTTCTGCTATGCCTGGGCCAGCTCAAGCAGAAATTCACACAGCCATTCGTAATGCTATTATTGATCCAGAAAATGGATATTATAATCTCGGTTTTGCAGTAAGGCGCCATCTCACGGATGGTCATAAAGAAGTTTGCATGCTCTTGCCACTAAGCTCCATTTTTGGTTTTCCGAGGTGTTAAGCACACACTGGTACTGGAACGAGCTGATCCTAATACTTACATGCACCATGAAGATGGTGATGTTGATGGACAATTCATTTGTACCAAGCTATCTCTCTAGTTGCCAAAGATAACATCCTCTATTTATCACGCGCTATAATTGGTTAACCTTTTGTCCAGGTTTAGCAAAAAACTTTATTTTGAGCAAATGCACGTCTGTAACAGTGTCACGAACTTAGCAGCGCAATTATCTGTCACGCGGAGAATAGCCACCTTGCCTGGCAGCGAGCTAACTAGACACATATTTGCAGCATTTCAACGAGCTGATCGAGAGGCAGACCAAGAGGACAGCAGCCAGGTATTTGACAACTTGGGGCTGACTCGAATTGCTCGCTCGCGTACTTTATGCTTCAGGAAGCTATGCAAAAATACCAGGATGTCAACACGGGAACACAGATATCTATGGAGGACTTTGCAAACCTGTACACTATTTATCACTTTGACGTTTCCAAACATAGAGAGCGCACAAAAGATTATATGGCAGATGTCGAAGTCAAGTGGACGCTTCAACCTATTCCACCAGCCGTAGCTGTAAACTATCATAGCTATGCTGTGATCACTTCTGACAGATTTTTCACACTTGATGCTCTTCGTGGCAAGATGACAGTTATTGTCTAAAACAATTATTATAATGAGTTATACTTCAATCAAAGTTGTTTTGACGCCATCACAACAATAACAATTGCAGCAGCACACAGAACAAAAGCGGGCGCATCCATCAGACTTGGAAATAGTCAACTGCATCAATGACAACACGTCCTCGCGCTAACAAAAAACAGTCTTCATATTTTAATGCGGCAAAACGTTCTAATACAGGCTTAACCATCAAATTATCCGCCAAAAAAATGCCTCGTATTGGCGGCGTTTTACCAGCTATATTACCATTTCTTACCACGCAAGCCAACAAAACTTTGGTTCAATCATGTCGGCAAATTTTACTAATACACGTTTGAAAACTGGTTGGCATAAAATAAAATTCATTAATATTCTACTTGAAAGATTCAGTCGCACGCTAAAAAATGCGATGTGGAAACACTTTACAATTAGACGATCAAGTACTTAGACGTGTTGCAGTCGCTAATGGACAAGCACAACAATACCAAGCACAGAAGTATTGGAATGACGCCATCACAGGCTAGCGACAAGCAAAATCACCATAGCGTTGCGAACAAATTATTTTTCAGAAATAAGTTCAATGCGGGCGACAAGGTCAGAATTTCTAGGATCAAAAAAGTTTGAAAAGGGTTATAGGCCGAGCTGGACCGAAGAAATGTTTACTGTGTCAGAGGTGTTGAAAACAATTCCTGTAACGTACCGAATCGCAGACCTTCGTGGCGAGCCTGTTTCAGGATCTTTTTATGAGCAGGAGTTACAAAAAAAAAAAACAGCAAAATGTTTTCAGAATAGAGCGTGTGATTAAGACGCGCAGAAGCAAGCCACTTGTAAAATGGAACGGCTACTCTGATGATTTTAATTCGTGGATTCCTGCGGCAAGTATTGAGAAATAATTATGTCGTTCTCTGCCAATATTTTTTGCTGGATACTGGTTTGTCGCATCTCCAAAATCTATAAAACGGTTGTTATTCATGTTTAGTTAACTAGTTATTGAAGTGTCATTAATTATTTCAAAAAATAAATGAATAAACTGGTAAATTAATTTGCCTGATCTATTCTAAAAATATTTGTAGTTGACTTACCTCTCATCCACATCTTTAATGATAGTAAATTTGTATTCACCAGTTTTAAAATCAAAGTTGACAGAGGGACAAAGATCAGCTTTAACTCTTCCAACTGAAACAAATAAAATATTGTTTTCTTATAAGAAAGATGTTTTTTTATTATTTTATTCTATAATAGTTTATATGCTTAGGTCCTGAAGCTAAATCTTTTTTTTACAACTTCTTCATGTATATTTACCACATAAAAATTACTGGTATTATTTATCTAAAGTAAAATATTACATTTTAAATTATCTGTATGTTTGATGTTCGAGTTTATTACAATTGAATATAAACCGGACTTTTTTATTTTAATAACATAATACTGTTCGGGGGGGGGGGGGGGGGGGGGGGGGTCTCAAAAACGTGTGACTTGTATTCGGTAAAACGTAATGGAGCATAGTCCAAAAATGGTATCCAGTATTTCTGGTGTTGTGAAACCAAAGAATAAATTTTTAAAAAAACGTTTAATTTTTATATTTTACCTTCTGAATATCTAGAATATGCACGTGAGTCTTTTGCTGTATTAAGCAAAATAAGGCCTTGTGGCATACAAGGAATAGGCTCATGGTTCTTTTGCTGTATTAACCAAAATAAGGCCTTCTGGCATACAAGGAAAATCAAAAAGTAATATACGTTAAGATAGTTCATCATCAAATTTATAGAACTTTCTACAATGATCATTCAACCTTGTATTATAATCATTCAAACTTTTAGTAATTTCATCAATTGCAAGAGTCTTTACTCACTTATCTCGGTTATTTTTTTTAGTTAGTGATTTATATATTTCTGATTAAGCAATATCAGTTCTTTCACATAATGCTCAAGTTTTTTTTATCTACAAAATTTATAATTCCATATGTTTATGTTAATGTTGTTATCTTTTGTTTTATATCATTCAAATCTTTTCTTAATCGTGTCACATTTTTATTTAATTTATCAATATGTTTTTGTACCACAACAGTATTATTAAGAAGGTCTTTATCTATCTATCTATCTATCTATCTATCTATCTATCTATCTATCTATCTATCTGTCTATCTATCTATCTATCTATCTATATATATATATATATATATATATATATATATATATATATATATATATATATATATTATACTATCAGTTAAAGAACTTTTCACTATTTCAGCACATAGTTCATTTTTAAGAGTTATTAAATCCTGTTCTTTAACATATTTTATTTTATATCTTTAAATCTTAAAAAGATCAATCTTAGTTTGTTTTCATAGATATAATCGTACTTTCAGTCACAATAACATTATTCTATATCTTCCTAGTGACTTATTCAAAATCATTCTTCCACTGTAATTGTGAAAGACTATTATTGAGAATTGTCACTCTATCTTCCAACTTTTTTACACCAGCTTTAAAGTCATCAACTAATTTCTTTATATGTTCATCATTATCTTTCTTCTCATCGTTTAATTCTCTCTGCAACTGTTGAAGTTGTGATTATAATTTTCTATACTTCTCTAGCGACTTCATTATTTCCTCCACGTCACTCTCCAGGGCTGACATTTCAGTATATATCATGTGTTCAATTGGTTCTAATAATATTTTCTACAGGTGTTAAGTTTGATTCCGCTGTAACAGTTTGTAAAATAGTTGATAGAGTAATTAGTATCTCGGTAAATAAATACTGAGCATCTGAAATCTTTTATACTCTAATCCACAGGTGTTCATTTATTTTTAACTTCTCCATGATTTGTTATCGTTAAAGTCTTACGTATTTGGGCGTCAACACGTTTTTACACAAAACCTTTATTAGCAGTATCAGATTTTTCTATCGGATCTGCTAAATTTGTAATAGGATTGTTGTTAAAGTTGAAGTCCTTGTTTAGAGATTGACTTAGTGCTTCATCTTTGCTATTTTTCTCTATGAATTTAAAACTAAAATCATTACCACCTCTTGAAGATATTTCTGTTATTTAATAATAAATAAATAAAATTCCACCTTTATATACTATTGTAATATTCATAACAAACATTTCTATCTTGCATTTCAAATTCTTTATTTATTTTAGTCTCTCTACATTTCATACACATAATTAGAAATAGAGATACACCAGTAGCTATTATTGGATATCCAAAAACAGATTTCTTGCGCTTAACCAAATTCATTTAGTTATCCTGAAACAGGAAAATCTTTTTGCTTTAGATATTCTAAAAATATATGTAAATGGCTTATAATTAAAATTTATTAATTTCAAGGCTTGATCTTTAATGTTAATATTTAATATGTTTAAAGTACTTTCTTGTAATTGCCTATATGGACTATTAACATAGCATGATATAAAAACACCGTGAAATACTTTTTAATAGGTATGGACTCTAATGGAGAAGAACAGCTTCCATTACAATAATTCTTTGTATTTCTTAGTTCATTAGTGATTTAGAGTTATTAAAACTTTAGAGTTATATTTCTAGCATTAAATAGCAAACCCCACTAAGGCTGCACCAAAATCTGTAAAATTTAAAGGAATAATAAGTCTAAGACTAGTGACTGCTGCAACTCCTAAGCTAGCCGCTGCAACACCCATTCGACCGGAAACACTTGCCATACCAACCTCTGCAAAGTTTAAAAACTTATATGATATTTTATACTCTTCGATAATGTTTATCTCTTTAACAAAAATATGCTTAATTTCATTAATTTTCATGAACCTAAAATTAATTCCATGGTCGTTAGGTAATTCGATTCAACTATTTAATTATCTTGTCTGGTAGTATCTCTTTTGCTATTAGATAGTCAACCGTAAACTGACTCAAGGAAAGTGGAATAATTAATTTTAGTACGTCTTCCATACCCATGTTAGTTTTGGAATCTATTTTGAAATTAAATATCCTCTTCTAAAGCATAATGTAACTTACTGTATGAGTTGAGTTTAATGCTGCTTGGTAAATAGTATTAGCTATGCTGTTCGTTTCGCTTCCCATTTATTAATATAAATATTTTTTTAATTTACTCATTACTCCATCATTAACTAATCTATTAATGTACAGTATTTCTGGAAATACATTTACTTTATTTCACTCTTTTGATGATAAGCTAGTAGTGCCCCTCTCTGATTCATCTTAGATGGGTTTTTTTTTATTTATTATTTTATGCTTAAGATATATACTACATACTCCTATAACAATAACTACACCAGTTACAAAGTAATAAATGTTGTATCCCATTTTAACACCATGTACGTTGTGCCTGGACGACTCTTTACTCTCAATAGACTTAATATGTTTTAACTTTTCTGCTTTTTCTGTTTAAAAAATTTTGTGAATATTGTTTCCAAGTTATTTTCCAAGTTCAATTCTACTAGCATTTTTATCTTTTGTGAAGGTACCTTCTCTAGCGATTTAGTAACCATTTAATTTTCCAATGTTTTACTTTCAAGAACTTGTTCGCTTCGCTCATTATCGTCCGTTTATTTTGCAACGAAATTAAAGTTTTCCTAAATAATTATTTAAGTTACCTTAAAGTTATTTTCAAGCTATTTCCAAGTGTTGAGAAAGCTTGCCAGTAGCTTCCCTTGGGTTGGTGGTTCTTCCAGGGTCTTCCCGGGTTCTTCCTCCACCAAATATACTGGCCGCCATGTATAGCCTATAATGTGCTGAAAAGAAGAATGAGAATTAAGAAGCTATGTGAATGCTGCTGATGTTGTCAATTCAAAATTATTATCAATGACAACAAAATCTTGACTTGCTCGACAACAATATAAATAAAATAAAAGAAAACGATATTGCTAAAGAACAAGATCCAGCTTAAAAAAGCCTGATTAAATGAGTTATTACAAGTTATGAACGTAAAAGAGCACAAGTAGTTCACCATTTAACAGATATAGTGAGTAACTTCAGAGAAAATATTAATAACATCGAGTTGCAAATTAAAGAAACGTTTCGATTACGTGAAAGGTTAAAACGGCTGTTGAAAGAAAAAGGTGTAACAGTTGCTACTGTTTCTACAGCTGTTGATATTATAGCAACAGCACCTGGCCTAATCGTAGCATTTTGTAAAAGGATCAATAGTAGTCACAGATCAGCCTGGCTAAGTGGAAGTAGTGGTTGCAGTCCTGATTCGTTCGTTGATAAATTCATAAAGGGTATGAAAAAAATTGCCGACTATTTGTTTAATTTAGCTAAAAAGACAGTAGTGTAATTGCCTGGTATAATTGGTAGTGTAATTAGTTGGCTTTAATTATCAGCCGGAAAATATTTCTTTAATAGCCGATAATGTCATTTTGTTAATTCTTGCATTGAATATCTTATTCTTCGCAATTGTACTAAAAGCCTTATTTGCAGTAGCAAAAATGATTTGAGATAAATCTGTTTACCAATCTATTCCAAAATGTAAATTGCACCAGTTCCAATGGGCATCATAATAAACGTTGGTTTATTTGTTTCATAATCTAACACACAAGGTACTGTTCGTTTGTCTGTATCATTCTTATTAACTATTGTAGGCTTGTCTATATAATTCTTATCAGTCATAACATCTGTTTCTTTGTTGTCTATCTGTTAACGAATTATTACAGGCAGTTATCAACTTCTGTTGTTGTAGTCATTACTAGGATGTACTCCTAATTTAAATAAATCTGATGACTTTAATAAAGTAGTATTATAACCTTTTATAGTATCCATTTTCATCACCATATCACTAAGAATCAAAAATATGCCATCACTACAACTGCATAGTTTTGTCTCATTTTGTAACCTGCAACATATTATTGAAATCTTGTTGTGACTTTTTCGTCTGTGTCAAAACCTTGTTCTCCTAAAATTAAATATTCAAACACGTTTAACGGTATTTTGAACAGTATATTCAGCCTCTGTAATAGATTTTCTATTTCGTACTATGCCAAATATCATATATAATCTAGTATTGTTTTATGTGCACTGTTCCTTCTTCAGTTAGGCCGCTGCTAACTCGTAGAAGGAAGTATAGCCAACCTATTTCTTCTTGTATTAACTGAGTGTTATAAAACGCATAATCAGGCTGCACAAACCATCTTCTATCCCACCAAAAGATCATAGTTTGTGTTTACAAATTTATCTATTTCAACTTTATTTATCCCAAAATCTTTTTAATAGACGGTTAGATTTACACTTGGTGTAGTAGAAACCGCGGCTAAATTCTTCTCTCTTAGATATCTCCAATCATATTCATGTTGGATATGACAGCTGTCACAAAAATAATTCAAATTTCTCTGCATGTGTATTGTTGTTTGTTAGATTTAATACTTTTCTATATGGTAATGGTATGGAACATTCCGTTAGGATATTCTTTTATCTGAAAGTACATGTGAGACTCATATATTGGTGTTATTAACCCATCTCCAAAATATACATGTCTAATATGTATTCCACATCCAGCTGCTGCACCCTATATTACAACAGATTTTGCCAACATTTCATCTCACGTGTTGCTTTATATCTTTTCGATGTATCATTATCATCAAATTTAAAACAGTATTTTTTAAAATATATAATGGAGTATGTCAAATAGGTTTTTTTCTGTATAATATATCTTATATCGTTAAATATATCTGCCAGTCCTTTACCAGCTGGTGCACTAAAACTGATTGCGGGGCAAGGGTAAGGTGAGCTACTTATTTTTGTTGTAAAATCTGGATTCTGTGATTTATTTAGATACATTTTTTCATATTTAATTATGCAGAAAAATATGTAGTTAATAACAATTGGGTTGGGGGGAAAGGCGCTAGGTTTTTTTTTATCCTATATTTGTTTTTGGTGTGTGGGTGGTTCTGTTACAAACATTATTTTGACGACCAATGAGACAGAATTCACTTGTAAAAAAAATTTACAACCATTAAACCAGAAGTTACGCTCATAAACATTTGGTGGTTAGTGCGCTAGGTTTCACTCACACAAATTTTTGTTTAAAAATTAACTACCACTGAGCCTGAAGTTAACGCTCATAACATTTAAGGGGTTAGTGAGCCATTTTTTAAAATATATTTTATAACAACTATTTTGTTGGTTACTGAGCTAGGATTTTTCTCATTTAAAAAAAAAAATCTTACTACTGAGCCAGAACGAAGGTTTTATATAAGGGGGTAATTGGCTTAGTAAAATTTGAGGAGGCCAGAGGTTAGGATGTGAAGGTCAAAGGTCAAGTGAGACAGGTGTTTGTCATAATATTTGGGTGGTGGACAAAACCGGTTTAAACCGAGTAGTACAGGTTTAAGTGTGTCAGGTATTTCCAATGGATTTTTTTAAAACATACAAAATGGCAGATGGTCACATGTTAGTTGACAACCGGTTTAAAGTCGATAAGAACTGATAAAGCGATTTAAATTGGATAGAACTGTTAAGTGATCCGGGACGAAGGTTTTCTACCGTATTCAACTAACATTGGACACTGGATTTATTTTTACCCTGGTGGCACATATTTTGGAAGTAGGTGGGACGAAACGGAAGTTCGCGGGGATATGCGCTTTACAAACACTCTAGTTGTCAATGCGGTTAGAAACATTTAGAACCTTTTGCATATCTTTTCAGCATATAAATATAAGAAAAGCATATATATATATATATACATGTGTTCTTCTTTTACACTTGACTGGTTCTCAGTTCACCAACATATGGCCCAATAATCCAATCAACCAGGAGGACGTTTACGGATATCCTGAGATAATGGAGCTACTGGGCCGCATGTTTGTGGTTTGTGAATTTCACCCAGTCAACTGTAAAATAAGTGTTTATATCCGTAATCATCCTTCTGGATGATGAAGTTATTGGGTCGCATGTTGGTGAATGAGTTCTCATGCTCCTCTTGTCTTTAACTTCAACCTTGTTCCATCCTTTTTTGGACATGCGTGCATGGCCGAGTGGGATAGGGCGCTGTTGCATGATGATAGGCAATAGGTACCGTCATTCGTGGCACGGGTTCGATTCCTGCTTGGAAGGGAATATAACTCTCTAACCTGTTTCATTATATACTGGTGTGGTTCATAGCTGTGGATAAATATACTTTTACATAATAGAACACAAAGGACGAAACAAGAAAATAAATCTTGATATTTTCTGGTGAATCGTTAATCGATAGTGTTTGGTAGGCAAAAAATTCGTTCTTGGCACAGTATGGCTCAAGGCGGTCTGAGGTTTTGCTAATTGCAGGGAATACTGCCAGAGAAAAGAAAAGTTCAAACCCCGTTCACCGCCGCAGTTTATCGATATTTCTTATGTTTTAAGTCACCTATTTTATCCTGTTAGCGAAACTGGAGAGATGTACACTGAATAAATAAATCACGGTGTACACTAAAGATGATACAGGCTCACGTGATTGATATGTGAACATCATTGAAAACTACAGAATGCAGCCCTCAATATATGCTTCGTTTATACACCTCCATGAACCTTACCTTAAACATTTGTAATGCCGGTACAAAAAAGTTCATACTATAAATAAAGGATGCACCGCACTGCCTGAACCTTGAAAGGTGAAGTTTATTCACTTGATACCATATGTTTTCTTTTTTATTGCATTATCTCTACATTTACGGCTCTGGGCCATGACACACGTAAACAGTACATCCCCATATACACGAAGACATGGATAGTCACTAATTTGTCAACAAAGTGACGACTACGACACGCAACAAATTTCAAGATCCATCAAACTGGCTCCATAGCCAAAAGGTACATGTTAGAATTGTCGCACAACATTCAAAATGTTCATGAATTGTGAGGAGAGCCTGAGTTAAATGTATTGAGTACTAACGATAGGTTTGTTTACGCCGATCGATTGTAACTGTGACATATTGAGAACATTAGTTCAAATATTTTACTGTATAGAAAAGAAATGAGCACAGGGTGAATCGATTTAGTCACATTCCAACCAACAATAACATAAAACTTGAAACAGCTCGGCTTTTGACCGATATTTAAGGCGCAAATCCCAGTTTGTAACTATCTTACATGAACATTCGTCGAGGTCTTTACTTAAACTTTAAATAGTCAAAGATTGCATGTATTCGGTGCGGCTCGTGATTTAGAGAGCCTCAAAGAAAAATGGCATTGATGGAGTGGGGTGGGGATGGTGGTAGATCATCTTCATATATTTTCTTTCTTTTTTCTTTATTTGTTGATTTGCAAGTATACAGTAACATGTTTCTGCTGTAGATGCTAATAAGTTACTGTCTGACACTATTACAATAAATATTGTATGTACAATTTTCTTTTCATACTTCTTTAGTATGTTTCAATGTTTGCAATAGTATGCTTTCATTAATCACATCATCCACATTATACAAGTAAATATTATTGCTCATGAAGAGAGAGCTTGAAATAAGCTTATGTTTTTTACTCAATCTTTCATATCTTTTCTTCGATTGCATGTACTTTCTACGATGACTTCTGTAAATAAATACTTTTTAAAATCAAAGAAAAATGGCAAACGAGAGGTGGTCGCTTCCACGAGGAGTTAAAATTGTCTCAATTTATTTGTCTGAAAAGTAGGTCAAGGTCAGACAGAAGTTCCTGTTGTGACCAAATTTGAAACACTCAGGTTTCTTTGACAGGCACCTCAATCGTGAATCAAGGCGATATTTCAGTATGATATGTTTCATTCCTCTTAATCCAGCAAACTAAAAAAATCCTTTGGTTCTCGACTGGAGACTTGACCGGAACTAGAAACAAGGACAGTATTCTCCATAAAAATGAACATCATATATATATATATATATATATATATATATATATATATATATATATATATATATATATATATATATATATATATATATATATATATATATATATGAGATAAACAGATAGCCAGACAAATTAAAATACAGTAAAACGTCCTCAAATCGGTCCCTTTGTATATCGGCCTTATCTTAAAATCGTCCGTGAATATTGGTCCCAAATAACAGATTATATTTTAAATATTTTAAAAATAATCCAAAATATCGAACACCTCATAAAAGCAGCCAATATTTCGAGTGCAGATAATTTTCCTTAGAAAATATATTGTTCGATAAAGGTCAGCAATTAGGAAAATAAAATTGAAAGAAACTGGTGACTTTCCGCAGTCTTGGCGAGAAGCAAAAGTGATACCAGTATCTAAAGCTGGAAAGGACTAGAACGACCCTTCCAACTACCGTCCCATATCACTAACAATACTAACAAGCTGTATTTGAAAAAAACCATGGAACTAGTGATAAATGGCAGACTCGTCTGATATATCGAGTCTAGGAAACTACTATCAGACCTTCATTGTGGATTCAGACTCTAGAGAAGCACAACATACCATCTAGTAAGACTTCAAGCATTTATTAGAACAGCTTTCATAAAGAAAAAATATTAAGTAGCCAGCTTTTCGACTTCGAGAATGTTTATGACACCACATGCAAGTATGGCATAATGAATAACCTCTTCAACGTATGATTATGGGGCCAACTGTCTAACTTTATATACAATTTTTTGAAAGATAGAATTTTCGAGTTAAGGTAGTTACCACCTTTCTGAAAACTGTTTTCAGGATATGCATGAGTATAACTCGGGACAGCATATTGTCTGTCACCCTCCGCAAAATTAAAAATATTGTGAAATGCCTTAACGAAGGAACTGAAGACTCATTATATATCGACAGCTTTTTGATCTACTATAAATCAAAAGAGAATGCATACTATTGACAGTCAACTACAAATATGCTTAAACAGAGTTCAGAAATGGGCAGAAAAAAACGGGTTTAAATTTTCGAAATATAAAAATGTTTGCATGAACTCCTGTCAATTACATTTAATTCATGACGATCCAAAACCCTATCTTGACGGTTCTCTTATCCCTGTTGACGATAAGTCCACATTTTTAGAACTTATTTTTCACCGCAAACCAACTTTCCTTCCACATATTAGACACTTCAGGGGCAAAAACCCTGGATTTAATACAAGTCGGGCAAAAACAGATTGTGGAGCAGACCGGGTAGGTCTTTCCTCGGTTATACAGGTCTTTAACACAGTCTAAATTTCACTATGGCTCAGTTGTGTACGGATCAGCTCGTAAATCATATCTACAGATGACGGATCCGATACACAATCAGGGACTTTGTCTGGGAGCATTTAGAATTTCTCATACAGAAAACATCTATGTTTTGGTAAATGAACCATTACTTTATGTCAAACGAACGAAGTTAGCTCTTCAGTATACTACCAAGCTATCTTGTAATCCATCCAATCCCGCATGCGATGCAGTCTTTAGGCCCGAATACGAAACCTTGTATGCGCATAAACCAAATTTCATTCCACATTTTGGTAAACGAATTCGTCCTCACTTATAAACAGCAACAAACCACTACGTTGGTTTTCAACCCCTCACCTCCCCCCCCCCCCACAAAACAAAAGAAAATTTTATATCTGCCAATTCAGAAAGTCGCCAACAAATCCTCTCTTTTTTCGGGGCAAATTCATTGAAATCGTGGCCATACGTCCCTGTATGCAGACGGTTCGAAAGATGAAGACAAAGTTGGAGCTGCCGCTGCAACGCCATGGCACTAACTCGGGCCGGTTACCAGATGAAGCCTCCATTTTCACCACAGAAATTGCAACTATGTTAAAATCTTGAACTACATTGAAACTGCTCAAATAACAAATTTCATCATCTTTTTTTATATTCATTTTCCACACTGAAAACCGTGCAAAAACTTAATTTTGACAACTCTGCAATTGACGTCCAATTTAGTTACTGTTGTTAATTTAAAAATGAAACAAAAAAGTAGCATCATTTCACCATGTTCTCTGCAGTATGATAATACACTGGATTTTCTTACGTCGAACAAGATACATTAAAGGGGCTTATCATGTACATAAAAATAGTTCCTTTTGTATGCTATTCTTATGTCGTGTAATAAAACTGCAATTTCGAAAAAAAAGATTTCATTGTTGCTTTAAACTTCATTGACACTAGTTCGTGATTTCATTAACATATGACAAAATCGTCAGGGATTAGGAAACTTTTACTGTTTACATTCTGTGAGCTCCACTTCCAGCTCTTCAAGAAGCATCTTCCTTCCAGGATACAGAAAATTTGCGGATATCATCTTCATTTGGTACAGTAAAGTACATACATCATTAGTAAATGTAAGCCTTTTGGTACAGTAAAGTACATACATCATTGGTAAGTATAAACCTTTTGGTACAGTAAAGTACATACATCATTGGTAAGTATAAGCCTTTTGGTACTGTAAAGTACATACATTATTGGTAAATGTAAACCTTTTGGTACAGTAAAGTACATAAATCATTGGTAAATGTAAACCTTTTGGTACAGTAAAGTACATACATCATTGGTAAATGTAAGCCTTTTGGTACAGTAAAGTACATACATCATTGGTAAGTATAAACCTTTTGGTACAGTAAAGTACATACATCATTGGTAAATGTTAGCCTTTTGGTACAGTAAAGTACATCCATCATTGGTAAATGTAAGGCATTTGGTACAGTAAAGTACATCCATCATTGGTAAATGTAAGCCTTTTGGTACAGTAAAGTACATACATCATTGGTAAATGTAAGGCATTTGGTACAGTAAAGTACATACATCATTGGTAAATGTAAGGCATTTGGTACAGTAAAGTACATACATCATTGGTAAGTATAAACCTTTTGGTACAGTAAAGTACATACATCATTGGTAAATGTAAGCCTTTTGGTACAGTAAAGTACATCCATCATTGGTAAATGTAAGGCATTTGGTACAGTAAAGTACATCCATCATTGGTAAATGTAAGCCTTTTGGTACAGTAAAGTACATACATCATTGGTAAATGTTAGCCTTTTGGTACAGTAAAGTACATCCATCATTGGTAAATGTAAGGCATTTGGTACAGTAAAGTACATACATCATTGGTAAATGTAAACCTTTTGGTACAGTAAAGTACATCCATCATTGGTAAATGTAAGGCATTTGGTACAGTAAAGTACATATATCATTGGTAAATGTAAGGCATTTGGTACAGTAAAGTACATCCATCATTGGTAAATGTAAGCCTTTTAGTACAGTAAAGTACATACATCATTGGTAAATGTAAGGCATTTGGTACAGTAAAGTACATCCATCATTGGTAAATGTAAGGCATTTGGTACAGTAAAGTACATCCATCATTGGTAAATGTAAGGCATTTGGTACAGTAAAGTACATACATCATTGGTAAATGTAAGCCTTTTGCATAGACTTTCGTAGGTTTTGTTTGGAATAAACTGTGAGGGAAACATGCTACCAATTTTGAAGTGATGAATATTATGTATGGAAACTCAAATGAGCTTCAAATTAGGTTGAAATCTATGATGTTGTAAATTGGCTTTAGCATCAAGGAAGGTGTGCAGATTTGAGTATAAATCTGACGTTTGAAAGAAAAACTGACCTAATATTAGGAGACGGATCCACATACAGAAACTTTGGAAACTACCTGATCCTTGTACAGTTTTCTTGTCGTGATATCCTGTAAATTTATCCTGAAAATTGCTATCAGAGTTCATTGTCAACAAATATGTGGGAATACATTGATGCCTAAGAAAAAACAATGAGATGAATACTTTTCGTTACATTAGTGTATTCCAGAATTATCTCGTGAACTTAAACGTGTTTTCTTCTTCTTCTTTAAACGTTATAATCTGAATATACTGATAATTTTAAAATCAAACGCGAAAACAAAAATCACGAACATCTTTCCTCAGTAATCGGCACCTAACGTTGGAAGAGACTAAACGTTTCGAATTACTGACGTAACTTCGCTGTGGCTGATTTTTCTCGAACACATCAATACTACGAAGGACATTTAGTACCGTTTGCTATAAAGGTTCATATATGAAAGCAGGGTTAGCCTTTGTAGAGATTTGATTACATAAATTCTGTTTAATCACTATTGTTTCGAAAACAAGACTTTTAACTTTTTCATCTACTTTTTGAAAGCTGTTTGGTGCTCTGATTTAGGTCAACCTTCTAGACACTGAAATACGGAAGATCAAAGGTATACCAATAGTTATATCAGCAACGATGTATTCTTTCATTCAATCGGGGAGACAAAAGATATGTTATATTTCATTAGGTATTTTGTCTAGATTGAATCATCATTATTTTCCTTATCTTATCCTGCTATGGCTCTGAGATATGTGCAAAATCGTTATTGTGGCAAAAAGCCTTTTTTCCTTTTACACCTGACTGAAGACACCTATTGCATGAAGTGTTATTTTTGTTGTTGTTGTTGTTGTTGTTGCTGCTGTTGTTGAATTTATGTTGTTGTTCATTTTTGTTATAAATACATAGCTTAAAAATTTATGTGACATATTGTGCTCTCTACTTTTTATGTGACATAAGTGGCATTTTATTATATTTTCATAATCCATCGTAATAATTTTTCCGGATTACTTTGGATCATCTCGAAAGTTTCTAGACATCAATCATCTTTCCTTAGCAATCGATTTGTATTTTTCCCCTCATAAAGGTTCATCTAGTTTTTTTCTGTCAAAAGAGAAAATGTTTACTGTAATTTTATCACCATTCTTATACGTTTTGTGCTTTATTCCTGTTCCTGAAACGTTTGTGCTTGTGGGTCGCTCAGTAAGTCTGTGGGCACACTGTGAGGACTAAGTATTCTAACTTCCTAATGCTTAATTTTTACCAAAACCAACCCGATGGTAACATCTCATCGTAAGCTCACCTTGAGTAATCATTTTCCTCTTTTTTCTTCATAATTGTTTTCAACGGCAGCAACAAACATTTCGTAAATGGTCGATTTAGGTCCACTAGAAGGATGGTCTTGTTTCAAAGAATCTCCATCCCCCATGGAAACAAACAGGTATAAGGTAATCAATGCAAATGTCGTGACTTCACTTTACCTAATTAATGACAAGTGTTTACAAATCATGTTTTGTGAACTTTGTAACTTATTGCAGCTTTGGTGTATCATTCTCGGCCCATTGTATTGGGAACTTGTGAATAATTATCGTTCAGTGGAAATAGGGTGATGCTGAAACCCGTCTATTCTTCAGACAAACGCAGGGAACATTCAGCTTTATTTCATTAAAGGCTGTTATATCAATAGAAGGGTAAAAGTTATTCTGCCTCATCAGTGACAGAATTTTTTAAATGTCCCTCTTGTTTCTACATGCACTATAATTCTATCTACATTCTTTTATTTCATGCACCTTTTACACCCAACATTTCTGCCAGCTTTTTAACTCAAATCAGTGCTCATTACCATGACTTTTACATAATATTTAAAGGCACATTGTAGAAAATAAGTTGCAGACCCTAGGCATGAACTCAGCATGTGTAAGTAATTTAAGTTGTCATTTGATACTTAATGCATTTAAGACCCTTGAATGAACTTCATGTTACGTCCATGCTACAGATATTTTGTTTTAAAAATTAAAAAAATTCTGTTAACCTCGTTGACTTGTATTGAAGAACAGACATTATCGTCTCAAGATCGAATTAAACGCGAACAACCGAATACAAGTGAAATAATTATTCTCAGTAAAGAAAATAGCGTCCCCATAAACATGTCGGGCTACCATGTGTAAATACGTGATATGAACATGATGGATTTGTACATTTAAATTCAAAGTTTTATTGAAATCTGTAATATAATTAATTTAATTTACTGTAATTTAATGTCATTAAACAGGACACAGACACAGTCCGCAAAATTAACAAGCATAAAGCACGCATTAGATTCGCAATTATAAAGCTATACCTCTCGCCTCATCAACAAAATAGTACACTTTCAGTACAAATCATGACACCATTAAATATTATAGTCATCACTCTCCATATCAAAATGGTATAACAAACAAACATGATTTACATTGACTCTGTTATTCTTTCTTATTCCAAAAATGTCATTTATCTTTTTTGGCTTACTAAGGCTAACATAGCTGTTTGTTATAAGTTTCTCTACTGCATAAAACTTCTCTGAATCTGAAAAACTAATATGTGTCTATACATCATCTAGTGCTCTTAACTGTACTATTTGCATAATGATAGCTACTTATATAAAATTTCCCTGTTTAAATATATGGGATATATGAATAACATGAATGCCTGTAAGCGGCCCTAACAGTGATAAATAGAGGATAACATGAATGCCTGTAAGCGGCCCTAACAGTGATAAATGGAGGATAACATTAATGCCTGTAAGCGGCCCTAACAGTGATAAATGGAGGATAACATGAATGCCTGTAAGCGGCCCTAACAGTGATAAATGGAGGATAACATGAATGCCTGTAAGCGGCCCCTAACAGTGATAAATGGAGGATAACATGAATGCCTGTAAGCGGCCCCTAACAGTGATAAATGGAGGATAACATGAATGCATGTAAGCGGCCCCTAACAGTGATAAATGGAGGATAACATGAATGCATGTAAGCGGCCTCTAATAGTGATAAATAGAGGATATCAACGTTTTATGAGCAGATATAAGGGAAGATTTCACGAGAGAAGTGGAAACATTGTACTGTCACGAGTAGCAAAGCCACGAGTGACAATACAAAATGTTTCCACTTCACGAGTGAAATATTTCCATATATCTACTATAAAAAACCGTATATTTTCTTTTTATTATATATTTTGAAACGCAAAAAAGCTTCGATTTGCATGGATTTGTTTCTCCATTTTGTATCAATGCGATTAACGGCTGCATTACTACATCGATAAAAAGAAGTTCCGAAATTTCACAATAATTTTAGGACAGCGACTTTTTGCAAATTTGATTGTACATATAATTCTTTAAATTGTGTATTTTGTCAAATTAATGAACTTTTATTTCGTTAACACATTTCTTGCGCAGAATGATACAGTGAACATTGCTGGGGTTGTGGTGTCTGTAGAAACATGACAGAACGGTCCAATAGACTTCAGAGCGTAACATCAATAAACAACATATTTTTAATGATTGTGAGTTTACTTGTAAGGATTTTGGTTTCTGATTTTGTTTATTTCTGCATTCAAACGTGAATATATGTGTATTGGCAAGCATGCAGTCTATTTCGGTAACAGACGCTGTACTCAAATTTCGATTGTCACTTTATTTCGGGTTGCAATCAACACTCATCAATGCCTGATTTTTCCATCGTTTTCAGACATGATTATGATTGTGTTGAGAGTTAAAATCGCTACTTAAACAATTTTATTATTATATTTAATCAAGAGTTTTTATTAAAAATGTGTACCATTTGTCGTTGAGTGTAACAGGTATACGATATTGTATGGATGACAGAGAATATCGAATATCAACAAGTCATGTAAGTTCAGTCACTGACAATTTGCATGATTTATGTGGAAAACTAATTATAAAAAAGGTAATACTTGAAGCCTACTTTTTGTTGTTTTGAGTCATTTTTAGGCATTCTTGATGGCTCCTTCTCATTGATTACATAAATATATACTGTAGGGTCAACAGTCTTGACACATATTTCTGTTCATCCTGATGGAGAGAGAGAGAGAGAGAGAGAAGGATATTCTAAAATTGGACGTATTAATAGTGTGTATAATTTAGCTAGCGCTATTCTGTTAAAAGATTTTCTAGCCGCGCGCAACACAGATATATATTTAGATGTGTTCTGAATAATCTTTTTGATATGATTATTCCATTTGACATCAGAAGTTATTGTTTGCGCTAGGTGTCTCTGACTTTTAACAGAAAGCAAATTCATATCATCAAATTCATATCATCAAAAGAGAACTTCAAAAAGGACACATCAGTTTGTCTGTTCGCAATTAATAAAACTGCCATTCATAAAAATGCCAGTTTTCGAAGTATTAAAATTAAGAAGCCAGTCGTTTGCCCATTATTTCAGTTAAAGAGAATTGTTTATAATCCTGTGTACTTGTAAATGATCTGTCAAAGAAGTTTCAAGAGATATACAATCCTCAAATAACTTCTCAAGCTAGTTAAAATTGTCTGCTATATCACTGATACAAGTGAGAAAGAGTAAATGACCTAAAACGGAATTTTGGGAAACTCCAGTAGGTCATAATGAATTTTGGTAGAAAACTCTCTTGTAACGGTTTCTTAAGTAACTTTTGAGCCATGATTGAAGTTTACCAGCTCAAGGAACGTTAAACACGTGATATCATTCGAATCAAGAGACAAAACATATTTTATGATAAAGTTTAATTAGTCAATGAGTTGTTGAATTGTGTGTCCAAAGTTTTTGAAAGAGTTACCGTCTGTACTCGCGTATAAATCGGGTCCAAATGCAAACAACATAGACCCTGATCTGCCGTCGCATAATGCGCCGGCAGATCAGGATCTATGTTGTTTGTTCTACTGATAAGTCCTTACAAACTACATAGACCCAGATCTGCCGGCGCATTATGCGACGGCATATCTGGGTCTATGCAGCTTGCAGTTGCTATCAACTTATACGCGAGTATGTACGGCATATTCAAACATCTTTATAATAGTTTGAACGAAAATGACTTGATATGTAAATATCATTTTGGATTTCTTCCAGGTCCTTCAACAACTCTTTATACTCTCAAAACATCGATAATCGCCCACTTCTATGACATATAAATCGATATGTGTTCAGAAAACTATAGCGGGATAGTATATCAAGGTTAGGAATTCGGACTGCAGAGGGAAATTTGAGAGGACCCTGATTTTTGTTATGATTGGACTGGAATTCGTAATGGTCAGGGTTCAGATTGGACGAGTTTTACTGTAGCTTCGAATATTCTTGTAGACTGTTGTATTAGTAGGACAATCTTACCCAGGCCCGTCGAAAAGGGGGGGGGGCAGGGGCGGGGGGGGGGGGGGGGCAATTGCCCAAGGGCCCGGCGATTTCTAGGGACCCACCGTCAACTCAGTTATAAAACATAAATTAATCTTTGCAGTAAATATTAAAAAAATGTCTTTGCAAGAGTCTAAGTTATGGTAGATTACTACAGGTTTTATATGCAAAACTGTACACAGGTTTTTATATACATAAAATTAAACTAGTTTTGGGGCCCATGACTGCTCTGCCCAGAGGCCCGGAATTTCTGTCGGCTGGCCTGATCTTGCCGTCCAACGTCACAATCATGCAGAATCCTTCAGGCGTTTTGGTAGTGGCTTTATGTGTAGCCAGTCGCACCAATTAGTCGATGAAGAATTACGGTCCGTTTAGATAAGAAAACCAACCGAGATGTGTGTAGCGTCTACTTCAGCGTCTTTGGTACGCGTTTACGCGAAAGATTGCTTATATAGTACAATTAAGACCAAAAACTTGCTTGGAATCGGACTCCACCGTATTGAAAAACACGTTCTATTCTATGTAATTTGTTGCGTCTAATTTTGTTTTTAGCAATGTTTTGTGAAGACAATGTAGCACACCAAAGGAACTAATTTATCTCGGTTTTCTTGTCTGAGCGTCTCTGATTATTTCAAACACTTCTACCAATTGCTTCAATCGGCAGAAATTTAAAACTAATGCAGTAAAACCGGAAGTAGTCCAAATGCACGTGACGTGAGTTGGTGAGATTGTAGGAGGTTAGGATATTAGGGCACACACATTTTCATATATAATCGGAGTTCCTAACGTGATTTTGTGTTAATTTTCAGTATCAATTCATAAGTAGGTTAAAGAGAATTGTCATTAAAATTGTGAGGATTCGACCATAATAATTGTGTAATTTCACACCGGAAACAATCGTTCCCTAATGTCTGACTTTGAAGATGAAAATTTTTTTAAATTGCAAAGACAAGATATCTCTGTTTCATACACGATGTTTCTTTTAGAATTTAACAAGGAATGCAAGTTTGCACACAATAAGCTGTTGTTCTAGTCAAGTTCAGCAGTTTAGTTATAAAAATAAAACTACGACTCACCAAATCATATCGACGACAAATACCGACCAAACTTCACTGACATCAGTACTCGCTTGAAAATTAACTATCATGAGATAAGTATTAATTGATTATATTTCTTTAAAATAACTAAAGTTTTCTCTTTGCCAGTCGGTCCATGCCAGCCTTTTTTTTAATCTGTTTAGCGTCCACCTAAACTTCACATACCTACCTACCTACCAAGGTGTTCAGGAAACACAGTGAGCAAAAACATAGAATTTTGAAACCTTGCATTGCTAAGACAATAAGTTAAAGTTTGAAGAGAAAAATAAAAATCGTATCAATACTAACAAAGGAATATTTTTCTGGATCATTTTATTTGATATTCTTCGTCACAACAATAATCAAACAATGAATATTTGGAATGTTTGTTTGTTTGTTTTGGGGGGTTTTGTTTTGTTTGTTTGTTTGTTGCTGGGGGGCGGGTTTGTTTTGTTTTGTTACGTAATTTCAGGGACACATGCACATATAGACAAGTGCAATATTTTTAAATGAGAATATGTAAGCATGCACATTCTTTTGCAGCCACTATAAGAATTTAGAATGGTTAAAATGTCAACATATGGATAAAGTAAAAAGTATTCACAATTTGACCCTAAGCAACCTGTCAAGAAAATTTGACCCTAAGCAATCTGTCAAGAAAATGTAATGTGTAAAAGGTGTAAAATATCTTTTGATGTCTGCAACGAGAGACATTTGCACTTCGACACTGGGTCCACGACTTGAATCAGATGACATTTTACACGAAAGTATCATTTATTCCATATTTAGAGTCAGTGATTATTTTATTCATCAAAACAAAACAATTCACAGCTTTGTGATATAATTCATGTACTTAGCGATTCGCTCTTTTTCCCCAAACATCATTTATTCAGTATGAAAGTACTAGACACACGGAAAAAGGATGCGTTATCTATAAAACAAAGCTCTATTTGGAACACAATAGATTTATTTCATGTGCATGGTTTTCATCCGCTATCTAAGTGTGAACAGATTATTCAGAAATTAAGACTTAATTTTTGTTTGGTTGGCTGGTTGGTTGGTTGGGGGGCTATTCATTTATTATCATTTTTCTCTTTTGTCTACAAATCATATGTTTTATCCATGGTATTGAAATTATAATTATATAAATTGTCTGAAAAATGTCTGATTCCGATGGCATCCGTGCGAGATACTCTCAAATAAAAAACAAGAAATCCGTAAATAAGAAAATAGTCATACAGTCTGATTTGGAGTAGGTAACAAGATTCTCTTTTCAGTAGATGTTTAAGGGGTTGAAATATCGGAGTTTTATCTCCCTTTACCTAATGAAAGTTGAATTTTATTAAAAACGTATCAAAACTAACAAAGGAATATTTTTCTGGATCATTTTATTTGATATTCTTCGTCACAACAATAATCAAACAATGAATATTTGTAATGCTTGTTTGTTTGTTTTGGGGGTTTTTGTTTTGTTTGTTTGTTTGTTGTTGGTGGGGTGTTTTTTTTTTTTTTTTTTTTTGTTTTGTTTTGTTTTGTTACGTAATTTCAGGGACACATGCACATATAGACAAGTGCAATATTTTTAAATGAGAATATGTAAGCATGCACATTCTATTGCAGCCACTATAAGAATTTAGAATGGTTAAAATGTCAACATGTGGATCAATTATAAAGGATTCACAATTTGACCCTAAGCAATCTGTCAAGAAAATTTTATGTGTAAAAGGTGTAAAATAAATCTTTTGATGTCTGCAACGAGAGACATTTGCACTTGATGACTTCGACACTGGGTCCACGACTTGAACCAGATGACATTTTACACGAAAGTATCATTTATTCCATATTTAGAGTCAGTGATTATTTTATTCATCAAAACAAAACAATTCACAGCTTTGTGATATAATTCATGTACTTAGCGATTCGCTCGTTTTTCCCCAACATCATTTATTCAATATGAAAGTACTAGACACACGGAAAAAGGATGCGTTATCTACAAAACAAAGCTCTATTTGGAACACAATAGATTTATTTCATGTGCATGGTTTTCATCCGCTATCTAAGTGTGAAAAGATTATTCAGAAATTAAGAGCAATTTTTTGTTTGGTTGGGGGGGGGGCTATTCATTTATTATCATTTTTCTCTCTTTTTTCTACAAATCATATGTTTTATCCATGGTATTGAAATTATAATTATATAAATTGTCTGAAAAATGTCTGATTCCGATGGCATCCGTGCGAGATACTCTCAAATAAAAAACAAGAAATCCGTAAATAAGAAAATAGTCATACAGTCTATTTGGAGTAGGTAACAAGATTCTCTTTTCAGTAGATGTTTAAGGGGTTGAAATATCGGAGTTTTATCTCCCTTTACCTAATGAAAGTTGAATCTTCTTAAATCGGGTAACGAATTTATATATATATATATATATATATATATATATATATATATATATATATATATATATATATATATCGACTTACCGTCCTTTACCATAGATAACTTACCCAGATCTTCCGTCGCAATATGCGTTGGTACATCAGGGTAGACACTAGCGCGAAGAACATATACCTTGAACTGTCATTGCATTATGCGACGGCAGATCACACTGCGACTAGGGCTGTTCTCGCGAGAAACAGTTGGCCTAACTTCAGTGAACGATCTGTCTAAACCAAAGCGGTTAGTTCGGTTTACACTTCCCTAGAATATTAGCTTTATCTCAGTATTTAATAAATTTTCAGGGCAAGATTTTGGCTAGTTGTTGTATGTGCAGTTAATATGTTAGTGCGTCAAGTGGTATTGGTCTACGTTACATAAAAACATCTTGTTTGAAGTTGAAAGTTGTATCTGTCAGAAAAAGCATGAGAAATACATTTTCCTCAATATCAACGCCTATATTAGAAACTGAATAGTCACACTTCACCCATATACTGCGTATATAAAGTCCATTACATCTGTCAAGGGCAATTTGATACGTTCTAAAATAAGGGAGAAATTAAGTGATTAATTATTAATTATTAATCCAGACACGTTTTTGAATTTACATAACCAATGAATACATAAAGACGGATACACATACAAACAGAAAAGGACATATCCGATCCGCCCTTTCATTATCCATCAATACATCTATCCACTTATCTACCCGAATAGAAAATTCAAAATACAAATACTTGAAGTTATCGTAATTTGAAGATCTCGATAGATAGATAGATAGATAGATAGATAGATAGATAGATAGATAGATAGATAGATAGATAGATAGATAGATAGATAGATAGATAGATAGATAGATAGACAGATAAACGGATAGAAAGATAGATAGACCCTTAGTCATGTGGAAGTGACTTTAACCCTATTTATGTGTAATTGACTATACCCTTATTCATGTGTAAGTGACTATACACTCATGCATGTGTAAGTGACTATACCCTTATTCATGGGTAAGTGACTTTACCCCTATTCATGTGTAAGTGGCTTTACCCTTATTCATATGTAAGTGACTTTACCACTATTCACGTGTAAGTGACTTTACCACTATTCATGTGTAAGTGACTTTACCCCTATTCATGTTGAAGTGACATTACCCCTATGTGTAAGTGACTTTACCCCTATTCATGTGTAAGTGACTTTACCACTATTCATGTGTAAGTGACTTTACCACTATTCATGTGTAAGTGACTTTACCAATATTCATATGTGAGTGACTTTACCACTATTCGTGTTCAAGTGACATTACCCCTATGTGGAAGTGACTTTACCACTAATCATGTGTAAGTGACTTTACCACTATTCATGTTGAAGTGACTTTACCACTATTCATGTGTAAGTGACTTTACCACTATTCATGTGTAAGTGACTTTACCACTATTCATGTTGAAGTGACTTTACCACTATTCATGTTGAAGTGACATTACCCCTTTGTGTAAGTGACTTTACCACTATTCATGTGTAAGTGACTTTACCCTTATTCATATGTAAGTGACTTTACCACTATTCATGTTTAAGTGACATTACCCCTATGTGAAGTGACTTTACCACTATTCATGTGTAAGTGACTTTACCACTATTCATGTTGAAGTGACATTACCCCTATGTGTAAGTGACTTTACCACTATTCATGTGTAAGTGACTTTACCACCATTCATGTTGAAGTGACTTTACCACTATTCATGTTGAAGTGACATTACCCCTATGTGTAAGTGACTTTACCACTATTCATGTTGAAGTGACATTACCCCTATGTGTAAGTGACTTTACCACTATTCATGTTGAAGTGACATTACCCCTATGTGTAAGTGACTTTACCACTATTCATGTTGAAGTGACATTACCCCTATGTGTAAGTGACTTTACCACTATTCATGTTGAAGTGACATTACCCCTATGTGTAAGTGACTTTATCACTATTCATGTTGAAGTCACATTACCCCTATATGTAAGTGACTTTACCACTATTCATGTTGAAGTGACATTACCCCTATGTGGAAGTGATTTTACCACTATTCGTGTGTAAGTGACTTTACCACTATTCATGTGGAAGTGACTTTACCCCTATTCATGTAGAAGTGACTTTACCACTGTTCACGTGTAAGTGACTTTACCCCTATTCATGTGTATGTGACTTTACCACTATTCATATGGAAGTGACTTTACCCTTATTCATGTGGAAGTAATTTTTCCCTTAGTCACGTGTATGTGACTTTACCCCTATTCACCTATTCATGTAGATGTGACTTAACCCTTATACATGTTTTACTGACTTCACCCATATTCATTTGTAAGTGACTTCAACGCGCCTTACAATAAACAAAAAATGTTTGGCACATTATGCGTAGAAAGTCATTTGAAAATATTAAAACAATTACCGTATATACTCGCTTTTAAATCGAGTCAAACTTCAAGCTGCAAATACCCAGATCTGCCGTCCCATAATGCGCGGCAGATCTGGGTCTATGCAGTTTGTTAGAGGTAGAACAAACAACACAGATTGTATTCTTTGCACGTGACGTACAGTAGTCTAGATAAACCACCATTATATTGGGACATGTTAATGCATATCCATACAAATACTCCACTTGTATTTAAAACCCCATTATTCTAGTGTAAAGTCGGTCTTCCTGGTCAATGGCTGGATACGAGAAAGTCCACAAAGATGTTGATTTAATGATTTGTTAGAATCCAATGAACTGTTGTTTCATACACTATCACTTTCTTTTCTTACTGACTGACTCACCTGCAAGTTAATGTATATATATATATATATATATATATATATATATATATATATATATATATATATATATATATATATATATATATATACTCACACACAGACAAAATGCAAACCAACTGCCTCATCTGTTTATGTCGCCAACTAGCTGCCTTCCCAGGTATACAGTGGGAGAGCAATGGCACTAATATGGCACCGTCATATACCATTTCCTTTTATGGCAAGGCGAGAACAATTAGAGAGGATACATTGAAAAGTTTTTGTTATTTTTCTAATTCGAAAATAACTTTTAACCTACGATTAAATTTGTATCGGAGTCATCAAACAGTTCAAATATTTTCTTAGATACCAGGCCATACTACGTGACGGGAATATAGAAACTGACATGATACCCCAGGTCATACTGCGTGACGGGAATATAGAAACTGACATGATACCCCAGGTCATACTGCGTGACGGGAATATAGAAACTGACATGATACCCCAGGTCATACTGCGTGACGGGAATATAGAAACAGACCTGTACTGAAATCAACTGAGTTTCATCAGTGTCTGCTGTCAACCAGCTATCATCCAATGCATTTTAATCACAAACCTTCTGTACTCGTACCAAGCACATCTGTTCCAACTAAAAGGACTTACGGGACACATTCTTTTGAGGCGAGCCACCAACGAACGCATCCCCTTCACGGTTACGTACCACCCTAATGCAGCCAATTTGCGACAGATATTCTGGAAACATCAGAACATAAGAAGGGCGTGTTTGAAGAAATTCCAATGATTGCTTACCTTAGCCCTAAGAATCTTAAAAATGACCTAGTACGGGAAAATATCGCTTCAAATAGAACCATAGAATTAAGCACATACAAATGTACAGACAAACGATGCTTCCTTCGCAAACATATGCCTGAATCAAAAACGTTAGTGGTAGTCGTATATATTGGTGCAATCAACATGTATTACATATAAATTTCGATACAAGACATAAAACATACAGTAAGCAACATGAAACAGTATAAGAGGCACTTATAACATTTAAAATAATACATAAACAGTAATACATACTAACACATTATACAAAAGAGGTAGACATTCCACAATTAAAACAAGACAGCATTACCCACAAAGCATTTATATGATTATTTACAATGGGGTCCTAGACGTGGTTCAAGATCTAGTGGTAAAAGGTCTGAAGTTCAACCATAGAAGTTAGTCTTAACATCACCCAAAAATTTTGGGCTTTATAGCAAACAAATGTAATTTATCTCCTTACATGCAACAACTGTGCTGTCCAATATGTTGGCAAAACTGGACTTTAGAATGCGAATTGTATGACCACAATGGCCACATTTGCAATAAACTCCACACTAAACTCGCCAACCATCACAATTCCGCTGAACAGTCTGTGTATTTCGTTGAGATGATGCAACCCAAGTCCAACCTGGGATGGATCGACTCATGGCGCAAACGAAAGGAACAATACTGGATTCTGCAGTTAAAGACACATGGGAATGTTGGTCTCAATGACAAAATCTAACTTGATCAATGTCTCTGTCAACGACATAATCTAGCCTGCCAATTGCAGTCTCGGTCAACGACAAAATCTAATCTGCCCTTAGCAGTCTCTGTCAACGACAAAATCATACCTGCCCATTGCAGTATTTGTCAACGACAATATCTTACCTGCCCATTGCAGTCTCTCTCAACGACAAAATCATACCTGCCCATTGCAGTCTCTCTCAACGACAAAATCTAGCCTGCCCATTGCAGTCTCTGTCAACGACAAAATCTAGTCTTTAATAATAATAATAATAATAATAATAATAATAATAATAATAAAAATAATAATATTTTGTTTTAGTATTATTATTATTAGTAGTAGCAGTAGTAGTAGTAGTAGCAGTAATAGTACACACCGCTTTTATCCCCAATTTGCTTTGTGAAAGCTAACTTTTAGTATTTCCTACAGCAATTCTATCATCAAAGATATATATATATATATATATATATATATATATATATATGTATATATATATATATATGTGTGTGTGTGTGTGTGTGTGTGTGTTTGCTCTACTTTCACTGTCCATAATATTACAATTCAATGTTCTCCACATTTAAGAATGTCTAGAGAATTGTGTTCCGACTATATTTTTATGTAATCCATGACGTACTACTGTACAATTTTCTATAATTTTTAAAGATGTTGCTAAAACATTTGCTCTGTACTTCAATAGTTTACAGTGAGCACTTTGGAGGAATTGACACGCATGTGTAATTGGGCAGATTTAACAGCACATGGACAAGATGTGACTGGCTGCCACCCGAGGTTAACCTGTTATCAGTGCATGGGATTGTAATGTTGGTAGCTGTTCTTTCCCTATGGACAGACAATTATCTTAGATGCATACAAAATGATGGCAAGAAGGACAAAAATAGTAAACTTTAAGTTTAAAAATTGTACCATCTACATGCCCGAGATCTTTCTTATATTACAATTAAAAAAAGCCACAAAAAATTTTAGATTTGTACTATACTTTTCACACATTTTTAATTTTATGGGCAGTCAATGTGCATCCACAGACTATACTCGTTTTTCTAGTCAATGTCAAATACAATATTTAACGTGGGATGTAATTTTAGGTAGTCTGAAATTTATAACTATGCCATTTGGAGTGTTGTCATTATCCACTGCGCCAGTTCATTCTTTTCCACGTGCGTCTAGCGATATTACTAAAACTACATCCACAACCTGAAGATCTTTCTGAGAGTGCAACCATTTCTTCCTTGCAGTTAGTCCCGATAAGCGTTCTCTGAGCCAGCGCTGCAGTAAATGCCCCAGCATTTCCTGAATCCATCACTACCTTTTCCGAGCGTTGTAATGCTTTCATCTACATAGTCAGAAGCGAATTTCCACCCCCGCACTCACACCAAGTTGCCCATAAAGAAATTGATTTGGCGTCAGTCGTGCATTAGCTTCTGGGTTTTATGTTTGATGGGTGAACGGCCTGGATTTGATGAGTGCTTTATAGCCTGTAAATGCCCTCATAAATTCTTCATCAGTTACTTCAGCATTGTCCATAATTGCATGGATAGCTATTATTGCAGTCTTAATCATTGTTTTATGTACATTACCAAAATATGTTGCCATGGAAGACTAAAATGTGCCATTTTAAGTCCTGATTGTCAGTGGAATTCTCTATTTTGTCCTGATCTAGCTTTTCTGAGATCATTTTCTGAGGAAGTACCCGTCCGTTCACCATTCTGTTGAAGGCATTTAAGAACAAATGTGTGTCAAACTAAAAGCAATTTCCAGAGGAACAGCTCAAACATCGAAGCATGTAAACAGAGCTAAATATCGCATATCCCTATGTTTACCTTTGCCTTTGATAGCGGTGAAGGAACCTCCGAAATCTACTGATGTGTTAGGCAAAGCACATAAGGGCATATTCACCATAATATCTTGAAGAGGGCCACCATAATTTGACTTGCGGCTTTGGTTTTCCGTCTTTCACATTCAGGACATTCACTCTATCTTATTCACAAACTCCTTCACATTCAGATATAATCCAGTAATCATGTAGACAATAGATATAAGGTCTCTTTTGTTATTCTCCTCGTGATAGTGCTTGACGAAAAGTTTTGTCCCCCAGTGTTTACATTGTATGATGATTAGAAAATGAACAGCATGTCGTAAAATACTGCATATTTAAGATGCCCATCAGACTTCATTAAATCATCCTCATCTAGCTTTGAATTCAGTCGTGTATGTTTGCTATTTATAGGCAATTCTCTATCACGCGCGAGGAATAAGTAGTCATATGTGAAGGAATCCTGTTAGGCTTTCTTTATTGCTTTGACTTATGCATCCTTGACTTCCTCCGGCAGTAACTCTCAATTTGCTCCCTCACTTCTGTTTGATCGACAGTTGTATAGGAAACGATAATCCCAAGCTCGAACTCTCGCCAGTCAAAACCAACTTAAGAATCGCGCTGGATTTCAAAGCCACAAGGAATAATTCTAGAAAGCAATCATTGTCCTTCGATAAGGTTCTGTATTTGCTCTTTAAGATTTCCTCAATGCTTCATCTGCTGTCAATCCTTTCTCATTACGACCGTGTTACCAGTTTGACTCTGCTTGATGTAAAATGTCTGCTTTTGCATATGTGGTGCCAGCATATATCTTTTTGCTAAGTCTGCACCGTTCTCTTGGGTTGGAACACGTTGCCAATGTTCAGGGTTTGTAATACTTTGAATTTATCTGATGAGATTGGCAAACAATTTCTTGAATTTGCGACTACGACCTTCTATCCAATATAAGACATTCAAACTGTCCGACCAGAAAATGGCTTTACTTACTGCGATTACCAAAACTCCTGAAATTGACACTGTCAGCCTCAAACTCAGAATTGCTGCCATCAACTTCAGCTGATGAATGCTTCATCATTGCGAGTGATACAACTAGTCCTTTTCCAGCAATAATACATCAATATGTTCATTCACTCTTGTAGACATATCTTGCATACACAACAGCCCCATATGCATCCTTGGAGGCATCAAAGAATGTATGCAAAAGTCACTGATACTGCTTCTTCTGCCGGTACCCAGTCGCAGGCATCTTGAAACTTTAATTGCATCCAATGAGGCTAATTCTACAAACCATTTTCAAGCCTTGGCAGTCAGATATCTATCAAGCGGACCATCCAAGTCAAGTCATGTAGTCAAATTACCTTTCAACAACATTTTTGCTCTTATAGTGAATGGTGCCAGTATTCCAAGCGTATCAAAGGGTGCTGAGAGTTTCTTCAGAAAATTGCCCTTTATGAGTTTAAAATTGTCTTCCGGTGGATTCGATCTGAAGACAAATACATCCTGGTTAGCAATCTACAGCACGCCAAGAGTTTGTATTGATGCCACTTGTCTTTTATCTAGAACAACCTCTGATGTCCCATCTTCAGGTGGTATCCTTTCTAAGACTGCTGCCGAGTTCAGTAAGGATTTACGGTCATGCATTCCTGCTCCGTCTCATCGTTCGGATAACTGTCGGCAAAGTTCGATATCCTGTTTATCATTTAACACATAATCCATGTAAATAGATGTAAGCACTGTTGCTGCAGCCAATGAAAGCAGATGTTCATATGTTCTCGGATGCCGTTGCGAAACTAGCTGACCTTGAAGTAATGATGACCTCGCACCAAATATAACACGACTGAATTCAAATTAATCTGCTGATCTACATTGATTCAAGAAATAATCTCCAAAGCAGTCGGTGGTATGGTCTATACTCGGGTGTACAATCGATCCTCAGATACATTTCAGTAATATTACAAATCAGTGTAACTGGATCTCTTCTAAATTTGGGCATCACACAAACAGTTCACGTTACAATATTTTTGCGGTCGTTGACAAATGACATCATCCAACGATATACCTTCACATTTGAAAGATGCGTCAAATACTGTGCAGGATTTTGTTGCTGCTTTGTCTGGTCGCTCAACAGTAAAATGAGGCAAATACCACTTTTTACATGGTTTCATTTTAGTTGGTGAGATTTGTCTAATAATCCCTTTCAAAAGATGCTGCTCCATAGAGTCTGAATAAGCTTTTGCAACTACAAGATATTTCAACAAAAGCTTTTCAGTGTCCGCAACCGACGAAATGCCATCTCATAATTCTCTAGTAATGTTTCAGCTTCTTCTTTCCATGGGATAGCTACTTGGTACAAGACATCTTTCAATTTCACAATCTCTATAACCTTGTCCAAAACGATTTTATCTTCAGTTTTCAGAACTGTTGTATCCACCGACATCCTGACATTTTCGATGATGCAGAAAATTTGAAGAGTATCATTAATATCCTCTCACTCCACTTAGTCTCTGATGTGATATGTTCGAGCTCAGTAAGTATGAAGTACACAGCAACCAGCTCTATCAGGATTTCAGTTGCACGACCATCCTAAAGATGTAAGTCTATAACTCACCCAGCTGACCTAAGGTCCGGTTCATGTCAAATTCTCAACTTTGAGAAATAACTCAACTACAATTCTGCATGCTAATTTGTTGTAAATAGCAGAGCTGCATAAAACCTTCGTTTTGAATGAAAACGGTTATTTTGGGCTTAACTACTGACCTTAACTTTTACCTTAAAGAATTTTTTCAGGAGGGAAGAGTTTAGAAAAGTTTATGAAAGCCAGGTCTGATGTCCCTGAATGAGTATTGGACGTCTGCATAATCGAATCCGATAGGGATATTCATGATTGGTTCGGGACCCAGGTTTGGAAACTTAACGTCTTTTAGATGAATTCACTTTCCAGCATACTTACTCCAGTCTATTACCCAAATATTGCCTGACACTCGTTTTGTAGCGAATGCCGTAATCTTGGTATGGGCCTGATCAATTAGATATTCTAGTACTATCTCAGTTGGCATGTTATCAAAGTCTCAACCTGACAATTCAGAATATTTACTGTCACTTTAAGTTTATGTTCCTGGAGACCTAACTCCACTGCAATATCAGCATTAATATATGCTCTAGTCCTAGCATCGTCCAACAAGGAATAAACCCTAACCAACCGATGTTTTACCTTTATCTTTTACTTTTATATACCATTTAAAGAATTAAACATTTTTACCTTTCATCTTGTAGTACTACATGCTGTCATTTTTTTGGAATGGTTTATCTTTCCAAAAATTTGCTCGTGCAATTCTTTACCTTTACATTTTTAGAACTTCTAATCATCATTATACAGCCAGTATTGTGCTGACGTGCCGTTAAATACATACATACATGAATACATACATACATACATACATACATACATACATACATACATACATACATACATACGTACGTACGTACGTACGTACATACATACATACATACATACATACATACATACATACATACATACATACATACATACATACATACATACATACATACATACATACAGAGACTGTAACAGTGCGCAATGCTATGAATTCTACTTGATCTAATGGTTTTGGGCCGATTTTCATAGGATGCAATCTTTCACGCGAATCGCTGTCCAGTGGGTTCTTGATGTGTAATCGCTGTCATACCCAGTGTCGGATTTCCAATATTTTCCTAATCAGATCTTTCATTCATGCTATCGCTCAGGACGGCTTTTGTCTCATTTAGTACGAGATTTTGTTGACCACTCTTATTCCGTACTTCAGAATTTTGATCAGAACTAATAGCTCTGAGTGGCAGTCTATTATGAATTTGCTTGCAACTATTAATTCCGCATACGCTGCTTTATGTACATGTCTGGACTAGATAATCATGTTTTAAAAAAGCGGTAACGATATAAATTGCTTAGGAAATTCCCAATAATGTGAAATATCAATGTGTTTGAATTTATAACGTGTCAAAATGGAACAATTATAGCCACAAACGTTAAGCACTTGATGTCCACCTCTAGCACAAACTGTCAGAGTCTGTGTCCACTCAGCATTTTTTTTTTTAAGTATGCGTGTTTTATCCTTGCTGTTCTTTTTTTTTTGGGGGGGGGGAGGAGGAGTGTTTTTGTTTTGTTTTGTTTTGTTTTTGTCTTTTATTATTTCTTGACAATGCATATATTTTCTCCACGACAATAGAAGGGAATTCTGCCTGATAAATTATCCCTTTACGTAAGTTTTCATCTGATTATACCTTACGCTTTTTAAATACCCAGCAGTGGCATCGCGCCAGCATTCATTCCGTGATTTTATTCTGCAGCTCAGTGTACGACGAACCATTTCCCAGTATTTCGTATCGGCTAGTTTCCTTTAGCTTTATCAGGTCAAATAGATCAGCAAGCTTTTCAATGTCTTTGGTATTTCCATCACGCATTGGTTTAAAGTTTTCGAATTCTTCCAGATAACGCATTCATCAATTGTTTGTGATATGACGAAACTCACAGTTCAAGTTCCGCTTACACGTCGGATGCCACGCTGTAACTGTCCTTTTTTGATAGTCCTGCGCCCTATTCTGAGCACATATGTCTTCAGATTCAAGTTGTTTCATTTCCTTGTTTACCTTCTGAATGTTTATTCCTTATTTCTGACGTAAATATTATTCCCAATTTTTTTAATTATCTTTATAGTCCTCTCAAATGCTACCTCAAGTTTTTGACAAGCCTCTCGCACTTACCGTATATACTCGCGTATAATTTAATACCAACTGCAAACTGCATAGACCCAGATCTGCCGGCGCAAAATGCGCCGGCAGATCTGGGTCAATGCAGTTTGTAAGGAATAATCAGTAGAACAAACAACATAGACCCTGATCTGCCATCGCATAATGCGCCGGCAGATCAGGTTCTATGTTGTTTGCATTTGGACCTAGATTTTACGTGAGTACATACGGTATCGCCTTTTTAACATACCTTCCTCCTTCAGAAGTAGTAATAAATTATGCTTTATTCTCGTGAATGCTGCTTTCGTTCTAGATTTTCTCTGCCTATATTCCTCTATACGTTTATCAGATTCCTCGAACTCAGTCCTTTTCAGCATTTCGCGCAATTCAGTGAGCAGTTGACTCTTTGCGCTAAGTTGACTCTTTGCGCTACAGGGTTCCTTCACAAATACTTTTTCTCCATTATTAAAAATTCGTAACCACGCTCTGCTACCAAATGGTTTCGAATAAGTTAACAATTGACGATCTTGATTTAGAGTTGTAGTACATGACAGTTCACCGAGGCACCATTTTTCATAACAAGAGGTCCAACATTTACCTCATCTCAGATGCTAGAGCATTTGGCCAATAAAGCTGGGTTGGTTTGATGTTTTCAAAAATTGAAAGCTGCTTCTATTCTTAATAACTGCATCCATATAAATGGCAAATCAGCATCATTCTTGCAAACATTAAAAGCTTTATGTAATGATTCTTTCTGTGAAACACAAGTTGACCAGTCTTCGAAAAGAATTCAGTTAAAGGTCTTTCTATTTTTTACTAGCAGCATGCAAAATTGACAGCCTTTTGGCATTATTTGTCAATAATTGAAGGCCCTAATAAAAAGATGCTTTCTGTAAAATTGGGTCAAATTCTGAACAGCGGATTTTGAGAAGAAATCAGTAAAATGTTTATTATTATTATTATTATTATTATTATTATTATTTTATTTTTTTTCTTCTCACTTTTAACTGCAGCCATATTTGTTGACCTATTGGTATCATTCATATAAATTTAAAATTACTTTATTCCACAATGCTTTCTGTGACTCTTGGTCAAGCTGTATTCAACGATTTTTCAGAAAAGGGCATTTGAACCTTTTCTATTTTTAGTAACAGTTGCCATTGCTTACATAAAATAGAGAGGACTTTATACCATGATGCTTTCTTTGAAATGTACTCAAATTCGGATTAACGAATTTGGAGACGATTTCGTCTGAATATTTTATATTTTTAGTAACATCGGCAATATATGATAGCATCATTTAAATAAATTTTATGCCATGTGCTCTATGTAAAATTTGGTCAAATTCTGTTTAGAGGATTTCGATAAGTCGTTTAAATTTGTTTCCTATTTTTAGTACTTGCTGCCATATTTGAATTTGAAAGAACTTCATGACGTTGTTTTCTGTAATATTTGGTCAACTTTTGCCTAGTGGTTTTGGAGACGATATTGTTTAAAGGTTTTTCTATTTTTAGTAATGGCGGCCATATTTTACGCCAAATCGGCATCATTTGTATAAATTTGAAAGTCCTTTATCCCAAGATGCTTGATATTAAATTTGGTCAAATTATGTTCAATGCCTTTTGAGAGTTCGATTGAAGGTTTTCCTATATTTAGTAACGGCAACCGTATTTGATAATAAATCGGTTTTAAATTCTTAATTTTCCGACTTCACCTATTTAAACTTCTCAGCTATAAGTCACTTATCACAATCCTGGCAATATAGACCAGGTACGGTTCAGGCTAGATTCGTTTAAACCATCCTCTAGCGATCTTTGACTGAAATTAGTGGAACTATTTTTCTACATTTTCTTTTCGAAAAAGGCTAATTTTATATATTTTTTATTTTTCGTGTTTATTATTTTATATTTCTTTCATAATGTAAATGACACCTTTTATTACATATGACATAATGAGTTACTGAAAGGTATCTGATAAAAATTCATATCACCAAGTTGACAATAAAAGTGCTTATTTTTCCGATTTAGGAAATATCTTTGCCCTTATGTATGTTATATTTCAATATTTAGACCTAATTCATTTTTGTCTTCTTCTTCTTCATCTCTCTCTCTCTCTCTCTCTCTCTCTCTCTCTCTCTCTCTCTCTCTCTCTCTCTCTCAAGATCAACAGCTCTTAACATATGCAAGCATTTCACATGTATGTAAGCGATGAAGAAGTACCATCCAAAAAAAGGACGCACCAAAAAAAGGACGCATAAAAAAGTGACGAAAACAAATTTCAAACAATATATGGATGAGGGGTTGATTGCAAACCGAAATTAAGTGACTATCGAAATTTGTGTGCAGTTTCTGTTACCGAACTAGAGTGCAAGCTGGCCAAGGCCACATAATTCACTTTTGAATGCAGAAATAAACATAATAAATAAGCACATATATCTTTACTTTAAAGATCTGCGTTCTTGAGAATGTTGTATCCGACCGCTCTGTGATGATGCTATCCCCACCCGACAACGTTCAATGTATCAATTCGCGCAAGGAATGTGTAAACGAAAAAATAGAAATCGTTTCATTATTCCTGTGATAAAAGTTTTTAATCTGACAAAAACGCAACCTGAAGGAGATAAACTTGTACAAACTCACTGTCCTAAATTATTGCATAATGTCTTGTCTTATTTTTGTCCATACAGAGTATTCAGCTTATTCGTTAACGTTATTGCTACAGAAAAATCCATGCAAGTCGACGTTGTTCTGACGTTGTTCTCCTTCAAAAATATATAATCAAAAGAAAATCTTTTTTTTTTGTTTCTTTTTTTTTTTTTTTTTTTTAGTAGATATAACGAAATATCTCACTCGTGAAATATTCTATTAAATCTACTCAACAAACGTATATATTCCCGAGATACCTTTTGCAAATTTTAAATGACTATCATGACTATCGTAAACAAATCCCCGCAATATTTGGCCATCTGTGTAATTGTACTTTTTTCCTCCTGAAAAGTCTCAGAAAAGAAAATCCTGACACATTTTTTGCAGCGTGACTTATTGAGCATAAAGTCGGTCATGGAAACCGCAATACCATTAGTTTTATTGTTGAATAACGTGCAGTTCAGACCTCTTTCAGCCTGAGAGGCGGCACAAAAGATATTTTAGTCGCCCATTCTCTCCAAGAGCATATCACCGCTGTGATTCCAGTAAGCAGGTGGAACTGCACTATTTTCTTTTAACTAGAACAGTTGTGAAAGCGTAATGTTAGCGTATATATTTTGCTCATGGTGGTCATGTAGTGAATTTATGATTCCAAGCAACAACTACGTTGCTGAGCGTAGGAAAGATTCAACGCTTTAAATACCGAACAGAAAAATAAATAAATAAATAACAATCAGTAATTACACAGACTATCGTTTTTATTTCTTTACTTAAAATATTTAAAAAAAAAAAAAAAAAAAAAAAATGGTGGCCCATCAAAAGAACCAGAGCGTTTTATATATGAAATATACTCTTCTTTTTCCTCACAGTATACATATTTAAGGAAATATAAGTTGTTACTGGACGCAGGCAAAGGCTATTGAATCCAGATCTTAGCAAGCATTGCTGATTGGTAATTTAAGATCTTCTGGAAAGAATGACCAGAGAAATGTGTAATATTAATTAAGGTCCATGAAATAATTGGTGTGAAAACTTCAAATTTGTACTAGTTTTTTGAGTGCACAGTCTTTCATTTTCAATCGTGGCATAAGATCCAATTTGATATATATTTTTCAGTTTCTATTTGACAAAATGGATTTATCAGACAAATTGCAAAACCAATCTTCGACTAATAGATTCACTAAGTTTGTATAGGATTATCATCGTGACAATATCAGAGGTATATGAGTTGGAATTGCAAACAATGGGATGCTTTCGTTTAGGACTAAAATGTTGACTTTGAAACCCGGGTGTAATTTAAGCTATCTGTTTTGTTTCTTGACTTATTTATTTGTTTCAGGTTTCTTCAGTGTGTACATATATCGACTGAAATTGTAACAGAATCCTAATGTAAGTGTACCATACACATTGATTATATATGAAAGGTGAATAAACGATGCCGCCCATGTAACATAAATATTTTGGGGGTTGTGACGACAGACCACAAGGGAAATGATTGGACATAATATATGTGAATAGAGATTTTTTTTAGTAATCTGGTATCTTAAACTATCATCTGTCTATATCCTTCCTATTGCATGAAGCACATTTGTTTATTGTGTCGAGAGTAAAGCTACATTCTGTAGCGTACTAACGGGGGGAGGGTAGCGGAACAGGGCGGTTGACCCGGGCGCCAGAGGTCTTGGGCGCCAAAACAGCTGACAAAAATTCGGGCCTCCTATACTTGCCCTTTGGGTCATCATCGTCGCCCCGGGCGCCATTTACCCATAGTACGCCACTGGCTACATTTTACCTTTTGTCGTCGCTTTTTCAATGAAGGAGAGGATGAAATATTATCGGATGTTCTTTATAACGGTAAGTCAAAAATACATTTATTAAGGCTCTCCAGTATTTGTACTTTAATTTAAAAATACTAATTAAAGGAAGTATATATATATATATATATATATATATATATATATATATATATATATATATATATATATAGATATAAACCATACGCATAGACTTACAGTGAGAAATAAACGAATTGAGAAAATATATACGCAAGAGTCACTCGTAGTATAAATGTGTGTCTATCATATTATATTGTTATTGATAAAATTAAGTGAGATAGAAAACTTTCTTGTAATCCCATCTTAGGTAAAGTACGTCATAATCTTGACTACTGATAAGCCTAACACCCTAGCTACGTACTTACTTATCAAACTGCTACCTACCTACCTACCTACCAACCTACCTATCTGCCCACCTATCGACCAATTGCTTACATACGAAACAATAAAAGACCGATCAAAATACATTGCAAGCTCTAAATAAAGGTTGTAGGTTCATTCTCAGTCAATGTTTTTTTTTTTTTTTTTTTTTTTTTTTTTTTTGTCACTGGTATCTTAAATACCAAGGGGCCATTGACCTAGAGTTTAAAAAGCCAACAAAAACAACTGTTACATCAGAAATGTCGGACAAGGAATGTGCAGTACTGATTTTAGCGGAAGTATAGATGATCTTAAATACAATTTTAATGAGACTGACGTTTCGGATGTGCGACAACAGTCACAATATCGTCATTGCACTGGGAGTCATATGGTTTGAGTGTATATCGAAGCATCAAAATGTTACCCAGGAGTGTTTTATTTGGTTTGGAGTTATTTAGTGCAGTGGCAATTGGAATAAAGTGCTTTGCTCAAGGACACACCACGGTAGCCGACGCTGGCTGATCCGATGGTAGGATTCGAACCCGCATCCTTTCGGTCGGGCATGCTAACCACTGAGACACGGTGTCTTCTGCTTCCATTAATCCATTCTTGTATGACATGCGGGAGGGTGCATCAGGCCTGTTCTACATCCCTGGGCCTACAGAGGGTTGTAGAGGTCATTTTATGTACCGAGTATTCCAGATTTTAAATTTCTCATAAGACCAACGCTGAACCATTTCTTTCGTGCCATTTTTCTTTCGAAACAGGGTACTATTAATGCAACTGTTACCGTGCATGTAAGACATATCAAAGATCCTTTGACAAAAATATGAAAAAATATAAATAAATAAACGTACAAAATTTCAAGAACCAAAAGAAAAGTGTTGCTAGCATCTTAATCGGAAAACTAAAATATTAATTAAACACGGACTATATACAAGATAATTTATCCACCCTCCCTTCTCCCCCGAGTCAATCGAACATTATCTGGCCGTTCCGCAATTTCCAGGAAAAAATATCACAATATGCGACTTCATGACACAGAAACAATCCCAAAACACAGCTTTGATATGCAAAGGCAGTGGTTCCGAATGAAAGCAAATGACAAGATGTTGACTTCAGGAATATCTAGTACTTTGCTTGGAAAACCGTACGAATTAAAATTAGATTAAAGATGACAAAACTGAAAAGGATACATGCATTAAATCTGTTTTCTTCTTCGCTTCAACAACTCAATAAAATGTTTAGGATCTATCTATCTATCTATCTATCTATCTATCTATCTATCTATCTATCTATCTATCTATCTATCTATCTATCTATCTATCTATCTATCTATCTATCTATCTATCTATCTATCTGTCTGTCTACCTATCTAGCTGTCTGTATGTCTGTCTATCTGTATGTCTGTATATATATATATATATATATATATATATATCCATCCATCCATCCATCTATCTATCTATCTATCTATCTATCTATCTATCTATCTATCTATCTATCTATCTCTCAACCTTTATGCATTTAATTTTTATCAAGAAATCATTGTACGTTGAAAATAACACCAATCGTACGATTAGAATGACAAAACATGTACTTTTGCTGATAACATGAAAAATATTTATGAATCTTGGCAGCAATCGTGGAAGGTGCTAATGTGTCAGACAAAGTGTAGCGGGACCTTTTCTGTATAAAAATACAATAATAATATATAGAGATATAATACAAAAATACAATAGTATGCCATTTCATCAGACAAATAGCTATCGGGATTATATGATTTTCTAATAAACTTTCCTGTGAGCCTTTTCAACTCCTGTAAGTTCTTATAACAGGAAAATCATTGTATATATATCACCTCTACGTGATAATTTGATTTATTGTATGTTCTTAATTGTTTTATGCGAATTTTCTTACATATACATAACATAAAGAAAATAATTAACTGATATAAAATAAATGTATCCATCTATTATATTCTAATTCAACAACGGTAATATTTATTGAATGTTGTAGTTTGCTTAATTTATTTTTGGGGGGTGGGGAACCAAGTATATTGAGGTCATAGTTTGCTGGGAATTATGTAGATGCGAAGCAAAATACTTGTATCACGGAATAAATTGCAAGCAACTTCGAAACCCGTAGTCCATTATTTCAAGTTAGGTTTATACCTGGCTATCTATTTACGGTAAAATATGTTTGTTTTCGTTTTAATTATTAAGTATTTAAAAAGTATTCACTCCATAGATTGTACACTACAGAATCTTCAATTTATAATATTTGTATTGCATTAAACAAAAGAAGTATGCCAAACGTCCACGTATTTCATATATGTAAAAGTGTTTACATAATCATGAAGACATGAGAGAAACTATTCCTATGAATCCACTGAGAATAAAAACCTAAAGCAGGAAAGAAATGATGAAAGATAGAGAAAGAATATAATATTGAAACCAATTTGAATATATTTCGTTTAGCTTGCAGTCCTCCACCCCTTAGAGAGAAAGAATTAATTTATTTTTGAACATGACATTTTTTGTGGCAAAATAGATTGAAATGATGAATAACTTGAAGGCTGCAAATATTTTTGTAAGTACTGTTCTTATACTGAAACGTTTTAAATCAAGAAAACAAACTAGCCTTTCAGACTAAGCTAATTATGTTTTTCTGCACCTGTGTTACCTGCCTCCGGATGGACCCCCAAAGGGTAAATAATGTTCATGTCTCATTTTAAATAACAGTGGCGTTGAACAAAGGTTCTAGTATTTTTCTTTCAGTGTCGTATATGCCAACATGGTCCAGAATATACCTACCAATTTGGCGTTATGCCCTAATAAGTAATGTAAATACAAACGGAAGACGGTAAAAATCGGTGGTACACATCGAATAAAGCCAGTACACTGAAGTCTACCTTAAATAGTCACCTACAAGATGGATAGTTATAATAATAATAATAATAATAATAATAATAATAATAATAATAATAATAATCAGCTGCATCAGCAACAACAACAACATTTCCTGGCTATTGTAAAATTCCCTTAATACGTACAAGAGGCAAAGAACGGTGAAAATAACAAAATCAAAGCATTGAAAAAAAATTTGATGACATCAATAAGTATGACTGAATAATGAACGTTTATTCCATATACTGGTTAATATATCAGAATATTAAAATAACACTCTTAAAAACAATATTTCTTCTTTATTAAATATTTACATACTGGTGTAATTGTTAAATATTTACATACTGGTGTAATGGAAAGCAAGTAAATTATTTAGCACTTACCTGATAGATGTTCTTACAGAAAACCAAGATTTGCTCAATTCAGTTCAAGATCTGTGCATCTGTGTACATTCATCAAAACTGCCATGTCACTCAAGAATAAATCATAGGCAAAATGGCCGACCTTTAACATAGCGGATTGCGAATACTTTGAAACTACTTTGATTTGCATGCTTTTTATTTTCGCAAAATATGCGGTGTGAATTTATTCCAGAAAAGACACCCCAAAAAAGCGATGTAATTTTTTTGCAAAAAAGAAAAGAACAAAGAAAAAAAATATATTAAAAGTTCAAGAAGTAGCATATCAGCGAAATTTAAAAGCGAACAGAGTTTGACGTTGGGAAACCGCGAAATTAGAAAAAGCAAATCAAATTAGTTTACGATACCCCTTTTGGAGGAAATATTTGTTTTAAATATGCTCGTTCACACAATAAAAGAACCAACTGTTAAACTATCTTCTCTGTCGTCATGTGGATAACTGCTTTTGAAATTGTTTATTCAGAACTCATATATACTTAATCCCAAAGGTCTCCAAGTCTTAGAAGCAATTCCTACCGAATTTGAATTACCGTCTATACTAGCTTACAAGTCTAAACCGACTGCAAACAACACAAACCCAGATCTGCCGTCGTATAACGCTCTGGCAGGTCAGGGTCCATGTTGTTTGTTCTACTGATTACTCCTATCAAACTGCATAGACCCAGATCTGCCGGTGCATTATACGACGGCAGATCTGTGTATCTGCAGTTTGCAGTTGGACTCGGTTTATAAGGGAGGATAGACTGTAATATCTTGCGATTTACTTTGCTGTGGTCTATATATTCACAATAATGGTGGCAGAGCCCTAGTCTTTCTCCTCTGAGAAATCATTTAGTATCTTTCCGTATTTTTTCAAGATTATTCACCATCTGCCTGAAGAGGAAATAAATGGAAAGCAAACAAGAAATTTACTTTAAGAAAATAAAAATGAAAATGAAGATCGTAAGATACGAGGATCTTGTAGATGTCAGATGCTGTCACGTTGGTTCTGACATGTTGAAGGGTTCTTGTTTACTAAGTCATTATCCCACACCTACACCATACTCTTGTCTTCAATAACAGGTGGGAACTAAATACGCCTTGACGAGCGCCCGCGAGAATCAGTAAAGACATGACAAATTAGGAAATGTTCCAATTTGATCATCTCAACGCCTTTGTGCCATAAAACATTGCTAACTGGTGTTCGGCTTGACATAAAGATGACAAAATATTTGTCCTTTAGAAATATGGAAAACAATTAAGCATGTCATGGGATTATATGATATGATATCTGTCATTCATAGCAGTACTATATTGCGACTCGTACAGTATGGACCTTTTAGTGCCGAACGATATTTAAATTCGACGAAAGTGAAGTTCAAGATAGACACACGTGTGGGTATTATTCATATATTTCCACAGAAAAGAAAGGGAATTTTAAGTTTCGAACATGGATGCTTGATTAATAATTACCTATTTATTACTATATCGTAATTTTATTCATATCTGTTTTTGCATTGTCCTCTAAACTGCAAATATACGTCCGGTTTTGGGGAAAGACAAGGACAATTGCACTGAAAGCAAACTCTGCGACCTTGATTGCCTGAACCTGGAATGCTTGCAGTGTTTGGAGTGTGCATGACAGTCAAGTTTAAATGTTTTGTAAGATTTTAAACATGTATTTTGCTTTATTCTTTCCTATAATTAAGGTGAAACAATATTGTCATCGTCCTATTATAATCTAAATAGCAAACACTTTTATCATTTTTGCAAAAGACTAAATTTGGGCAAGACTTTTGAAACATTATACAAGTGTATGTGAAATGTGCTCTCTCTCTCTCTCTCTCTCTCTCTCTCTCTCTCCTTGTTTGCGTCACCATCAACTGAAGTTTTTCGAATCGTCTCAGCCTTGTTGTGGACGTTTGAGTCCGCCACAACTTTAAATTTGATTGTACCCACACTACAGAAAAATGTCATAGCTGAAAAAAATCGATGTCCATCAGCTTCAACGTATGTGTAGCGGCATCTTATGGCAAACTCCTGGACATCTTTAATCATAATATATGAAGGTGTCCTTTAAAATAAAGATTAGTATTTTTTTCTTCGAATCTTACCAGAAAAAATGTCCTAATATTTTGTAAATATCAGTCTACATTTTATACTATTTCATTGTTATTAATAATTTTATATTTGTTATTATGCAAATCAGGCATTGAGCACGAATGTAAAAAACAAGCCAAAGTCCTCGATCGCAATACTGAAATATTAAATCATGAAAAATAAATAAATACATTAATTAAATATTTAATCATGCAAAACAAAATGTAAATTACTGAAAGGAAATTTAGTTATCATGTACACAAACTAGTTGTCAAATTTGGATGAAGAAAAAAAACGTCTTTTCTATAGCAGAGTCTTTGTTTTCATATGCTATAGTCTGTTTCCGACACTAAGTAAAATAAATAACATTTATTAGGAATCGCATATTCTTGCCGTGCACTGTTCTTACTCATCTTAGTTGAAATTGTTATATGAAGCAGACATCATGTTTCCATGAAGGAGTCGTCCAGCAGCAGCGATCAATATACATACATGCAGACCTTTCAGTTATTTCTGCATAGGCCCCTGTTCATTGGCATAATAATTCATGGGATAAAATAATCCTGTATTCATTGAAGCACACTACATTGAAGTTGGTGGCGAGGGTAGATTTGAGTGGTAAATTCCACGCCTGAGAAAGGCAATCGTTGCTACACTCAATCTGAATCCATAGTATCCTTTTTACAATCTGGCTAATTATATCTATTATTTATAGTGTTTCGACTCTGTGGTCTAAGAAAAATGTAACAGAAAGAAAGTGAAAACAACAAATCAAGTAAAAATCAACAAGCAATTTATTTCTATATAATTAAAATTAAAATCAAAAGACACCTACTTTAATGTGAATTAAAATCCCAATGATCCAATAATCCTAAGTGTCCTAATCACAAGTACTAAATATAGAATGTTCCAAATGAATTACTGTATCTTTGAATTTGCTGATGTGCCAATAATCTTTAATGTCCTGAAGTGCCAGTAGTATTTAATGTGATGATGTGCCAAAATGAAGTACTCCAGAATATCTTTGAATAAGTTCACAAAATCCCAAATTCATCAATTCAAAATGCAAAATCCAAAAGTCCTTGAGCACTTTTATAATCCAATGAATATTTTAAATAATTCCTCTCTCTCTGAATTTGGAATGATTTTTCACAACTGTAATAACTCTTTAAAGACTGATGTTAAGGTCTAAACTGAAAACTGCCCACTAAACATGGTATATATAAAGATAGGTCACAAGACAGAATGTTCTAGAAAATTATATGGTGTATGTGACTTCTAACATAATTCTAAAGGAAATTCTAGTTTTATCTGTAAACAAAATCAACCCTGACCTCAAATTGAATCAACAACTTGTTTACCAAAACCATCCTTGAACTAAAATACTAAGTAAACAACCTTATTCAAGGACAATAGCTAAACATGTAAACCTGATATATAACATTAAGGTTTTAGCAAATATTGAAGTCAAGAAACATTTACAATTTCCTGAAATATTTATAATATTATATAAACATTATACATATAACAATAGTTTCGATAACATACACTAAAATATCTAATTGGTTATGGCCTCACCAGTGTCTTTAAAAACAGGACATAAATTTACCAGACACACTAACAATACATGTATACACTTTTGATACGTGTAACACTTACATTAAAGTGCATGGGGCATTAATTCTCCATGTTAACAGATCTGATGGTTTTTGCCTTAAAAATATATATTAAAAAGAAAATCTACATTCTTTGGATTACATATTAGGAAATATTTCACTCGTGAAGTGGAAACATTTTGTTTTCACTTCACTCATTTCCTTATATCTACTAAAAAATCTTAGATATCTTCTATGTATTTAAATGGGTGGATTGGGGCTGGGGTCCAAATTTTTTTTTACTGAAGGATCACTTTTCGTTGGGTCTTTAAATACGTAGTATTTAGCAAACACGATATCCACGATAATTGCTACCAACGAAAAAGGGAAAATCAGAGTAGGTTTACAAATTTATTTTATATTTCCATAATCTTATCCAACTCCTCCTTGTGCTGTATATATTGTAGAGCTATTTCTTTATTCCTGTTATATCGTTCCCAATTTTCTCCTGTAAAATCTATCTGTGTTTTATATACGAATAGATTCTGACTTTCTTTAATCTCTTATTGTTAGACTGTGTGTGTGCTTTATTTTGGGGTTCCATCTATTCTAAGTTGTATCATAGTAAAGAGTGTATATCCTTTTTAGTGTTAAAGTTCCTATTTTTTCAAAGTTTGTATCTATTAACCCTTGCTCAACAGGATTACAGTCTTACAAACTGTTACTTATTTTGTTGCTATTTTGACCAATCTTTAAAAATGATGTTTGTGTTAACTGCAATGTATTTTCTGATCCCATACCTCTTCATTCATTGGCAAGGAGTTAAAACTAAAGGCAAACAGACTCTAACAATCTTATCTTCCTCACAGTGGCTCGTAAATTGTATTTAACATTTGATACCTGTTTTTTTGGGGGGTTTTTTTCTTTTGTTTTTTTGTTGGGTTTTTTGGGTTGGAGGGTCCGTAGGTTTACCCAATAATCATTCTCTATTAGCTATTTGCATCTGTCTTAAACAAGGCAGAAGTTATAAATGGGGATATCTAATCTTCTCCATTGTTCCGCAATGAGGACTTCATAAAAGGGTCCATCTTTCATTGTGGCCTTTAAGCTCTGTAAAGCTGTATCAATCTTTAATGATGCCCTTTTAGCTCATTAAAGTCGTGGTGCATTAGAATAGTCGATAATTGTACCTGCAAACCTTGTTAAACCGTTTTCTTTACTCGAATACTATTCAACGTACTTGCTGGTCTCGTTTTCGGACAATCCAGAAACTCCAGAATGTGTGTAAGTAAATGTTTGTTTATAACCGGGGATGTTTATTGACAAATAACTTTACTGTATATTTTAAAATGGCAGCCCTTCAAAAAGCAGCTAACACAGTATATGTAGAAAACCCATTGTACCTTAACTTTTTTGCAAGCTTAGAGGCAGTTATATGAATGTTAAGATTAATATAGGTAGATACGATCATACTCCATACCACAAAAGAATGTGTCTCTTTGTAACAGTTATGTTAAAACGGAATACCATTTTGTATGTTAGTGTACAACTTTGAATTGAATCGTAAGCTGTATTTACCTAAATATATGTTTGTAAGCCCTTCAGAGGATAAGTTTTTATCTGCCCGCAATATGTAAATTTTTATTATACGCACTAAATTATAGAAAGGTACTCCAAGATTCTTGAAACGTAAACTATAATGAATAATAATGACATAGCTCATTATTTGTTTATGTATCTTTCTTTGTTGTTTTTCTCTCTATCTTACTCACATGTTTGTTACTATTTGTTTATGTTAGAAATATTATGTAATTTGGGCTAGTAACCTACATTACCTTAATAAAGACTCCATATAATATTACATATGCCGATTCTACCTTATTGGGAGCAGTAACAATGTTGTTTTGTTTGTTTGTTTTTGTTTGTTTGTTTGTTTGTTTTGTTTTGTTTTGTTTTTTGTTTTTTTTTTTTGGGGGGGGGGGCTTTTTTATACTAATTTGCCTACAACTTCTTTAGCAATTGTACGGCTATGGTATAATGAACCATTTAAAAGTGTCTGCTTCTTAATCTTTATACCATGTCGTTGCAACTAAATTCGTGAAAATATAACAAAGTTAATTGCGTCACAGCGTTCTATTCTGATTGTTATCTATAATCCTCTGGTGTCACCTTGGTCTTTTATAAGTAATTTAAAAACCAGTATGTTGTTTGAAAAAGGCTCTGTAATAGGTTTGGTAACGTACCTTTCTGTTCCATCTGTGCAATTTACGTTACCTATACTTGTTAAGAGTTTATTGTCTCGGGCATTATCTAACAGTAACCACAAACTGTAGTTTTAAGATGTTGTTCTACATTTACCTAATTTAATGTCTGCTCGTTAATTTCGATTCTCTCCGCTTCCCTTTTTAATCTAGCATTTATTTTAAAAGATTGTGAGCTCCTATTTAAACGTTAATTTTCGTCGGTAACATGCATAAAAATAAGGTACTAATTTAGCTCTTCACCCTGTACTTTTGTATTCTAAAAAACAGCTAGATCAAACAGTAGATTTGTTGTGAGAGGGATCGGAAAGGCACCGTATATGATAGTTTAAAATAGTCCCAAGTCTGACTGGTTTAGTAATTTTCTAATGTTTTTCAAAACACTCCCAAGTCTGATTATTTTCAATTTCACTATGGTCCACAATATATTTACAACTATTTAGTAATCAAATATGTAGTGTGAAATAAATGAACTCATTTGATTCGTGGTTTTGTGGGACTAAATTACAAAGATTTTTAACAAATAATGCACATAAGTTCCTGTTGATGAGTCTAAATGGGAACCACATTAGATTTAAATCAAACTAGTCGAGGGACTGGATAAAATGTATACTATTTAGTTGCATGTGCTTGGGGAACACATGATTCATTCAAGTGTTGGTAATAACAAATTGTTTTTCAATAGAGTGTTTACGTGTGAAACATCAGTATAGTGGGTTAAAATAGTATTTTCATTCGCATTAGTGTACTGAATGTACTCTACTTTATTCAACATATATTATTGGTTCTTGGTATTGCGTATGTTGGGTTGTGTGAGAGAAAATATACCTACATTTCTATGGGAAAATAGTAATTATTTCTGACAAAGTGTATACTATCACGTAAAAATATTGTTTTGTCTTCTACCCAAATACCGTTTTTACTCGCGTATGATATGATACCAACTGCAAACTGCATAGACCCAGATCTGCCGTCGCATAATGCGCCGGCAGATCTGGGTCTATGCAGTTTGTAAGGACTAATCAGTAGAACAAACAATATAGACCCTGATCTGCCGGCGCATTATGCGACGGTAGATCAGGGTCTATGATGTTTGCACTTGGACCCAATTTAAACGCGAGTTTATACGCTAATAAACATTAGGCACCTTAGCGTAGGTCAGCCACATCAAACAACCTTTACACATGCACAAGATATGCTAAGCACGGGATTTCATTGTTTCAAACAGCGTAACTCAATGGGAAGGAACTATGTAACTAAATTTTTGTTTGTGTGTGTTTAACAGTGTCACTGACTATGGTGATACATTTGCGCAACTTCTTTAAAAAGATTCGAATTATTTGAATAAGTTCTATTCACATATATGTATTTTGTATTCTTCTGACAATGATCCCTCTGTATCATAAATATCCATTCGAGTTACCGGTGGACGAACGCATTTCCCGCAGAGAATAAAATGCTGCGCTCAGACCACGATATTAATAAGAAAGCTTTCTCATTTTCAAACTCAGACTTGACCTAGAAAATTGGCGTTTAATTGATCAATGATTTGACGTCAGCAATTCAGATATCTGAATTTTTACTTGAATCTGAGTTTAAGCATGATGATTTTTTAAAATTATTTTTTGAACTTTTTAAATCTTTGTGCTTGTTAAAAAAAAGAATCAAAAACATAACATTTTATATTATCCGTCGCATTGTGCGACTTGCCACGTCTTCTTTTTGATTGAAGTTGGGATATGATATACATACCCACTAACAGTTTGGGCGTTGTTTAGTTTTGTTTTATTGACATTAGCGAATATATTTGTACGTTTTGATAAATCTGATTGTCAGCTGTTTTAATTATAACTATATAACTGTATATATATATATATATATATATATATATATATATATATATATATATATATATATATATATATATAACGTTGGACATGAGATGCAGAGTTTTAAGTTTTAATTGTTTCAAAATTGCTTCTTAGATGCTTCTGTAGTTTTTTCTTCAGTCGTTCATCCTTCCATTGAACCATTCATCCCTTCTTCCATTTATTTATAAATGCGGAGACCCGTTAGACGCACACTAATAAACAGAGATAGAGACATACATACATACAGACAGATGGATAGAGATAGATCCGATTGAATCTGTCTTAATGATCCAGCACAATCTTTAATAAAATAGAAAAAAGGTTTGTAAAAAGAATTAAAAACGTTAAAATGCACAAGACTACAATCGAGGTTACACGGTCAGTTTGATTTCCAATTAATTTCAGCTTATCAATCCAGACTTATTATCTTTTTCTCCTATCCGCTTTTGACTACAGTTTGTAATAAAATGTTTAGATAGAATTTTTATTTGTCTTGGCAGCCGTATATCCGAAAAATGCCCCTCTCTCCTAAATCATCCATTTCTTATGGTTTCCCCTACATACAGATTTTTTTTTCTTTCTTTCTTCACAGTTTAAGAAATACACCACATAAATCATAGTTTGTGTCTCATATGAAATATATTGTTTAATTTTAAAATTTCTCCCTGATTTCCAGATTTTGCTATGTCTGAATTAATTTGACAACCATTGAATTCACACTGAAAACAACAAAGTTTGTCGATGCTCGGTAGTTTAAATCTCACTAAAATGTCCCTTATGTTCTTATTTCGTTTGTCAGTTGAAACCAAAGTGCATGTTCCAAACGCTTCAGGAAATTTTTGTTGCAAATCACTAAAATTTTCTTTAGCATACTTTGATGCAGAGGCTGAACTTCTATTGAAATAAACAATGAACGGAATTATTTCTTGTGTTTTGTTACGAATATGTATTCTTCTTAATACCTCAGGTCTATTTTTTCCTAAGTTCCCTGCTTATGTAACCTCTTTCTCGTAGTCGAAAAGCATCATGAAAGTCTTTCTCATTGTTGAAAATCCGAAGGATCCACAGTGTATGGGATTTAACAATGCACCTGAATACATGCCGTGCATGAAAAGATTTTTTTGGTATCAACTGATGAGTATCAGTTTCCTTGAAATATACCCCAAGTATCCAGATTATTCCTCTTTGCAAAATTATTTGCCTTGTATCTTATTATTTTCCTTACAAATTTTAGTTTAATTTTAATTGATGAATGATGATTATTCATCCAGATAAGAAACTCTTCTTCCGAGTGTGTCCAAATGAAGAAAATATCAAATACAAATCTAACATAGAAAAAAATGTTGCTTTTGGGACTGGCAAATATTACTTTCTCTCTTTCAGCTATATAAATGTTTGCATAAGATGGAGCAAGCCTCTTTCCCATACCAGTACCTTTTTTTTGAGATACATTTTTCCTTTAAGAATAAAATCGTTCTTTCCGAGACAAATTTTCAGTAAATGTAAAATTTCATCATCCATTCCATTTCTACAGGCTGTAACTAGACTACAGTTTTTAGGCGGTTTAATTTGAATCAGTTTTTTTTCCAGAAAATCATTTGTAACTTTAACACATAAAAGCTGTTTCTGAGCCTGAGGGTTTAAATAAAATAAATAAAAAAATTAATAAAGCAACATTGGGCCATACGCTCAGTCTCATTTGGATAATCGGAAACAATGGGCCTGCCTGGCGAAACTTTCCGTTGTATAGTCCAGTCAGTAGCGTATTAACGAGGGAGGGGGAGACGGGGCCGTTGTGCCGGTCGCCAGACGTCTTGGGGCGCCAAAACAGCTGATAAAAATGTGGGCCTCGTATTCTGACCCTTTCGCTCCGAGCGCCATTTACCCTTAGTACGCCACTGAGTCCAGTTTTCCACAGGTTTGTAAATTTTCGGAAGAAGATACAAATATTTTGGTCTTGAATTATTTGGAATCATGTTGTCGAATTCCCTTTTTTCCATAAAATCGCCGTCACGTAATTTTCCAAGTTAATGTCTGACTTCCAATGCTGTATCATGATAAATTGGCTTTGAAACAAGCTGATAATATTACAGATCATTTATTTGTCGCTCCACTTCCGAAATATACTGATCTCGGTCCATATTAACAGTGGCTTTTCCTTGATCTGCCTTCTTTATTAGCAAATATTTGTTTTGGGATAAATTTTGAAACGCCCTAATTTCTGATTTACTGCGGTTTGAATTCTGAATCAAAATGTCAGGTATGCTTTTCTTTTTAATGTCAGAAATACAATTCTGTACATCCTCCGATACATAAGCAGGCTGCCAACTGGATTTGTTCTTTTTTTAATTTGGATTCAACACGCTGAGTTGTGAAATAACTGAAATGAAATTTTAACGACAGACGTTTTTTCAAAATCTTTTATATCCTCATTATCAAAATTATCCGGTGTCGGTATAAAATATGGACCTATTGAAAATAAACCATGCTCCACGAAGTCAAAACGTGACGTTTGGAAAGATCCAGCACGGAAGTTCCTAGTCCGGTTTACAAACCTATAAAAAAAAAAGTGCACCAGTGCTGAGTGTATGTAGCCGCAGTCTCGTCCGTCCCGTATATGTTGTCAGTCCCTGTACGGAACTTGGAGTCTTCTAGTTTAGGGATAAAATCAAAATTTGGGGAGATAACAGAATTTAGCATGTCCATTTCCTGCGTCCATCAGAGGAAAGTTTCGGAGAGTAATTTATCAGCTGAAAGAAGATTTTTGCTTTGGAAAACGCATGTTTTGCCAAAGCAGTCTTAAGTTACCGAAGTTCTGCATTTACAGTCTGAGTGCCACTCTTTTGCCGATCATTCATTTCCATGTCAACAATTACTTTTTGGACGTTTGTTTGCGGCTCACACTTCTTGACCAAATGTGTCAGGTGCTATATCTTGGTACCAGAAAAAGATTATATATCGGCGTTCCCGAGGTGGCATTTGTCATGCCGAACACGTGATAAATTTGAAGTGACAAGTACTACCACCTCTTTACAAAATTTACTACCATTTCTTTACAACATTTAGATAGGGAGCAGTCATATTTCCGTTGCGTTCTCGTGTGCGTCCTAAATGTCTTGTTGATACGTAATCCAGTTCTAGTGGTTGGAGGGGTTAGTCCAATGAAAGGTCGCGCATTAGTCGAAACAGATGCTCGGGCGCTTGCGCGTACACAATCTGCATTGGATTTGTCAGATGTTGGGGCGCTGGCGCGTACGCAATCTGCATAGGATCTGTCAGATGTTGGAGAATTAGAAATACTAGGTGTCGGTGCTGTCAGTGGAAGCGAGTTAGGGGAGGTAACATCTTTCGGAGACGAGCTCTTTCTACTTGTTCATATGGCCGAGTTGTTGGAAAACGATATGTTAGTAACATGCTGTGATATGCAAGATGAAGGGGCGTCGTTAGAGGAAATTGGGGAAAACCTATTAGCAAGTGTGATTGGTGTATGTTTCGTTACGTCCAGAGTGCAGATCTTTGCGGAGAGTTCAGTAACGAGGGTCTTCGCTTTCGAAAATATTTTTGACGAAATTTCGTTTGTACTGTTTTCTGAACCACTGTTGTGCTTTTTAGAATGCATCTGAAACTTCATTATCTAAAATTGATCCTAAAATACTAATTTCACCCAAAACCTCAGATATTAAATTTTCATAGTACTTTCCCATGCAGTTTTGAACCAAAGTCGACCAAATGTTTGCCGCTTTTCTCAATTCCGAAAATATGGAGAAACTGGGCTTACAAGGCAGAATAAAATTCTGGAGATGACCTTCTTTTTCTCTGATTTTCGGCGGCACTTCGTCCTCAAAGTTTCTTAAACGGTAAGTGGCCTGAAAGAGAGTAAGGAAAGCTCTAACTACCGATAAGCTGCAAAGTCTGTCCTAGTTCCGTCCATTGCCACATGTGGGTTAGTGAAATTACTGAGTAGATGAAGACAATTTATAATACAATTTTGGGACTTAATTTAGAATGTAATTTCTGATTCATTTTTTTTAAAATTGTAAATGTTGAGCTGAAAATTAAATAAGAGAAATGCGAAAGTCAAATTTGGAAAAATACAAAATTCAACTTAAGATTCTGAAGGATAAGAATTGAGTAAACTGTGATGCAGTCGACGGTAATGAATTTGTAAGCCACTGAGTAAATCAAATTGAAAATAGTACAGTTGAATCTGATTTAGGTTTGACGTTTTGCACTGTATGGTACTTCTTCAGAGATAGAGACATACATACAGATAGATAGATAGATAGATAGATAGATAGATAGATAGATAGATAGATAGATAGATAGATAGATAGATAGATAGATAGACAGATAAATAGATAGATAGATAGACAGACAGACAGGCAGGCAGACAGACAGACAGACAGATAGATAGATAGATAGATAGATATACAGATAGACAGACATATAGATAGATAGATAGACAGACAGACAGACAGCTAGACAGATAGATAGATAGACAGACAGACAGATAGATAGACAGACAGACATATATATATAGACAGACAGATAGATAGATAGATAGATAGATAGATAGATAGTTAGATAGATAGATAGATAGATAGATAGATAGATAGATAGATAGATAGATAGATAGATAGATAAATAGATAGATAGATAGATTGATAGATAGATCCTATAATTATTTGTTTTTGTCCCTCTCGAATCGTTACATCAATTTTGATCACACACTCCTGCATCCGTGATTATTTTTAGTCATTTTGCATGGCATATTGTTTAATTCGCTTTTGACTAGCCTAAAGCTACACCTCTATGTAGAAACTATCCTTACGAAAGGGAGAAAATGGCCTATAACAAAAACCTCTGCGTAAAAGCTATCTCTAGGAAAGGGAGAAAATGGCCCATAACTAAACCTCTATATAAAATCTATCTCTAGGAAAGGGAGAAAATGGCCTACAACTAAACCTCTATGTAGAAACTATCTCTAGGAAAGGGAGAAAATGGCCTACAACTAAACCTCTATGTAAAAACTATACCTAGGAAAGGGAGAAAATGACCTATAACATAAACCTCTACGTAAAAGCTATCTCTAGGAAAGGGAGAAAATGGCCCATAACTAAACCTCTATATAAAATCTATCTCTAGGAAAGGGAGAAAATGGCCCATAACTAAACCTCTATATAAAATCTATCTCTAGGAAAGGGAGAAAATGGCCTATAACAAAAACCTCTTCGTAAAAGCTATCTCTAGGAAAGGGAGAAAATGGCCGATAACTAAACCTCTATATAAAATCTATCTCTAGGAAAGGGAGAAAATGGCCCATAACTAAACCTCTATATAAAATCTATCTCTAGGAAAGGGAGAAAATGGCCCATAACTAAACCTCTATATTAAATCTATCTCTAGGAAAGGGAGAAAATGGCCCATAACTAAACCTCTATATAAAATCTATCTCTAGGAAAGGGAGAAAATGGCCTACAACTAAACCTCTATGTAGAAATTATCTCTAGGAAAGGGAGAAAATGGCCTACAACTAAACCTCTATGTAAAAACTATACCTAGGAAAGGGAGAAAATGGCCTACAACTAAACCTCTATGTAAAAACTATACCTGGGAAAGGGAGAAAATGGCCTACAACTAAACCTCTATGTAAAAGCTACCTCTAGGAAGAGAGAAAATGACCTACTGTTATGTATGATGTTTATATAATATTATAAATATTTTGGGAAATTATAAATATTTCTTCACTTTAATATTTGCTTAAATCTTAATGTTTATCAGGAAAAACATGTTTAACTAGTGTCCTTGAATTAGGTTGTTTTGATCAATATGTTTTCTCAATTTGAAGGTCAAGGTTGAATTTTGTTTACAAGTAAAAATTCCATTAAGATGACTCATATTCTAGAACATTCTGTCATGTGACCAATCTTTATATATGCCATGTTTGGTGGACATTTATTCAGTTTTGACATTACCATCAGTCTTGTAAAGAGCTATTACAGTTGTGAAAATTCATTCCAAATTCTAAGAGAGGAATTATTTTAAATATTCATTGGATTATAACAGTGCTCATAAACTTTTGGATTTTGGATTTTTAATTGATGATTTTGGAATACTTCATTTTGACATCAGCACATCAAGATTACTAGTACATCAGGACTTTGGAGACCATTGGCACATAATAACATTCAAGGACACAGCCGTGAATTCGGAACATTCTATATTTAGGACTTGTGATTAGAACAATCATTCTTATTGGATTATTAGGATTTCAAAACACATTACTGTAAGTGACTTTTTTGATTTTAAGTGCTTTAAGTTTGAAGAGAAAGCCTGTATCTGGTTCTGACAGGAAATTAAGGGAATTAGAGTTAAAGAACCAGATGGATTTAGAATTGGCAAAGCTTCAGATTCAGAGAGAGAGAGAGAAAGAAGAGAGGCAGATACAGATGGAGAGAGAGAAAGAAGAGAGGCAGATACAGATGGAGAGAGAGAGAAAGAAGAGAGGCAGATACAGATGGAGAGAGAGAAAGAAGAGAGGCAGCTACAAATGCAGAAGGAAGAGAGGCAGATACAAATGCAGAAGGAAGAGAGGCTAATGCAGATGGAGAGAGAGAGAAAGAAGAGAGACAAATGCAGATGCAGATGCAAAGAGAAGAAAGGGAAATGCAATTTAAATTAAGAGAATTAGAACTGGCAAACAGAGCACACTCCACTCCTTTAAACACAAGTTCAGGTTTTGATGTTACTAGATATATTAGGTTAGTACCCCCTTTTCAGGAAAAAGAAGTAGATAAATACTTTCTTCATTTCGAGAAAATAGCTGAAAACTTGAAATGGCCCAGAGAGCATTGGACTTTGTTATTACAAAGTGTACTTATTGGCAAAGCTCGTGAAGTCTACACTTCACTGTCAGTACAACAAAGCACTGATTATCATGTGGTTAAGGAGTACATCTTGAGTTGGTACCAGAGGCATATCGACAAAGGTTTAGGAATTGTAGAAAAGAAACTGGACAAACTCATGTCGAATTTGCAAGGGATAAAGAACAACTATTTGATAGGTGGTGCTCAGCCAAGAAAGTTGATCAAGATTATAATAACCTCAGACAGCTCGTATTAATTGAAGAGTTCAAGAGGTGCATCCATAGTGATGTTAAAACCTATCTTGACGAGCAGAATGTGGAAACTTTGGAAAATGCTGCTCGTATGGCTGATGATTATTCCTTGACTCACAAAATTTCATTTGGCAATAAGTCGTCCTCTCAGCAGTTTTCTGGTAAAAAACTATTTCAATCTCATTCGAGTACTTCCAAATTTCACAACAGCACAACTGTTAGGAATCAAACATCTGATAAGACTGATCAGAAATCCTTATCTCTTCCTACGTGCACTTATTGTAAAATAAAAGGGTACGTTATTTCTGATTGCTTCAAGTTGAAAAATAAGCAACAGAGTAAAGACAGAGCTTTTCCAAATGCTCTTATTTCTACGAGGTCAAGGTCACGGTCTTGTATTGAAAGCAATACATTTGTTGGGTCAAACAAACCCCAGTCTGATTCTATTTTGGAGGCTTATGAACCATTCATGTCAGAAGGTTCTATATCACTTATTGGTGATTCTGCCAAGCCTATCCCAATTAAAATATTAAGGGACACTGGAGCTTCTCAGAGTCTTTTATTATCAGGTACTTTGCCTTTGTCTGAGGAGTCTTCTTCAAGTGAAAGTGTTCTTGTTCAGGGAGTAGAGTGCGGCTTTGTAAATGTTCCTCTTCATTGTGTAAATTTGGCATCAGACTTAGTTTCTGGACCTGTGACTGTTGGGGCAGTGACTTCTTTACCCATAGAGGGTGTTCATTTATTACTAGGCAAGCTGGAGATAAGGTTGTGGTTAATCCACTTGTAACTGACAAGCCTTGTTTGGATCAGAAAGTTGATCCTGTCGAAACTGAAATCCCTGATTTGTACCCTGCTTGTGCAGTTACTAGAGCTATGGCAAAAAGAGCTCTTGAGAGTGATGTTGATCAGGATATTATTCCTTTAGCTGACACATGTATTGGTCAGTCTTTTGATGAGGTCACTTTTTCCTCAGGTATTGATCAATCAAATGGTATTGATCACAGTGATCCTCTTTTGGCAACTCATTCTCTTTGTTCTAATCAGGATGACAAACGACAATCCCTTGTCGTTGAACAGGAGCAAGATCCCGAGATATCTTGTTTGTTTCAGAGGGCTATTAGTGAAACTGAAGCCACACAAGTTCCAGTGTGTTACTTTGTGAAAAATGGGGTCCTTATGAGGAAATGGAGACCACCTGATGTACCCGCTGGTGACGAGTGGTCAGTGAGCTATCAAATTGTTATTCCTAAGTCATATCGACAGGAAATTCTTAATTTAGCCCATGAAACTCCTTTGGCTGGTCATTTAGGAGTCCGTAAGACTTATCACAAGATCTTGAATCATTTTTATTGGCCGAAACTCAAAAGTGATGTTTCTAAATACTGCAGATCTTGTCACACTTGTCAAATGGTAGGAAAACCCAGTCAGAAGATACCTAAGGCTCATCTGCAACCTATTCCTGCATTTGATGAATCATTTAGTAGAATAATAGTAGACTGTGTTGGTCCTTTACCTAAAACCAAGTCAGGCAACCAATACTTGTTGACCATCATGTGTACATCTACAAGATTTCCAGAGGCAATTCCTCTGAGAAATATAAAAACTAAAACTATTGTGAAAGCTTTGGTGAAGTTTTTTACACTTGTTGGCCTTCCCAAATCTGTCCAGTGGATCAAGGGTCAAATTTTATGTCTGGAATTTTCCAACAAGTTATGCATGAATTAGGCATCCAACAGTTTAAATCTTCTGCCTATCACCCTGAAAGTCAAGGTGCTTTGGAAAGATTTCATCAAACTTTGAAGAATATGATTCGATCATATTGCTTTGGTACAGAAAAGGATTGGGATGAGGGTGTTCATTTGTTGTTGTTTGCTGTTAGGGAATCAGTTCAAGAGTCGTTGGGTTTTAGTCCCTTTGAACTAGTTTTTGGTCATACTGTCCGTGTACCATTGAAATTATTGAAAGAGAAACTTCTTTCAAATGAAGATTCAAAGATTAATCTTCTTGATTATGTTTCTGATTTCAAATACAAGTTGTCAAAGGCCTGTGAAGTAGCAAGAACTAATCTTCACACTACCCAGTCAAAAATGAAATTAAGGTATGACAGAAATTCACAGGAAAGGAGTTTTAAACCTGGTGACAAAGTTCTGGCTCTCTTTCCCATACCTCAGAATCCTCTTCAGGCTAAATTTTATGGTCCTTATACCGTTGAAAAGAAAGTAAATGACTTAAATTATATCATTAAAACTCCTGGGAGACGGAAACAGAAACAACTTTGTCATATAAATATGTTAAAGGAATATTTTGACAGAGATAGCCCAGCTAATTATTCTGTTAGTTTAGTTGTACCTGTCCCACACAGTGAAGATATCAACGATGGAGTACAATCAGACTATAGTGACTCTGGTATAACCAATCTTCGGAATTCAGAAATATTGAACAACCTAGACCAGAAACTTTCACATCTACAACAACAGGAAAGAAATGAACTAAAACAGCTATTACATGACTATGAGCACTTGTTTCCTGATGTTCCAACACGAACAAGTAAAATTTATCATGACGTTGACATTGTAGATTCTGCGCCTGTGAAACAGCATCCTTATAGGATGAATCCTCTCAAACAGAACTATCTGAAGAAAGAAATTCAATATCTACTGGAGAATGATTTCATAGAACCAAGTAAAAGTAACTGGAGTTCACCATGTATTCTTGTTCCCAAGCCAGATAATACATTCCGTATGTGTACTGACTATAGAAAAGTCAACAGTGTCACCAAAACTGATTCATTTCCAATCCCAAGAATGGACGATTGCATTGATAAAATTGGAAATGCGGAATATGTCACCAAGTTTGACCTTTTAAAAGGATTCTGGCAAATTCCACTGACGGAAAGGGCAAAAGAAATTTCAGCATGTGTAACTCCAGATGGACTATATCAATATAAAGTCATGCCGTTTGGAATGAAAAATTCGCCTGCAACGTTTCAACGTCTGATGAACATGATAACATTTGGTCTTGATAATTGTGACGTTTATATCGATGACGTCATTATCTACAACAACACCTGGGAAGATCATTTGGAAACCATTCAAAAATTCTTCGATCGACTCAGCGATGCGAATCTGACAATTAATTTGAGCAAAAGTGAGTTTTGCCATGCTTGTGTCACATTTTTAGGACATATTGTGGGACAAGGTCAAGTTAAACCTATAGAAGCTAAGGTCAAAGCTATCTCTGAATTTCAAGTTCCAATTTGTAAAAAGCAACTGATGCGATTCTAGGTATGGCTGGATATTATCGGAAATTTTGTTCCAATTTTTCCAAAATTGCTGAACCTTTGACAAGTTTATTGAGTAAGAAAGCCAAATTTTATTGGTCTGACAAGTGTCAGGAATCTTTTGACAAGTTAAAGGCCATGCTTAAGAATGCACCAGTTCTTTCTGCACCAAATTTCAGCCAATCATTTAAATTATCTGTTGATGCAAGTGATGTATGGGGTTGGTGGAGTATTGATTCAGGAAGACAAAAGTGGTGTGGATCACCCTGTGTGTTATTTTTCTAAACAACTAAACAAGCACCAGAAAAATTATTCCACAATTGAGAAGAAATGTTTGGCTTTGATATTGGCTTTACAGCATTTTGAAGTGTATGTTACCTCAGCTCTTTCTCCAATTATTGTGTACAGTGATCACAATCCCCTTACTTTCATCAACAAAATGAAAGATAAAAATCGGAGATTGTTGAGATGGAGTTTGATATTGCAGGAATATAACATTGACATCAAACACATCAGGGGAAAAGACAATGTGATTGCAGATGCACTCTCACGTGCCTAGAAATCTAATATTGCTTGATGTAATTAAGTCCAGTATCATAAAACATGTTCTTATGTAATTTTGGTTATTATAGTATTAGATGTATATTCAAAAGAAAGCTTTATTATATAAATCTTTCTTTTTCTTTATGAAGGGAGGTGTTATGTATGATGTTTATATAATATTATAAATATTTTGGGAAATTATAAATGTTTCTTCACTTTAATATTTGCTTAAATCTTAATGTTATCAGGAAAAACATGTTTAACTAGTGTCCTTGAATTAGGTTGTTTTGATCAATATGTTTTCTCAATTTGAAGGTCAAGGTTGAATTTTGTTTACAAGTAAAAATTCCATTAAGATGACTCATATTCTAGAACATTCTGTCATGTGACCAATCTTTATATATGCCATGTTTGGTGGACATTTATTCAGTTTTGACATTACCATCAGTCTTGTAAAGAGCTATTACAGTTGTGAAAATTCATTCCAAATTCTAAGAGAGGAATTATTTTAAATATTCATTGGATTATAACAGTGCTCATAAACTTTTGGATTTTGGATTTTTAATTGATGATTTTGGAATACTTCATTTTGACATCAGCACATCAAGATTACTAGTACATCAGGACTTTGGAGACCATTGGCACATAATAACATTCAAGGACTTGTGATTAGAACAATCATTCTTATTGGATTATTAGGATTTCAAAACACATTACTGTAAGTGACTTTTTTGATTTTTCATTTTAATTATCTAGTAATAAATTGCTTGTTGATTTTTTACTTGATTTGTTGGTTTCACTTTCTTTCTGTTACATTTTTCTTAGACCATAGAGTCGTAACACTACAACTACACCTCTATGTAAAAGCTATCTCTAGGAAAGGGAGAAAATGGTCTACAACTACACCTCTATGTAGAAACTATCTCTAGGAAAGGGAGAAAATGGCCTACAACTAAACCTCTATGTAGAAACTATCTCGAGGAAAGGGAGAAAATGGCCTACAACTAAACCTCTATTTAAAAACTATCCCTAGGAGAGGGAGAAAATGGCCTACAACTACACCTCTATGTAAAAGCTATCTTTAGGAAAGGGAGAAAATGGCATACAACTAAATCTCTATGTAAAAACTATCCCTAGGAGAGGGAGAAAATGGCATACAGCTAAACCTTTGTGTAAAAACTATCCTTACGAAAGGGAGAAAGTGGCCTTTCAAGGTTGTTGTTTGCTTCAATGATTTCAGGAGTAGCGCCTTGATAATGTGTGTTTGTATTTATTGTCATGGAACTATTGTATATATCCGCATTTAACACACACCCAACAGTGAATCGGCTACACACAGATCTGCTGTTGCTTGATTCGCAGAAAGTGCCAGGACTACACAGTTCGCATTAAGTTATAATTAGGTTGAACAGTTTAAATCCTGATCTGCTGGCGCATTTTAAAGCAATCTCATATCGGTGTCTACGCTGTTCGCATATAGTTGATAGTTGAGTCTTCTATGTGAGAACATACGGTATCCGGTATCTCAGCCATACAATTATGAATTGGCGTATGCACTCATTGACTTTTTCATCTAATTACAGAATATTATTTAAGTAATGTTTAAAATGTAGTTAGAATATAACTACCAGGTCACTGATAGCTCTCATAAGAAAAGTGTATGATGGAAAGGATCAGCATTTATGAACGAGCTTCCAGCTGATTAGTTAACATATCTCTACTAAGACGCGACCTTTTAAGCTCTTTTTGAATTAGCGTTTAAAACGTCGCATCAAAATCACGCTAGTTTTGCTTTATTGTGTGACAAGCAATCCCTCTGTGTCGAAAGCATAAACCTATTTCATTTACGCAGTAACCGATATTTTAAACGATGTCAACCGAAAGGATATTTATAAGTACAGTGAAATCTGTTCCTTTTCAAAAGTCAATGTAAGCGAAAACTAAATTATTAAACATATCTCTATTTGTGTATATACACAAATAGGAGAACCCGGACAGGTACTCTTCATACCTTTTTCATCATTTACACACACCTGAAATTTTCTTTTACCGTGTGTGTGTGTGTGTGTGTGTGTGTGTTCTACGGCACAGCAACACTTTGAGGGCTATAGCATGCAAAGGCAAGCAGAGTAAAATGCCTTACCCAAGAACACACCACGGTAGCCGAATCTAGCTTATTCGATTGTGAGAATCAAACACTCACCCTTTCTGGTGACGAGTCCAACGCCTTATGCACTAAACCATCGCGGATCTACTTTTACCCTTAAAACGTAGCTTCGTGATTAATCTCTTTAGTCAAGTAAGTCAAGCAACCTATCCTGTTCTTGGAAAGAAACATATCTGTCATTTAAAGCACACATTTAGCATGAAAACTATCTTACTGATTTACCTCAAAAATATATACGGGTACTAGCAAGACTTAGGATGTCAAATTTATATTTACCTGTGGAAAAGCTGGATGGAATCCAATAAATATTGATAAGTGTTTCTTTGTTCACAAAGAGAAGTATGTGATGAAATTCATTTTTGTTTTATTTTCCCATCTCTACGGGATATTAGAAAAAATGTATATACCTCCATATGTGTTGGTCATCCAGATAAATGCAAACTTATAAGTCTACTAAGTACAAATTATATATTTCTTACCTTGAATATTTGTAAACTTTGGTTAAAAGTGAATCGCTTCTTTGTCATATTCCTTAACAACAATTTTAAAAAAATTCTTTAAAAAAAACAAATCTTGTCTTTGGAAATGTTTTCTCTCTGTTTCCATAGTAATTTAAATTCACTGTGGTTTTGTTAATTTTAAAAAAGCGTCTAAGAGATAAATCTAGGGGTGGTGGGAGTGGTGGATTAATTTGTAACTTCCACAAATGTTTAATATTTTTTTGAAAATGTGTCTGCATCTGAAAAAGAAATATTTCTATATATGTTTTTTTCTGAATTACAAGCCTACTTTCGTATACGTGCAAATTATTTTGACGGGGCTAAACCCGTTGCCACGTGCACGAAATTAGGTTGCAGTTATGAAGCATTCTCATCACTGGTTAAAAACCAAATTATGTCGGCACAAGTTCATGTATATAATACTCGAAAAAAAAGAATTCTTTGATAAACTGTTTTGGCAGCACAGCTTCGGAAAATTGCGAAGGCATAAATATGACACCTTTTTCAATTCAATTGTTTATTCTCCCAGATTATTTTTTCATAGCATGATGAGTCTACGTCTAAAAAGAATGGCAGTCTTATTAGAACCTGACTCAAAACATGTTAAACGTATAAATAGACAGTAAAAATATTCTCGGTCATACACATAGTATCATGATATTCTCGGTTATAATCCATAATGAACAGGACCTAAAAAGAACAAGGAACAGAATAATAATCTGAGTGATGCATTGAAATTATTATGAAAGAAGAAAGAACTCACTTTTTACGAAAAGCTTACAGATATTCATCAAAGCAATCCATAATTTGTACTCATATTGCTTCCAGACGAAGATGAAACTGGTGATCTAGAACATCTGCCCTCGACATTCGCTGGCTGGATCCTGCATATATCCTTTCATTATAAAAGAAAGAAAGAATTTTTTTTTAGCGAAACGGGTAGAAAATTCCAAAAGAAACTTAATACGTGTAGGAAGATATATAATCTTTGTGTTCCATAAAGATGAAATGCTGTACAGATTTCTGTCAATACCTTATTGTCTAGCCTGTGTCTATTTCCTAGAAATCATTATCACACACAATTAGGACCGTTTCATTTCAAATATCACTTACAGAAAGATTTGAAATACCTTCCTGGAATTAATATCATATAGATTGACAAAATAGGATTAGACCATGTTCATATATGGACAAAAACATCGCATCTATTCCAGAAATAAGCCTGGACGTCACGATGTATAATTAGGGTTAGGGTATGTATAATAAGAACGTCCTTCAGAAAAAAATTACCTCTCCATTGGGCGCGGCATATATCAATTAATGCATAACAAGCATTCTGATCAAACAGGATAGAAAGCTGATCTCTTTTTAATATGGCTTCATTTAAGGACAAAAATGCGGGGCGAAACAAAATCGTTGGACGTAATGTAAATTTAATAACTTTTTATTAAGAGATCCTGAATATGTTATTTCTGTTAAGGGAAAAATCGAGGATATTATAAAACAATATACTTTGCCTGTATATTTCCTTAAAAATCTTTGTAATATCCCTAGATCAGAAATACAGTTTGCTATTGATGACCAACTCTTTTATAAAGTTTATTTGATGGAAATTAGAGGAGTTACAATTTCTTACACTTCCCACAAAATGAAACAATTGGATGGAAAAAAGCAATATTTAATTGTTGAAATAAATAAATTGGAGGGAGGCCAGAGATGTTCTACAAATAAATCAGACTGATGTAAATATGAACTTTGGGGAATTAGAGATACAAAATTAAAGGGGATTTTAATTAGATCTAAGGCAATTTGGATTTATGACTTAGAAAAAGTAATACAATACTTCCGTAATTTGGATAGAGGACTTAGAAAAAGTAATACAATACTTCCGTAATTTGGATAGAGGACTTAGAAAAAGTAATACAATACTTCCTTAATTTGGATAGAGGACTTAGAAAAAGTAATACAATACTTCCGTAATTTGGACAATAGGAATTATGCGTCAAAACTCATGCCTCAGTTGAAGAAAAACGATGGTTCGATAATAAACTATCATCATTAAATGTTACATGAAACTGAGTCTTATTATGAGAATCTTTACAAGTTTTGAGAAGTAATAAACGTAAACTTAAATAATCTTTTTAATATGCAATTTGGAATACTGAAACTCAACTTAAATGAACATAATTCAATTGAAGGGTTGTTTTCATACGACGAATTACTGTCAAGTCTTACAAAAATGAATGGCTTTACCGCGGAATTTATTTAATGGTTTTGGAAGGATTTAGATTTGTTTCTTCTTGGAGTAAATATAATCGGGGATTTCACATGCAACAAGCAGTTTATTGACTTTAACTCTTTTTTAACAAGTATCCATGTAGAATATTTTTTTTCATTAAGAGGGATATTATATGTGCTATCAAAAGATATATGAGGGTACAAAAATTAGAAGCTTTATATATTATCTTACAAAGACCAACTATGTTATTTCTGCTACAACTACTTGGTCAAAAAAAGGAAAGATTGTCAAAGTATGCATCGATTTTTATTGAAAACTGTATACCGAAAGACACAAGATAAATGGAGACGTGACCTCAACTTAGACGAGCGTTTTGACAGGAAAAAACACATATTTTATTGGTACATAAATGTACAAGAGATACTTATCTTAAATGGCTTCAATTTGCAAGGGTGATCTTTAGGAGACTCCAGGAACTCGCAGACCGAGCGCTTCTGGAGGCGCAGTATGGCTTCAGAGCAAGCATATCAACAGTGGATATGATCTTCTCCCTACGCCAGCTGCATGAGAAATGCAGAGAACAGCAGAAAGCACTCTACATTGCCGTTGTCGACCTCATTCAGGCATTTAACACAGTCAGCAGGGCAGGATTATTTAAGATACTTGGGAAGATCAGCTGCTTTCCGAAACTCCTCAGCCTGATCCGTTCATTTCACGATAACATGCGCGGTACGGTACTGTTTGACGGCTCCACGTCCTACAGCTTCGAGATCAAGTGTGGAGTGAAACAGGGCTGCGTTATGGCACCAGCACTCTTTGGCATCTTCTTCTCTGTAGTCCAGAAATAGAATGCGTCTACCTGCACATGAGGCCCGATGGAAAATTGTACAACCTCGCCAGGCTGAAAGCCAATACCATTATGCGGCACATGGTGATCAGAGAACTTCTATTCACAGACGATGCAACACTGGTTGCCCAAGCAGAAAACCGGCTCCAGAACTTTATTACTGTCTCTCTGATGCATGCTCCATGTTCTTCCCCTACCATCAGCATCAAGAAAACTATAGTCATAGCACGGTAGTGATGATGCTGGCGTCGCACATGTGCTATGGAACTGCTCCTTCCCTCCAACAGAGTAGAAATAGGTCGTAGAAATGTGGCTGGACTTTCCACACTTGATCACTTCGGCTGGAATTCCGTCCTTTCCGGGCGCCTTTCCGCTTACCAAGGAATATATGGCTCGGTTGGGTTCAAGTACTATTGGCACCTCGTCGAGCTCTTCCATGAGAGGTAACTTTGGCAGTGCGTCAAGCGCTAACTGGGATATTTCCGTTTTGCGGGAGTACAGTTTGAGGTAGTGTTCCATCCAGCGAGACATCTGCTTGCTCCTGTTGGTGATCACCTCCCCAGCCAGTGCTTTCGAGGGGCCAACTTTGGTGATAGTGAGGCCAATGGCCTTCTTGATCTCGTCATGCATGGCACGGATGTTTCCTGTGTCTCATGCGGTCTGTATTTGTTGGCATAGATCGGCCCAATACTGATTTGTGCAGTGCCTGGCTGTCTTCTGCACCGCACTCTTCGCTGACTTGAAAGCCCGAAGTATTTCTGGTGTTGGATTTAGATTGTGTTCTAGGTAGGCAGCACTTTTTGCCTCTCGAACCAGTCTTTGTTTTGAGCCCTGTTTTACCAAATGTGGTGATAGCTGATTCATAGATAAATGATCTGAGGGCGCTCTAGACTTCTTCAGCACTCCATTATAGGCCTTCTTCGGATATAAACCTGCTCAATGGTCTCTGAGAACTGCAGGCATTTTACGTTGTCATTCATGCTGCGTGGCGAGCCTTCATGTTTGGATTCATGTAGCATTCGGGCTGCACTCTTACTCTGCTACTGACAAGTGAGTGGTCGGTGTCAGTGTCTGCACTGTGATAGGTGCGGGTGTGAAATCCACTAGTTAGGTAGATTCTCCTGGTAATAATCTTGGGTGGCGCCATGACACCTTGTGCCAAGGTTTGCCTTTAAAGAATGTGCTGGTGATGCAAAGCTGCTTTTACGCGCACAGTTCGAGTAACCTCTGGCAATTCTCGTTAATCATGCCGACACCGTAGACATAATGACCATGATATATGGTGTGGTTCGACTCTTGCATTGAAATCACCAAGGAGGAACAGCTGTGATACGCGCTCGAGAATGTCATGTAAACCGTCGTAGTAGCAGTCTTTGTCTTCGGGGATGCGTATAAAGTTGGAGCATAGGCGCTGATGACTGCAACGAAGCCTCCAACAGATGAGATGCGGAGTGTTACGATGCGCTCAGATATTGCTACCGGTGTCTCGATCTTTTACATTAATGCTAACTGCAAAACCCAGGCCATGTTCACGATGTTCGTCAGTGCTCTTTCCGTGCCAATAGAAGGTGTAGTTGACCACAAATATTTAGCCCGTGTGAGCTAGTCATGTTTCCTGGAGAGCTGTGATGACGATGTTCAGCTCATGCAGTTCGTGGTCAATCAGTGCTGTCTTGCGGACATCCTCTGTCGCTTGCAGGTCATCAGTCATTCCAGGACACATAGTCCTGACGTTCCAGCTTACAAGCCGGAAACGTTTGCGTTTCTTTTTTCTGCTTGTCAAGAAGAAACTCTAAGCCCCATGCACACGATGAGGCAGGCAGATAAAGGTGGGTCGGTACCTTACTGGCCGGGGGCTACCCAGCTTTGTGGCAGGCGATAACTGACCTGTAGGATGCATCGTTCGCACCGTCGGAGGCGGCCCGTGGTGCCCGTGCTCTACGTCCACTGAGCTGGACTTATAACCCGTAAACTGCTACGTCCCGTGTTCTGCCCTTGCTGGTGAGAGCAAAGATGAAGTGTCCTCTCCGTGCTTTACTGCATAGTCTGGGCAAAGTTGTGGAGGCTCAAACTTGCCCAGCATTTGAGCTCTCCTCTCTACCTCACAGGCTGAGTCCAGAGGAAAGGCAGGTGCTCATATGTCTGTAACCGGCTTTGTTGCATGAGCTGCCGGAAGGTGTATAAAGTGTTCACCAGCTACCTAATGGGACTCCACTCCAGTTTTTCTGTCAGTTGAGCTCCCTTGGTCTTTGGCTCTCACGAGTCTAACCCACAAGATAGTGGGTGCTACTTGACATATATTTGGGGCGCCTGCACATCGCGTCTCTGGGGGCTAAACTCTTCCAAGATCCCCCGCAATTTAGCATGGGGCCGTAAGTACCCATTTTCCATTGTTGCCGTGAAGAGGCACTGCAGAAATCGTGACTGGAGAGACTACGTACTGGCAGGAGAGGCTTACGTACTCGGCACTCTTTAAGCGATGAGCTAGCGAGCGGTAGTAGCTGAAGCTACTACACTCGACGCTTTGCGCCAGTCCTGTGGCACGCCTGTAGCTAATACATGTATTATCATAAGATATATGAGGGAATGTCTTCAGTTTTGTCTTTAAGTGATTATTGCACCTGGTAATAATAAGTGAATGATTTTTAGAATAGTGACATAGACGACAACAACGAATGTATTGAATGTGTAACATGAATATTCTCTCTCCTCTGACCCCCCCCCCCCTCTCTCTCTCTCTCTCTCTCTCTCTCTCTCTCTCTCTCTCTCTCTCTCTCTCTCTCTCTCTCTCTCTCCGGCTCACTCCCATCTAAATTTCCTTCTCCATGTACTATTATGCTTTGTGGTTTGATTTATAGAAACGACCAGAAATGAATAATAATAATGTAGACATACATTCAGTTTATTGTTGAAATATTTGACTGTATCAAAACCTCTGTGAGGTAGTCTGTGGGTTTGTACCTCGACCCACAGCTATCTCATCAACATCATCATCAATCTTTATTTCCTCTTTTCAGAGATAAGGATGCAAACAAAGGAAAAAGAAAAGAATATTGAATTAGTTATATAAAATTAACAGAGGTGTACATGAGAGGAGTCTCTTAGAAGTGCAGCTTCCCTATGAGGATTCTTATATGAGGACACTATACTTATTAAAAAGTATGGTCCACTCTTGCGCAATCCTCCAATATTTAATTATTGTACACATCATCATTATTTTACAGAAAATAATATTTTATATGTAATGTCAAAAAATAGCATGCACGAAGACATGATTATCAAGATCACATGTCTTTAAAATCTTGATAATTTGAAAATCGATTTTATTACCATGAAAAGAATCCATGAATTACAGTTGCAGAGAACACTGAGGCAGACATTATAAAATTTCTCAGTAAATCAGGCTCGTCTAAGCCGACACCGCTGGGAAATTCCCTATCCAGGAGATGTTGAATAAATTCTTCATCTGACATATTATGAAGGAACACGCCAAGACGAATGTCAAAGTTATTTATAATATGTGTCCAAAATGTCTCGTTGTCGCACAGTGCTCTGACAGCAAATAAATGCATGGATTATTACATATGTGTAAGAATAACTGCAGTGTTTACAAACTTGCATAGTATTATTTGGAACAGTTATCAGAACATTTGCAAGTGATGTAATTAACTGTAACTCTCTTGTTGTTTTTGGAGTTTGCCATAAAATTGAGGGTGTTATAGAAGTATGAACATTTTTTAATCTTTTGTAGGAAATGTCAGTATGGCACAAGTTTGTAAAGCGTTCGTTTTCATATTTATGAGTAGCATGTTTTATAATTTGTTGCCATTGTATTTTTCATGGAAATATTGTGTCTCTAACAAAAATTTCAATAAATTCATAAATATTACATTTCTGCAAAATGCTTCATATATATGGAATAAAGCCTTTCTGTTCTGTAACATATTTTCTAGAAAGATATAAATAATCTGAGTAAAAATATTCTTTTAGATGTTACATTTTCTGGAAGATGGCATAATTTACCAAGAAAGTTCAGTTTCTTTTTATCAATTTCTGATACAATTCTCTTTATCCCCAGTAAACTTTCGCTCATTCCTGACCGTGTGGTTTGAGGAAAGCCTTGTAGAATTTTGGTACAATGATGCTGAAATACATCGAGCTTTCTTAAATCTTTGAGTCTGATATTCGACCAAACTTCACAACAATAAAGGGCTGATGGTATCACAATTTTTTGTACAAGCTGACGTAGGTAAGATGATTGGATCTAGCTTCATTTGTGCCAACCCCTACAAGAGAATAAAATGATTTTCTGCCTTTAGTACAAGCCCTGTCTACAAGCATTTCATATTGGAACACACAGGAATTCAACATGTTCGGTTTCATTTAAAATAGGTATAGTATGATTGCCTATTTTCCAGTTAAACTTCTCACATGTTGTTTGTCTATTCTGATTAAAAACTAATACACAGCTTTTACTAACGTTGAAGGTGAAGTTCCATGTTAGGGAGTATCTGTTACATATATCAAACATTTTTTGCAAATGGATTGGTGTGTTTGCGAGCAGAGTTATATCGTCGGCTAATGCTGGATTTCCAGACGGAGTGGACCAAACAAGTAGCCCTAATTTTAACTGATGTAATTCCTTTTAACTGATGGACTAAACAAGTAGCCCTAATTTTAACTGATGTAATTCCTGTAAAAGGTTATTAATATAAACAAGATAAAAAAAATGTTGATAAAACACCTCCCTGTCGAACACCCCGTTCTATTGGAAAAAGTTCGGATTTTGACTCGTTCATCAGGACAATGCTTTGAATATTTGAGTACGATTCCTTTAATACATGTAAAACCATTCCTTGAATGCCCAGTTTTCTGAGTTTTAGAAAAAGTCGGTCGCGATTCACAGTGTCAAATGCCTTTTGTATATCTAAGAAAGGAGCAAAAACTCCTGATCCGAGTTCTAAAGTGGAAAAAAACAGCTTCGTGTAGATTGAAAGATGATGTTATAATACTGAGTCCCTTTTGAAACCCCTTTTGTTCGGTATTAGGGAAGTTATATATATAGTGCTATTACAACATGTAGTTAGTCTATTGAAAAAGCACTTTTCAAATAGTTTGTATAATACAGGCAACAGGGAAATAGCTCTGTAATTGTCAGGGTCGGTTTAGATTTCCCTCCTCCTTTAAATATGGGCACAATTAACCCTACTTTCCAATCACACGGTATGTAACACTGGTCTATTACCCCGTTGAAAAGCAGTGTTATGAATTATGTGAGTCTTCTTCCCCCGTAACGTAAATGTTCATTTTGAATACCATCAATGTCCGGGGCTTTCCTAACTTTGAGCTGTTTTATGACAGAGGCTATTTCTTGATAGCTTAATTTTACATTAAACATTCCTTTATCAATGTAAGAGCAGAGGTAGATGCAAACTTAAGTTTCTACTTTCCATTCACTCGAATCAACTCTAGGAATCCTATTTCATCACCTTGTGACTGAAGAGCTCCGTCGCGGCACACACATGTCAGCAGCACACACATGTCAACGGCACACACATGTCAGCGGCACACACATGTCAACGGCACACACATGTCAACGGCACACACATGTCAGCGGCGCGCACATGCCAGCGGCGCGCACATGTCAACGGCACACACATGTCAACGGCACACACATGTCAGCGGCACACACATGTCAGCGGCGCACACATGTCAGCGGCACACACATGTCAACGGCGCACACATGTCAGCGGCACACACATGTCAACGGCACACACATGTCAACGGCACACACATGTCAGCGGCACACACATGTCAACGGCACACACATGTCAACGGCGCACACATGTCAGCGGCACACACATGTCAACGTCACACACATGTCAGCGGCACACACATGTCAACGGCACACACATGTCAACGGCACACACATGTCAGCAGCACACACATGTCAACGGCACACACATGTCAGCGGCACACACATGTCAACGGCACACACATGTCAGCGGCGAAAGCTGCTAGGCTCAAAAGTTACTATATACATTTTTAACGGTGAAATAAACAAAATTTACTGGAGTCATTGTTAGTTTTTTTTTAATCGTAATGGTATGTATTGCAATCGTTTTCATTTTCTGTAGTAACTTTGGACCCAATCAGCTTTCACCGCTGACTTATGTGGAGCAGCGAATGAGTTCTTCAGTCAGGAAGTTTTTAATAATAAAAGTAATAAGTAATAACTGAGAAATAATAATAGTGAAAGGTAAGTACAAACTGAGAAATAATAACAGTGAAAGGTAAGTACAACTGAGAAATAATAATAGCGAAAGGTAAGTACAAACTGAGAAATAATAATAGTGAAAGGTAAGTACAAACTGAGAAATAATATTAGCGAATGGTAAGTACAAACTTACCTTTGCGTATACCTCTGTTCTCAATTATTTCGTAGAGTCGCATATTTCTTTAAATACCGGCAATCGGATCGCCAGCGTAACTTTGTGCAACCACGCAAAAATTGGCGCAATTCTTACGTCTTGGAGCCAGTAACTTCAGTTTGGTCAAACACAAAAAAGTAAACGATGGCTTGATGAATAGAAAAATATATCAGGAGTAAAATGAGCCATAGATTATAGCTGAGTGCCTTCACGGACTGGAATAGCTGTCCGAAATCGAGGGTCAGGTGTGGAATGGAGTGTTTCGAATTTTAACCTTGCTTCCTAAATAGTAGAGCTGGTAGGGTCCAGTGTCAGAGCGGATCATAGTACTGATTGTCACTCGGTGTGATTTTTTTTTTCTTTTTTTTTCTTCACGCTATTGCTTTTTTTTTCAACATCAAGCTTGCGTCAGCCACTTATGATTAGAATGTGTCTCCCTCGCTTTAGTTGTTGGCCTCGGAGATCTGATCAAGAGTCTAAGACCTTGTTATTAGAATGTATTTACCTGTAACTGTTTCTTAATATTTCATTGATTCATTAATTTTAAAGGTTTCTCTTAATTTGGAACAGTCTATGTTCCGCAACAGATCTAAATAACCTGTTCTGCTACGATAGTTCATATCGCTTTCGGTTATAAAATAATGCGATTGTGAAACTCATCTATTGCATTCTTGCAAGTATGGTTTATTCTTTGCACAAGAGTTTGTACAACCGACTGAGTGATCTAGACAATCTTTATATCATGACATATACAATTTATTTCAAATCTTTGCAACTCCGAAATGTTTCGTTCAACTTTCGTGAAGTTTTCACAAATGCCTAAAATGTATTTCGTCAACCACCCTCATTTTTTCACGAAGCAAGATCAAAAGCATCTTTCCATTTGAAAAAAGTGCACTGGAGCTAGTTAAAAAGTAAAATAATAAAATACATTCCTAGAAAAAGAAAGACACTTTGATGATGATGATGATGATGATGATGATGATGATGATGATGATGATGATGGCGAGCGTATCATATCTTTTAACTTTTAATTTTTTTTTTTAAAGCAATTACTGGTCTGAAATAATCATGTCTTATAAAAATGACTAAAGCATTTGTTAAAGTCACACTAAACCATGACTTTATATGGTCAAAGGGATAAATCTAAGTATTCTGATTCAGGAATAAATGGTCTGAACGTTTTGGAAGAAGAAATGTGCGGATGGATTAAGCTACCTTCTTAACATAGTCTAAAATTTCGACTGAATAAAATCTGACAACGGTATAATTACACTGTAAATCACGCTGATTATCATTGCAGTCAACGTCCGTCTAATATGATCAACATCAACCGTGCCTTTTGAAGAAGCAAGAAAGAGATGGTGGGTATTTTGTAGAATTACAGTCCTAAGGGAAATAGATACTAGACGAATAATCTTAAAGTGTTTTAGTACAAACCCATTAGGGCTGATTACTCAAACAGCCTGCTTTAAGTACGTCCCATTGATATTCAGGATTGTAAGAGTTATCAATCATATGAACTCTTTTGTATAGAAAAACTGACACGGTATCCTGCATAAAAGGTAAACAACAAAGGGCGTGTAGGTAGCGGCAACAACTACTCAATACGTTGAAACTAGTGTTAGTGCCCAGACACAATGCAAAAAGCCTGATTACTTAAAAATTTTCTTGGAAACCGTACATTTTTATTGTTTTATTTTAGGTTCTTACTTATTCAGAATATTACAAGCACAATAACTACATCGCTGGTATTTTCAAATTTTATTTTATTTTTTCGCTCCTTCTGCAATCTGTTATTTTTTAAAAATCTGGCAGAAAACAATAGAGAGAAAAAATTGTCAAATAAATGTTATCTTATTAAGTGGTGTACTATATGGCCTTATTTGACTCTCGTAGTGATAATCCTCCTTATTTGACTCTCGTAGTGATAATCCTCCTTATTTGACTCTCGTAATGATAATCCTCCTTTTGGAAGTTTTGCAAAACATTTTGCCTTTTATGAGAGAGAATTGTTGTTTTTAAGAAATTTTTCCCATAAGAAGCGTGTTAAAAACTTTGTTTCAGTCGATTTTTATTCAATAGTCTGTTTGAAAGTTAACGTTGTAGGTTGATATTCCGTACGTTTTATAAGATGTCGATTCCACTTAATATACACACTGCTAGTAATACTTCATGCTTACATTTATTTGTAAGGGTTTATCTTCCTAAAACTTTTTGTGAAATACTTTTATGTTAGATTTGTAGAACTTTACTTTTCATTAGCATAATATAGCCAGTATTGTACTCAGGTATCGGTAAATGCTAATAATAAATACGTACATAAATGTTGAAAAGCTTATAGCCAAGCATCTTTCTTTAAAAATAAAACTTGGTTAGTACAGCGAGAATTTAATCTCAAATATATATAAAAATCGATCCGACTTCACAGATGGGAACTTTCTGTCGACTCTGCAACAATATACAGGCGCTAATCCCTGAGCAAATCATCAAATATCTGATAGCAGAATCGTTCTCGTCATTTGCTCTTAGACAGTATTTATTTTATTTCTTCAAAGCATTTTTACACCGCACAAAGCAAGTTTTGTCATACAGTCAATGTCACACTATGATTTGATCAATGGGTACAACGTTACTATCTGGGACTCAAATAATTCTAGCCCCAAATTGTACAACTTGTCGTATCATGAGATGATACGCAATGCTCCAAATATATGAGCCAATGAATGAAGAGAATTCGTACCACATGATCTGAAGTAATATTCGATTAGGTAAATGTTATTGAACTATTTACTTCGCGAGACGGAATACTACCTTCGCATGTCAAAGTAGCGTCTTCGATTCAAGCATCCTAGGCGCATCACGTTAAACAATATGGCATGACATACATTCGTTGTATTCCAGTAATATAACAATATTCTCCAGGAAAAATTGCAGTGACTTTATTTGACCTTGCTAAATTCGGTTTAATAAAACATATAATGACTACACTCTTGGGTAACAGCGATATGTGTTTGCCCTCGAGTGTATGACTATGAAACTTGACCTGTTAGCTAGTGCCTCTGCTATCGCGTCGGATCTTAATCTATGGAACACCAAATCGTTTAAAATTGATGATAAAAAGTAACTGAGATCGTACTAGAGTAATTGAGATAGAGCTGTAGAGATCACAGGGTGAGATGGAGTGATAGGGTGATCTAGAGAAATCATAGGGCAAGCTGCAAAGATAATATGTCGAGCTGGAGAGATGATATGGTGAGCTGGAGAGATCATAGGGACAACTGGTGAAGACAATAGGGCGAGCTAGAGAGATCATAGATCAAGCTGGAGAGATCACTGAATGAGCTGGAGAGATGATAGGGTAAGCATGAGAGGACAAGCTGGAGTAATCGAGAGCGAGTTGGGGAGGACGAGTTGGAGTAATTAGTGTGCGTGATCCTCTCTTGGCTGTTTTGCTCAAATTAGAGGTAGTGTTTTTGTGAATCATATTGCATAGAGAAATTCTTCCACTCCGTCATCAGTGTTACACGGAACATTATACCCCTAGCATGAGACATATACTTGTACTGCATGAGACATATACTTGTACTGCACGGAACATTATATCCCTAGCATGAGACATATACTTGTACTGCATGAGACATATACTTGTACTGCATGAGACATATACTTGTACTGCATGAGACATATACTTGTACTGCATGAGACATATATTTGTACTGCATGAGACATATACTTGTACTGCATGAGACATATACTTGTACTACATGAGACATATACTTCTACTACATGAGACATATACTTGTACTGCATGAGACATATACTTGTACTACACTGAATATATTACCCCTAGCATGAGACTTATACTTGTACTGCATATAATATTATACCCCTAGCACAAGACATGTACTTGTACTGCATATAATATTATACCCCTAGCATGAGACATATACTTGTACTGCATATAATATTATACCCCTAGCACAAGACATGTACTTGTACTGCATATAATATTATACCCCTAGCACAAGACATGTACTTGTACTGCATATAATATTATACCCCTAGCATGAGACATATACTTGTACTGCATATAATATTATACCCTAGCATGAGACATGTACTTGTACTGCACTGGTGTTTTTAAACTAAGACTGCACTTTACAGAAAATCATGCCAAATATTCACGATCACCACATTTACTACTAAAAGCCAAAGTTTTAATCCCCGCCCACTATCACCCTCGCCTGCAAAGGCATATTAGTAGCCATACACACATGCAATTTGCTTTGCAAGACCTGTTTTTTACTATTTATGCTATTAGCCATACACACATTAGCCATACACACGTCAAAGTGTCTTTTACTATTTATGCTATTAGTCATACACACATTTGCCATACACACATTAGCTATACACACATTAGCCATACACACATTAGCCATATACACATTAGCCATACACACATTAGCTATACACACATTAGCCATACACAAATTAGCCATAGACACATCAAAGTGTCTTTTATTATTCATGCTATTAGCCATACACACATTAGCCATACACACATCAAAGTGTCTTTTACTATTTATGCTATTAGCCATACACACATTTGCCATACACACATTAGCTATACACACATTAGCCGTACGCACATTAGCCATACACACATTAGCCATACACACATCAAAGTGTCTTTTACTATTTATGTTATTAGCCATACACACATTAGTCATACACACATTAGCCATACACACATTAGCTATACACACATTAGCCATACACACATTAGCCATACACACATTAGCTATACACACATTAGCCATACACACATTAGCCATACACACATCAAATTGTCTTTTACTATTTTATGTTATTAGCCATACACACATTAGCCATGCACACATCAAATTTGCTTTAGAAGACCTGTCATTTGCTATATATGTTATTAGCCATACACACATTAGCCATACAAACATCAATTTGTGATTTACTATTTATGTTAAAGTCTAAAAGGGTTAACTATATTCAATAACATTTATACAAATTTCATAATAAAATTTTTCCAAGATCACATGAATGTAAATATGTGTATTAATCTGAATTAATAGGGTAGTTATTATTTGCTTGCAGTCCGTCCGTACGTCTGTAGTCATTCTTTTGAAGCTTGTTTATACGATTATGTCAAAACTACTTGACATAAATACCTGAAAATGAGCAGTCATGCAATTATTTATACGTAGATGATCTGGTTAGATTTCCACTCTATTTGAACGACTTTTTACAAATATTTGTATTTGACTTTTGAGAATAATGCTTTTTAAGGGCAGACTTTGTTTACAAAATCCACCCTATCATGGCATACGAAATTAAGTTGACGTGTTCTATCCATATGTTGATGACATGATTAGATTTTCACGCCATTTTAATGGTTCTTTAAGAACGTTTTTTCTAACTTTAAATTTTTATGAAACCTTGCTATCACGATTACGCAAAAACTGCTTGTGCCTGGGAAATAGAACTTTGTACGTATGTTTATGTGCATATGTTGATGACCGGATTAGATTTTAGTGCCTTTTGTGTGCCATTTAAATTATTTTGTAGGGTTTTGTCAGGTTTTCAGGCTTTCTGGATTTATACTGTTTTGTCTGCAGTGTGAGCAAACGTGATGTAGAAAAGCAAATCTTGCATCGGGTATAAACCGAAAATGGATATACATTAGTACGCAATCAGTATATAAAATGGATATACATTAGTACACAATCAGTATATAAAATGGAAATACATTAGTACGTAATCAGTATATAAAATGGAAATACATTAGTACGCAATCAGTATATAAAATGGATATACATTAGTACGCAATCAGTATATAAAATGGAAATAAATTAGTACGCAATCAGTATATAGGTGCATAATGCCCAGTTGAACAGGAGCAATGAACCTGTCAAATTAAATTGACAGAAAAAGTTAAAAATCTAAATCATCAGTTGCTTTTTTTTTTTTTTTTTTTACTGATACGGCGCATTTTGTATTTATCTGATACCATTTGCCCTTCATACAACCTTATCAATTCCACATACGCATCAGACCATGAAAACCTTATCTAACCTGTTTTTCTTGCATAAGATAGATATGACTCCTGGGGGTACACCATTAAGAAATGCAGCACGAGGGTTAGGGCAGATATTTAGTGTATGATAATCATGTCTGTTCTGTCTGACCACTATTACGAATCGGACCCAAAACAAAGCAAAAAAATAAAATTGAAAGGTAGCAACTGCGGGTTGTTGTGGAATGAAAATCTACAGACGTTAAACCCTCCAGAACGTTAAACGGCATACGAACAGAATTTCGCAATTTCGCAATATGCCTATTTACTACCAGATTTTTAACAGGTTTTTTCTTTTTTTCTTTTTCTGATTTTCATGTCATGTTATGTTCAAATATGCGCACATGAAAAAAGAATCGCGATGCGCAGATAAAACGGACATCTTTTTAGTGCTACTTTTTCTAATTTAATTCGTTTCGTGCTCTTACTTGATTTTTTAATCACTGATAGAGTTACTCCTCTTCAATTACCCTTTCCCAATTCGTTCTCGTCCTCTCCCACTCGATCTCTTGAAGTCCAGTCTGCCGTTGTACGCTTGCTCTAAATTACTCCAGCTCGCCCTCTCCAACCTCACCTGCTCCAACATTTGTATTGTGGGATCTATTAAGATACAAAGTGTTGCATTAACTCCCACTACAGTGCTCACATATGTTCATTCGTAGATATTATTGTAAAAGATAGATGTTTGACTAAAGTTTCCAAACATGGTTTGTGATAATGTGTTGCTTTCTCGGGGCTTTTAGTATCGATTTGTGTGCATTATCTTGTAGTTTATAATGTTAGCAATATTTTCTGACATTGTTGTTTTCATTTAAATTTACATTTCATAAAAAAAGACACAAAAGAACCCAATCCTGTACGTCAAATTGGGGAATCCCTTCTAATTTTAGATTCAATTGTCCTTGGTTTCCGCTGTCAACGGGTTTAGAAATGGCATTTATTAAAGATGCACATCCAATCGAATTGAACCCGATTGTAGGTAATACCAGTCACAGACAAACAGTGAAATACTCTTCAGCATAAAATTAAGTAACTTGACCGAGAATTATGGAATATTTTACTGCGCATGTATCCAGGGGTCGTCTGTAAAATATAATCAAGCTGATGGCAATTGTCCATATAATGATTACATAACAGGTTCAGTACGGATGAACTTATTGATGGGCTTTGACACCTGCTTCTGTGATTTTTACAACCTGTACGTATCTATCGCCGGTTTAACCGCTAGACAAACTTAGTGGTCGCCTAGAGCGGCAAAAAAATGTTTGGAGGGGGGGGGGGGGCGGAGAAAAACTGAATGAATAAAAAACGAAAGAGAAATAGCATAAAATAGAAGATAATAAGCGCCTAAAATAGAAAGAAAAAAGACAAGGAACGAATAAATGTGAGTGTGTGTTTATGTTCGTGTTCGCATAATATTCATTTTCGAATGTTAATGTGTGGGGGTGGGGGACGCAAGGCTTAAGGTTCACCTAGGGCGCCAAATACCCTTGTGCCGACCCTGTACGTATCATTTATGTCTGCATGATTGAACAATATAACCTGTATATTAATAGATGAAATAAAACTTGGCTACTATAACTATGTAAACATAAACATGCATGTCAACTAGCCTGCATTCCGTTTTCAACTATTTTGTTGGAAGCGCAGGGGAAATATGGCATACGGGAAACAATTAAATGCTAAAGGGAGATACACAGGCGTAAACAAACGGAGGATACATCGTGCATCCCTCAAAACCCATCCCCATCCCCAACTCAAACCACAGGGCTGATGTAAATGCAAATAATTGAGACAGAGAGATGGAAGAAGACGATTAAGAGTTTTTGTCATACACCAGCTGTGACTATCAAGGTGATAAGACAAAATTTAAGAGTAAATAAAGGCCAGAGATAAATTTACCAAATTAATCTTCACTGAATATGTCTTTTTGGCATATTTTAAAACTGATGTTACATTACTGGTTAATCGGTTAATTAAGAATCTGGAACAATCAATTGCCCAGTAGCCCAAGAGAAGTTATAAAGTTTGTTGGGCAAGCAAATTTTTTCTGTTGCCTACCAAAAAAATATTTCATAAAATACAAAGGACACCTTTGATTTTTATGTGCATTTTCATGAAAATCTCAGCTTCTGACAAGTACAAAATTAAGAGATTTTTCCGTCCCTGAAATAAATATAAATAGTTTGACTCTAGTTTGTAAACACGCACTATAAACGTTCCAGTCTATTACCTTCAATCAAATGCTGGGGCGGATTCTGTTTTGTTTCCAATTTAGGAGGATTCAACTTTTAAAAGCGGTTGGTTTGTTTGTTTAAAGTCATCGACTTTCTCTCTTTTTTTAAAAAAAAAAAAGTAAAACTTGTGCTATTATAACTAGCATAGGGGTATTAGACTGAACTTGACGAACTTGAACAACATTTGCCACTGAGTGTAATTTTTGTATGTGTTTTTGTGAACATGCCTGAGCAAGAACTATCTTTAACTTGTATCCTTAGTCCATATCAGTTTGACCCTTCTGTTTCGTTGTTCATTTGATTTGACTGCAAATCACTGCGACTTAGTACAGGCCTCTTATTTTGCTTTGCAAATCATTACCTTATGATTGCAATAAGTGGTTTATATTGGATTGATATGATTATCAGTACAACCAATGTGCCTATGGATGGATAGACCGCACACATATAGTAAATCAGCCTTAACAAGCGCATTAAAAGACCGAATGAAAGCTTGGTTCAAAATACTGTTATTTAATAGTGAGATGCAAATTAAGAAAACATGGATAAAACGCCTCACATATATCTCGGTGTAAGGATGATCGCTGGTGAATTGTTAGAGTATTTAACTTTTGTTAAAAAGATCTTTCTGAATTTCGATAGTCAAAACAATCTGCAAATATATAGAAGTAATAGGTTGCTATGCATTTTGTTGCATTAGGCTCTGAACAACATGTGTCCCAACATGAGGATAATTGCATTGAAAAGAAAAGGAGCTAATACCCATTCAACACATATTTCCTACCATAATTTTATTAAGGGTATATTAAAATATTTTAAATTTAAACCGGTTATATATTTCTCTTTTTTTTTTAAACTCAAGAAAATGTCAGGTTGCTAAGTGAACTTTTGCAATATATTACCTTTTATTAAAATGGTAGCTGTAATACCAAGCAGAAAGACAGTGTAGCCGATTTACGGCAGGTCGTAAATTTACGACCATTAAGGATGGATCAATGATGAACTGTTGGAGTATTTCATTTTTGAAAAATTAATAGTTCTTAATAGTTAAGGATCCAATAAATCCAAAATCACGAAAGAATTTACAAGTTGATGTGCATTTCTAGCTCTACACTTAGTTAAATATATGTCCCAATGAAACAGTAATTACATATAGAAGTACAGGAAACAGTACCCTAACACCAACTGTCCACAAAATAATAGCTAAATGGGCATTTAGAAATTCATCAGATCTCCACAATTAGCAGATCATAGAGTCCACTTATCACCTTCATCGAAAAATATGTGTGTTGATGAGTTAATTTTTATTCATCTGACACAATTAGTGAGTTTACATTGGATTTCCGAAGCAGAAAGCCTGCGAAACCGAGTTTTACTTTATCCTTTTCTTTCTCATAAACGTTCTTGCAATTAACACAAATTTGTAAAAACATTTGTATTTTTTCATATTCAATGGGACAAAGAAGTCGCAGCCATGTCCAATCTCTCCCATAGTTCATAGCGCTGCGACACACTGAGGCAACAAGTGACGTCATATTGATGATGCAATAAATAGAGGATCTCAAAATGGATAATCATTTGTTACTGAATTTATTAAACGAGTTCAATAATTTCCAGCTTTTGCGAGCCTTGGCGAGCAAAATCTAGAAATTATTTAACGAGTTTCTTAAATTAAATATTAAATCATTGCCCATTTAAGATTCTGTTTATCACATTGTTTTTATTTAGAATGATAGAAAGAAGAAAAACTGATTTTCAGCATTTCATTTCATTCTGGCTCAGATGCTGCACCTATAAATTCTTGCGCGTGAAAAAATAGCCTCAGACGCGAGTTGAAGCAATATTGCATAATTCGGTAACCGATAACAATTAGAAGCATACTATTTTTTTTACAAATAACAATTCAAAGAGCAAATGTCCTTCCAATCATTGGAATATTTGACAAGGACAAGATCGTTTTTCAACACTGTATCTCCGATGAAAATTCCTCTATGATGTCACATAGTTCACTCGGTCTGGTCAACTGGAGTAGTTGAAGTGCTAGATACATAAATTTCTATGAGAGTGTCTACAAGGTTTTCAGTGAAAAGTGTGTCGATTCCACTATAGACATTCACCACAGATACAGTATTTGATATGGCAGAAGAAATAGCAATCCATTCCAGTTGTAGGATATTTGTCTGAAGCGATGATTACTGAATGCAGAAATTGCACTAAATCTATAGAAGTGTTGCTGAGAATGGAAGATAACTTGTATATGCCGGCGCTGAAGTGGATGCATATAGCTCTAGTTATTCCCATATAAAATGTTTTTTGTGACCGGATATTTGCATTATTTGATTTGGAAGAATGCTGAGAGAGGTGAGAATATTTACTCCTATAGGTTGACATTTAAACCATGCTTGTCCTGGAGGTAGGGTGCAAGATCCATACCGCGTCGTAGCAGCAACATAAAGTTGACTGTCTGCATTACAATAGTCGGCCGGGCGTTTCTCTACATAGACTCAGAATGTTCGAGTTAACTAGGCGAACGTCCAGCGGGTCTACTCATAGTCTGGCATTCTGAGAATTCTACGTAAGGTAAATTGGTTATAATCCGACATACGTAACCACTACTGTGCGTTTTTGTGACAGTCGCCCGTTTGTTCCCAATCTCCATTCGGCTGTCGATGGGAATGATGACCGCCATATTGTTGATAGTAATAGTAAAAGACGAAGAAAAACCGAGTGAAGGAAATTCCCATGGTCGCAGCCAATCAATAATGAGAATACTGCGCATCAACTTCGTGGGTTTATTTGGTCCAATCATATTGACATAAAGTGATATGTTAACGTTTTGACATATACAAAATATGAAACCGCAAACAATGTATGTAAAGTGCATGAACTATGTGATAATGTAATGCTCACATCATTTCGAGCTGCGCAGTCAAGATTTATTTAACAAAAGCGGACATTCTTGAGATTTCTTATGCATAAGTTATCTTCTTTGTTATAATTTACAATAGTATTACTACTGTCAGACTTGGTATTTAGGCTTCTCCTTTTAATTCATAAATGGTTTGCACATGCTAGCACATGAAATTGAACCAGTGATTGCAAAGGTACACAGCAAACATTTCAACCTTAATACTTTGAATTGATCATGCTTATGTTTTTAGCATCTTGTAGGTTTATAGGATAACTTAGAATAAGCCTTTTCTCGAGAAATTGCGCGCAACAGCTTAGAATTCCAAATTGTTGCGCTCTTTCTCGAGAAATTGCGTGATGTTGTTTTCGCTCTGTTTTAAAGTCAAACTTGGTGAGAAAGCAGCTTTAGAGACTTTCATCGGAGTACAGGAATAATTTATGCCTCGCACGATATAAATTTATGACATTAGACGCATGCTATTATTTATATTTTTCTGATGTTTAGGGGCGAGTCCACTGCCATCGTTTGTCCTTTTCGAAGGTCACATTTGGCCTTTTACCCAATGTCGACATCCTAGGCGTGTTTTAAATTGTTGCATGAAAAAAAATATTTTAAAGATATAGTGTGTGTGTGTGTTTTTTTCTTTGTTTCTTTTTTATTTATTTCTTAAGCTTCATTAGTTACTTTTAATCATTTGGGTTTATAAAGGATACTACGAAGGTTGGAAAGGCGTTAAAGGGACCGTTATTATCGACCCGTCGAGCTATATTTCACAGTTATGAAGCCTATTCCGAGTTGTTGCATGATCAATGCATGTAATTTTTAGCAATTTCGGCATTTAAAAAAACAAAAACAAAACAAAACAAAAAAAAATGGAAGCTATTAAAGGTATAAAGGTATAACTACCGCCCAGTGAAGCCATATTTTCAAACACGCCTCTTAAAAAGAAATCTTACGATTTTACTATTAACAATTATCACCTAGTCACCTTGAAATCGGCGACATGCGAGAAAAACAATCTTTGACAAGCCGACTTTTCGAGTCGGCAAGCTCGGCACATAGATTATCGGAGTTCACAAAATATCCACGGCTTGATTAGAACTTGAAAGTCTGAAAATCCCGTATACGGACAAATATTACTATTAAAATGTAACTGATGAGTTAAAATATAAAAAATGTATTCCATATTTGTTAAAGCTTACTTCAAATAGTAAATAAACATTATCTTTCTGCACGAGAAAATGCGAAACTGACCTTGACATTGACTACAAAATGGAAATGACAGACTTTGACAGTATATCGTGTGAAATAAAGGATCGAAAGTTGAAAGAAACTGCTGGTAGTTATGTAAAAGAAGAATGCAACTAAACGCAAAACAAAGATGGTGATATATGTAATGTGGCGAGATCGCAGAGTATAAAACTTGCAGAACATAAAGCATTACGAACTGAACACGACCTCTCTTTCGCTCTCTCTCTCTCTCTCTCTCTCTCTCTCTCTAAAAGTTTTGAACTTGCCCGCGGGCAGGTAGTTTTCAAACTTTATGTTGCCCGGCCAGAATTTTAGTTTGTCCTGAGCATCGGGCAAGCGGATTTGTAAAGCCCTGGACTGTAGGGTGTTAATTTTTTTAATGAAAACAAGTCTGTTTGTGGATATCTCGTAGTGGTTCGGTTAATACGTGGTAATGTGTTGGGTTTTGAAAAAAGATTTGGTAGTAACCTTGGGTTTATGATTATTATTAATTTATTTTGTTTCATCTGGGGAGGAGGTAGTGTACTGGTTTGTGAAAAATGAAATAAGACTGTTTCTCGGTATGTCGTTGTGGCTCAGCATATACAGGACATATACCATTAACGTGTGATGGTATGGTTGTGACATGATATGTTGGATAGTCCAAAAGTGAGCATTACCTATCCCTACCTTCCCTCCTCTGTTTGGTTTGTAAAGGGTGAGTGTTGGATAGTGAAGGTGGTTATGCATGGTCAATAAGTGATGTTCTTCATGAATGTACCTCATACTTTACACTTCTCCTTCCTTACATGTCCGTTTGTAGTTTTGTAGTTTGTCGGTGCAGAGGTTGGCAAGTCAGGATAATTCTTGGTCAGTCAAGATGGCGTTGACTCATGGAGTTCCACCATGTTAAATCCAAATAAGGTCCATGTGGTCATCTTATTGATTTACCTATAGACATTTTAAACGTTACATTTTCCATAGAACCCATAGGGCATGGAGTCATATTTAATGTTAAATTCCCATAGGGTCATACTTAATGTTATATTTCCATTGATCCCCATATGGTTATACTAAATATTAATTCCCATAGATCGCCCTATATCCCATAGTATCCCCCATAACTACTTACATGTTTGTAATAGTAATCCAAACGATATGCGAAACATTTGTAGTATCTATCTCTCAAAATCAAAATGAATTTGAAAAAAATAAATCAAAATTTTACTAACAGAAAGGTTTCAAAAGGTTTGATAATTATTGTTTTACCTAACAAGGTATTGATAGGGTTTCGAGATGCAAATATCAGCATTTACATCATGTTTATACAGGTTAGGAACAGAAGACATTATCTTCATAATTCATTAGTACATTTTTACCAATTTACTGGTGTTATTTTTTATTACATTTAATTATTTATTTAATATATTGCATACGCTCTTAACAATAATTATATTAATTTCATGACAATAGTCATGTATAAGAATATAAATTCTACAACTTATAAGTAATTTTTAAAGATTAAATTTCACAACCTATTTAAAATTCACGTAATACTAATGAAACTAGAAAAAATTATCTTGTGCTTTAATTTACATAGCTTCGCCTGCAAATTGGCACATACAATTAAAACCTCTTCATTTTCCATCAAGCATATTAAGTACATTGTTCACATAATTCCAAGTAACAAATATAGTTGTAGTTTTATTGTCAATATATTTGTTAATGCAAAAAAATAAAAACAATATCCTTTTCAACATTCTCCCTCCTCAGCGTACTCGCGAACTAATCCGGGGACTCCGGTCTATTTATATCGATTCGCATGGTTTTGCAATTTCTGGAGAAAGAGCGCAACAACTTTCGATTCCAAGTTAACGCTTATTCCAAGTTGTTACCCAAAATGGTCTTGAAAATCGAAATGGCCACAGTAGGTAGGTTTGTGTCATTCCACTTGGATTTACAAGTTGTCAAACATAGGATTTGATCCGGAAATATTATGTACATATCGCCTAAAGGATCTTTCAGCCGATGGTAACTCAAAAGCCGTGAGAATACCCGTAAGTGTCTAAAATGTACACCGATGTGATGCGGACACATTTGTCAACATGAATTATGCGATTTAATGAATAGGCGATATCAGCTCCAAAAACCGTCCTTCAGTATCAGCACAGGTTTGTGTAGCTGATTTATTGGCCTACTTCAAGGGCAGGTTTGATAGGATACAAATATCGTTGCATCAGCTCAATGTCAGTTCTTTTTCTTCTCATATTCTCTAGTAACTAGGTATGATTGATTATAGTAGAAAAAGTACAAAAGACAGAAATAGTTTTATAACTGAAACACTTTATTTGATATGATAAAGGTACATATGACATAGGAAGTTGCAACTAATCAGCTTGTCCAAAGGTTACGAACCCTGAGGATACCAATAATGTGTGTTTTGATATGTAAACTTTAAACATATTTCAAGATTTTAGGTCAAATGTGCATTGTATTATCACAGTAAGCAAGCATTAATTAATTAATAGATAAAAAAAAAACAGTCCCCTCATTATCATTTAAATAGGTCTAAAATACTGACTGAGTTCTAATTTCAAAAGGAAGAAAGATGTTACTGATAAACAAGCTATGAACCATGCCTTGAAATTATGGACAAGTTGCTCGCTTGCAATAGAATTACAATATGTGCTGCAACTTTCACCTGCATCAAGTTACAGATGAATATACAAGAATTGGTCCACCAAACTCACATTTCTTAAAAATTAATGTCCTCAAGCCTTCAAATATTTTATAGAAATTCACCCCATCTGTGCTTACATGTGCACACACTCTCTCTTAACAGCAACAGCAACAACAACTACTACAAACGATAAAATTGCATACATACACCGTAACCAGAACACTTACGTTTTCGTATTCTCTTTTTATTTAATGCTAATAATCGCAAGATTCATTTATCCCAAGTTTATCTAAATTACATGCACGGTACACCTTCCGAATTAGTCCTCTATTCTGAGACGGACTCTTGAAAGCACTACCTACCTTTCGCTCAGTAGATTTGTGATGTCCCTTTTAATCGCTACTGAGAAAATCATCTTTAACTGACCCACACAAACACTATATTTTCTGCAATGATTTAAAGGTGTGACACTGCATTACCTTGTTTTATCATGGGATGGTGGCTGTTTGACCCCATTGCAATCTGTAATTGGGAAATTGTATGCTGCCTCTATTTGTTTGCCATGCGCATGTGCGAGGGTTAAACGCGGCACGTGCTAATATTAGATCTTGTTTTAAAAATAAAAAAGCATCGCAAACGCTTCGTGATGAGTGAAAATAAATTAAACAAATGCCTTTTTTCTAAATGTCTGAGAAGTTTATACGAAGCACACTGGCGGCGAAAAAGGGGTTTGGAAGCATGTACTTTCATATATCTATATTTTTAATACATTGAAAATTGGACCAAAATTAGACACGGCCTTTTTAAGACAGCAAAATCTAGACAATATCCACTACCTGTTTCCAAGGCCGGATTAAGGTTGTAGGAGGCCCTGAAACATTTCAAAAAGCGTCCCCCACCAAAATAAAAAAATAATAAATACTCATTCCGACCACCTCAATTATTTCTGCGAGACAAAAATATGCCTCGGATGTATGTCGGCGCAGTAATTACAGAAAAAGCATGCATTTTGTTCTTCGGAAATTTTTCTTCGCACAAAACAAACCATAATCTTTTCGGAACACCTCAGTTATTTCTACGACTGGATTAACCAAGAAGTTGCAAACCAAAAAAATTGCTCCATGCATTAGCAACTTCTCGGTCAATTCTTGTTTCGTAAATAGCCGAGGTGGTCCGAATGGTAGCTATCGGCATACAAATCGAGGTATGATCCCGTTGGATTGACCTCGAAGTTGCAAATTAAAAAATACCATTTCACTGCGTTACGGGACGCAACTGCTCCATTTGTCTTTAATCCGGCCTCGGGTCTGCTGATGTTTTAAATTAATAGTGATCAGTCCATATATGAATTATCAGAATACGATTACCTTTTCACATACTGTTCACCTTTATCTGGGTTATGCTGTAAAATCCAACAACAACAAAATAAAAAATAAAACTTTCGAGACGCTGTATCAAAACACTGTGTAACACCAAATAGCAACGTCACTTATTAATGTATTGTCCTTAACGTTATGTGGTAAATAGAATCTGAGACAGTGGCGCGTTCATAAATATCATGGGGACAGGGGTCGGGGGGGGGGGGAGGGAGCGTAAACAAGTAGGCGTCCCTGTTAGACTCGTGTTCCTTTGACATGAAATTTATTAAACTGGTTGAATAGTACGCTTTATTACCTAATTGCTGTTTTATTCCTAGTGTACCATTTATTTTTTATTCGCGGTAGTTTTCGATCTATTTCCCTTTAAACAATTACGGGCAATAGTCCCACTTGACTGGTAAATTGCCTACAATGCCGTAACGCGCGTCACTGGTATTTAGAACTATTACGAAATGAATGAACCTGAATGAACGCTCTGGTGAAACTGGTGTGATTTACCAATAGATAGGAAGCGCTCCGGTGAAACTGTTTTGTTTTACCAACAGACGATAGTGGCTGACCAATGTCTGAAAGAGAAGGTACACCCATATAATTGAGTAATAAAAGTATGGCCTTGAGAGATAGAACACCTGGTTGTCCACAGCACCTAGGGGCAAAAAGTTTGCTCTGTCCCATGCATAGTCATAAAATAACCGTATAATTCCACTCGCTGCAAGCAAAACGTGATATATGCCATTATTCAGTCAGATTCCATTGCTACAAATTGCTGCTATCATTCGACCAATAGATTAACAGTGCTTTTTCATACTTTTTATAGCAATTTCGTTTCCGAATAGTGATTAAATGTAATGATAGATCAAAACTAACAGGACTATAAAATGCTTGTGATGTGTAGACTGCTTTTAGTTCTTATTTATAACAGATAAGCTTTCTTGTGTAACATTCAAATCAAAACTGTAACATTATTACTTCAAATCAAGATAATGTGAAGTATATGGGAACATATTTGTAGTGGCTCAGGGGTTAGCATGCTGGACTAGAAATCAGAAGAGTGCGGGTTCAAATCGTGACAAGACGAGGCCGAATCGGCCTCTGTGGTGTGTCATGGGAGACGGCACTTTACTTAAATTGCCTCGGCACGATATAACCTTTCATGTGTTGATGTGCTGCTAAACAACAAAACCAGCCAGACAATTGATTTATTAGACACAGCCTTTTTAAGATTTGGTTTTAGGCAGATCTCCTAAGGTGTGAAACAACCGGATTTCTTTCAGCTTTCTTCGCCGAATGCTAACTGCTGAGCATGCGCAGCACTGCATCTAGTGATCTGAGATGTTTCGTCCATAACGGAAGTAAAACTATACCCGCCAACGGAAGCGGTGTAAATAAATACAAGTTCTTCTTATTTATTGGAGAAACATATATACAGAAGTAGATACAAACCGTTTGATTTCTCTTTAAATATGTATCATTGATTAAATATTATGAATGTAGCAGTGAAGATTATAAATAATCTATAATTAGAACTTTTCAAATATGTCTGACATTATCCACACGCAGAATCCCTAGACGTTCCATTTTAGAATTAATATTGAATTATGCCCCGTTGTACAAGTATTGTGCAAAGTATTCAAGATTGTAAAATTTTATAATATTAGATTTCAAAATCAAGTCAATAAATTATTTTTATAATATTGACAAATAAGTAATTTCAAAAGAAGCACAATAGATGTGATGGTACATTTTTAAATTGCACAATAGTTTTGTATTCATATTTTTGTCACTTGTCTACAAATAATAAATAAAATTATAAAATTTCAGTTCCACTGTTACTTGTTAAGCACTTTTCATTATATATACAGCAGTTGGGGAGGGGGGGGGGAAGAACCAAGTTGCTGTATGTATAAAGAAAGCTACCTTTGAGAAATAGAAATGACCGAAATCCTAATAAACAAAATACATTAACACGGGACTAAAACTAAACCACATTTTAAGCGCATGTTTCTAACATATCAAAAAAGGCAACGTAGGTAATAATTACTTATCCCTTGTGTAATTATATTTTTACTTCTGCTTCTATCATAGTCTTCTTTATGCAATTATAAATCTTTCTCTTATGTGCTACCAAATATAAGACTTTTCTGTCCTATACCAAACAGCGCCACCACTTCATATAAAAAAATGTGTTAAAAATATCCTTCAAAACAAACCACGCAACAAAAAATTATATGCAACAAAACAAACAAACTAAATTCTTTCCTTTTCATGCATTTCATGCATATTAGTATCAGTTACAAAACATGCCATTACTCTTGCGTCCTCTATTGGTACTTGTCTAAAGTACCAACCTTATTCTTGTGTTAAAATGCAGGTGGAGTATTGCTCCGGCTTATGGTAAGACGACGTATGCATCTAGCAGCTATTAGTGTAATTACAATCTTCACATAAATATAGAAAATGGTATGTGATTAATGTGAGAAGCAGTATTGTTTTGCATTCCATGAAACAATGAATGGATAGGTAATACAAAGGAAAACAATTTTGTTGTCCATGCATTGGTTGCGACGATAGAATGCAAATTTCACAATAATCTGCTAGGTTAATTCCACGACTAACAAAACTCAATTTGATCCCAATAAAAATAAAAATAAAAAAATAAAAAAAATTTTAGGGCACATTTTACGATTATATCATGATTCTGCGATAAGTCATTATCGGACCTACTGTTATACTGCATTATTCCATTAATTGTTGCAAGGAAACATGCTAGTATACTACCTATAATATCTTCCAGTTCCTTCCCACACTTTTAAAGATACCATGGTACTGTTACAGTGCGTTATCATGCGCTTATCTAGGGGAGGTGTGGTGGGACAGAGCGTTATCATGTGCTTAGCCAAGGGAGGTGTGGTGGGACAGTGCGTTATTAATGCGCTTAGCCAAAGGAGATACGGTGTGATCGATAGTACTTCTTACACGTGGGTCCACTTCGAGATGAACAGCGGGGAAAATCCAATGTCTTCAAATTAAAGGTTTGATATAGTGCGTTATCATGCGCTTATAATGGGGAGGTGTGGTGGGACAGAGCGTTATCATGCGCTTAGCCAAGGGAGGTGTGGTGAGACAGTGTGTTATCATGCGTTTAGCCAATGGAGGTGTGGTGGGACAGTGCGTTATTATGCGCCTAGCCAAAGGAGGTACTGTGGGTTTTAAAACAACATGCTTGCAGATGCAAAATAAATGCTTCATGTGATTTTAGGACATCGCACTTAAACATACTTTAAAATATATATCACTACGTAAACTCTCAAGGAGTTAAAACTTTTGGGTAAATTTTTGCTCCCATTTTCAACAGTTCAACAGTTTCAATATTCCTAACCACCAAACCACCAATGTCCCTTTTAAATAATTGTAGAAATTAGTTCATATCAACATTACATATTTAAACGTTTAAACGTACTTATTTTCGTTTTTTTCTTTTTCTTTTTTCATTTTGGGAAAACCGTTTTCAGATGCAAACTACAGAAATACCATGGAGGGGAATCACCGCCACAATTCTCTGTATATTCTTTCTATTTATATGCGATGTATATTCTACTTTGCACTATTCTGTGTTTGCATTTGCTGTGTGTGTTGGATGCACATTTCGAGGTGCAACTTTACATCTGCAAATATTTATTTTTAAATTTAATGTGTGTCATTTTAGAATACTGCAATTTTATATATTCGGATTCTATGTGAGTGATTCTGTGTGCATATGTTCAGAATTACACACGTCAAGTTTCTAAATGGCGTCATTCCGAAACAAAATTTCCTCTCTGCATTGTGATGATTCATTCGATGACATATGTTAACAGTGATGCGAAAAAAGAAAACCAAAAAAAAACCAACCTAGAAATTACAATGCAGCACAATGAAAGTTGCAAATAAGATGTTATCATAATGTGAGTTGGATGGAATAATTAGCGCCATCTGTTTTCATAATGGGACATTGCAGTAAATGACCTATTGTGATAAGAGCCCCAGGGTCTGGTATATCACAGATTCTAACCGCCCCAGGGTCTGGTATATCACAGATTCTAACAGCGGACGAGGTATCCACGGATCCCCGGTCTCACCCACTGGCCCTGGTTGATTTGTCATGTCTCGCCACAGAGAGAGAGAGAGAGAGAGAGATTCGTTTTTTAAAAAAATGTAAGTATGTAAGTATTTATCTATCTAGCTATTCCTCACAACAGGCTCATGGACTATTCTTGGACAACCTTACCAAAATCGGATAAGCATTACATATAGATACACATATGCATGTACATTTCTAACATAATCATTTAATATATCTTCGACTTTAGTGTAAAGAGATTACATTTCTCCCACCCCACACCCTTCTGTCTGGCCCCCGCCAGCCCGTCCGTTATGTCTGCGTTTGTATCTCCACCTTAATCGCCGGCTGGAAAATCACCAGTTTTAAGTTGTCGGTATGGTAAATATATTCAAGAGATTTAGAGTCTTTTTAGCTTTCTCCTTATGGGTGGAGGTAAAGGATCACATGTTCAACAATTTCAACGATGGTGACATTTTTTCGGATTTTTTTTTTTTCAAGACAAATTTTATATATTCAATTCATGCAGAAAGACTTAAAATGCATATTTATTTTAAACAGATTCAAAGTTAGGACCTTTAAGCCGGTGTTCCGCGGAGAGGGGAGGGATCAGGGACTAGATGATCTAAAAATGTTGCTGTTTCAATTAGGTAATATTTAATAAAACGCGTAGGGATTTGCTATAGCAAGCTACCCAAGTTATTTTAGTTACCATTTCTTTACCTAAGCACACATCCAGACTCCTTGAAACTCACTGTATATCTTACTTTATTTTGACATGTCATATGTTTTAGTTTTTCGAGACGCTTAATGCTCTCTCTCTCTCTCTCTCTCTCTCTCTCTCTCTCTCTCTCTCTCTCTCTCTTTCAGCCTCTCTAAGCACTAAGTTCAGAACACTGTATTTGCATGGATAACTTCAGTATGAAGTATTTAGAACTGACACATGCCCCGGTGAAAGAAAGGTGAATTTTTTTTTTTTTTTTTTTCAGTAATTTGTTTATGTAAATCATTTTGTGAAGAGCTGAAATCGTCACTTTTTGATAAATCAAAATTGATTCTCTTACATTTAATTTTTCAAATAAATACCTTGCAAACTATACAACTTTTACAAAAATTACATTTCGAATGAGTTTCGTTTGAGTCAACAATAATAAGTGAGAGTTTATTTCTATTTTTATTTATTTATTCTCACAAACTAATGAAACATGCTTGAGTCATCTATGCTTTAAATGTTTTTAGTTACTCGCGCGATACTCTCTTGTGAAGTTATCCATTTAATCCGTACAGTAGTAATGCTCACCATCTCTACTTTATCAGGAACCCATTTTGCTAAATGAGAGTTCATCAGGGACCGGTCTTGCTAAATGAGAGTTCATCAGGAACCCATTTTGCTAAATGAGAGTTCATCAGGGACCGGTCTTGCTAAATGAGAGTTCATTTGTAACTTCATCAGGGACCGGTCTTGCTAAATGAGAGTTCATTTGTAACTTCATCAGGGACCTATCTTGCTAAATGAGAGCTCACTTGTAACTTCATCAGGGTCCTATCTTGTTAAATGAGAGCTCACTTGTAACTTCATCAGGGTCCTATCTTGTTAAATGAGAGCTCACTTGTAACTTTATCAGGGACCTATCTTGCTAAATGAGAGCTCACTTGTAACTTCATCAGGGTCCTATCTTGTTAAATGAGAGCTCACTTGTAACTTTATCAGGGACCTATCTTGCTAAATGAGAGCTCACTTGTAACTTCATCAGGGTCCTATCTTGTTAAATGAGAGCTCACTTGTAACTTTTTCAGGGACCTATCTTATTAAATGAGAGCTCACTTGTAACTTCATCAGGGTCCTATCTTGTTAAATGAGAGCTCACTTGTAACTTTATCAGGGACCTATCTTGCTAAATGAGAGCTCACTTGTAACTTCATCAGGGTCCTATCTTGTTAAATGAGAGCTCACTTGTAACTTTATCAGGGACCTATCTTGCTAAATGAGAGCTCACTTGTAACTTCATCAGGGACCTATCTTGTTAAATGAGAGCTCACGTGTAACTTCAGCAAGGACCTATCTTGCTATGAGAGCTCACTTGTAACTTTATCAGGGACCTATCTTGCTAAATAAGAGTTCACTTCATCAAGGATCTGTCTTGCCAAATTAGAGGTCACTTGTAACTTCTTCAGGGACCTATCGTGCTAAATGGGAGCTCACTTGTAAATTTCATTGTGAACAACATTTTACCGGTATGTTATTTAACAGTACGTCATCAAATGAAATATATCAGGTGAAAACAGGAAATTCAGAGCTGGAAAGACGCAATTTAGAATGTTAACAAGTGTAATATGAAAAATATGCACATCTATTAACACACGTGGAATTTGAGAGATGACATTACACTATTTCAAGATCATAAAAAACGAACGAAATATATAGATCTGCAAAGAAATATGGCAGTTCTTCTTCTCCATAAAATCCAACTAATTGCACCCTTGTATATATCCAATTAATGCACTAATCAGTATATTTATAAGATAATTACCCGCTTATGTAATGACCTATACTTGTCACCCACCAATATTTCTTTCCAGTATACGTGAAACATACGCTCTGATAGTCACAACAACTATGTATTTTATATTGTATCACACAATCTTGCTGGCGTTGCCGTTAAGTAAATATGAAATATGTCAAGACTATGTCAAAGCCAAAATTATGTCAAATTGCATAATATTCATTGCATACCACTGTAATTAAAAAATCCTTAAACTAATTAGCACAAATTGTTTATCTTTTAGAACTGCATCCCTCCAAAGACTAATTTGAAATTTAGATCAAGAAAGTGTTCTTTGCAGCTTCCAATTATTAGAAATGATTGTCAAATATATAATAAACATGTATTCAGTCATACAGATCTTTTTTTCTCACCTGTGCATTCCCGAATATTGCAGATAGCATTGGACCATGCTTCTATATTATCATTATCTTATCTTGTGATTAACCGAGGAAGGAAGGACGGATACGAAGTATCTCCATAACATTTTCCTCCAGTCTGAGGTGAACACTGTGAACAGAAACATGTATGAGGTGAACATTGTGAATAGAAACAGGTATGAGGTGAACATTGTGAATAGAAACAGGTATGAGGTGAACATTGTGAATAGAAACAGGTATGAGGTGAACATTGAGAATAGAAACAGGTATGAGGTGAACATTGTGAATAGAAACAGGTATGAGGTGAACATTGTGAATAGAAACAGGTATGAGGTGAACATTGTGAACAGAAACAGGTATGAGGTGAACAATGCAAAGAACAGGTCAGATGCGAAAAATAGAAATTCTATAAAAAGACCTTGCCATTACTTTTTTCTTCTTCTTCAAATTGGACGGGTTTGCATTCCAGGCATCGTCAATAATTATGTCCGAATAAAAGCTGTTTTTTTTTTTTGTTTTTTTTTTTTTTTTCATATACATTTTGCAAATAAAACTAATCTCTTTGTTATGCTTTGAGTTTGCGAATTCGAGAAATTTATATTACGTTCTCTCAAAAGCAAATGGTGGCATCGAATGTTCCTTGAGAGTAAACAAATGATCGCTGGAATAGACCGTTGACAGTGATTGGCAACACACTGCAAAGCAAATCAAAACAAAGAACTGTGGAATTTAGTGAATCTTCACCAAACGGCAAATTAAAACAACGTCTCATGGCTCAGTGGTTAGCGTGCTAGTCTCGCTACCAAAGGGGTGCTGGATAAGATCCTGCCGTCAAGTCAGCCCGTGCCGGCTGCCATGGTGTGTTCCTGGGCGTTTAACTCCAGTGGCCTTTATCAAGATAGATGGCGTGAAGTCACACACTACACATTCGGGCACCGCTCACGGTTACAAGATCATGCCGCCCTTATAAAAAATCGCGCCAATAAAGCGTTACTAATTGCAAAGATAGCAAAACATGTTGGGGTTTTTTTAATGAAAAAATAACGGAAAGAAAATGACAAGGGCTGTAAAAATGTGTTAGGAGAGCCCGAATAATATATTGCTGCTGAAATACAACTGTTGGTAAAGCCTACAAATATGGTAAAAGATAGCGGTATGGGTCATTCCCATCCACCATAAGACTGGAATTCTAAGTCTTGCAACCATTTGTAAGTCCGAAGATAACAATTTCATATGGCCACCGTACACGTAAGTCGTTAAATATCCTTTGTGAAGTTATTTTCATAATGCAATGGGGTTTTCTTTTGTTTTCTTTGGAGGGTTTTTTTGTGTGGTCTTTTTCAAAGCAAAGATGTTTATTTTGGTTTATACGATAGCTAGGGAAGTTAAAATTCTCATTTCATATTATTTGTAAGAATTCGTTTTCTTTAATCAAGATTTTCAATTTTATCTACCCTCACTCGTTTCGTTTTTGGATTCGATCTTTTAACCAAGTTTTCTTTGTTTTACATAGAAGGTTACGGTATGCAGGTATATGCAGATAATTCAACAGCGTCCTTTCTTAACACCGTGCTTGCAACAACAGGATCTAAATTTTTTCATCTATTATTTATTTAATAATACTCAATGACCGCTATTAACGTGCTATCTATCTGTTGCATTATCTTTTTTTAATGTCAACATTTTGCTAAAATAAGAAAGCGAAATATAAAGAAGAAGTCTCTCAAAAATGTAAATACATACAAATTTTGTGAGTTGATAAATAACTCAAATGCTAACGTACTTTTTAGATTAAGTAAATTTATATAACTAATATTGAAATAATTATGTCCTCATGTAAACTCAAAATAGTTATGTATATTATAATTTGTTCCCCCCATGTTGTCATGTACATTAAATTTATTGATCAGAATATATCTTTTTCTGCCCTTCTCTTCTTAACCTTAATTTATCCGCTATACGATCACCATGAGTAAATGTGTGATTGTACTTAATCTCATATATCTATTGTTAGACCTTAGTTGGCAATCAAGTTCTGATCTTTTCTTTTATGTACCTGAGGGCAGTCACCGGATGTAAAGTGCGAAGTCATCGCCATATTCTCTGATAACGCTCATTACCCCGGCACGGTGTAACCTTAATGCGTTGATATGCCATAAACAACTAACAAACTGTTGTAGTCTAACACAAAAATTTGATTCACCTTTTCTTGAATGATTTAACATTTCAAATTTCCCGCTAACAAAATATAGTCTATCCAGTGTTAATGTCTTGAAACATTGTTATCATTTCGTATCCAATTAAATTTAAGAATAACATTTTCACATTATTTAATACAATACATGGTGGAGTACGTGCAAACAACATATACCGTCCATACTCGCTGATAAGTCCGGTTTAACAGCAAACAACATAGATACTGATCTGCCGTAGCATAATGCACCAGCAGATCAGGGTCCAAGTTGTTTGTTCTACCGATTAGTCCTAATAAACTGCATAGATCCAGATCTGCCGGCACATTATGCGACAGCAGATCTGGTACTATGCAGCTTGCAGTTGGATCAAATTTATAAGCGAATACGGTAGTTTTAAAATAAAATCAATAACGTTGACTTAAATGGACAAAAGGAGCTCATAGTCGCCTACCATACTATTTTCATATATGGACAACGTTCAGACGAAGAATTGTAAACATATAACCTTAATGAGCTTCGACTGGATCAAACTACCTGATTTACAAGCTCTTAAATATTCCTGCATATCAATGTATTGATGTAATACCGTATTTATTCGCTTATAAGTGTAGTCCAACTTCAAACAACATAGACTCGGATCTGCCGTCGCATAATGCGTCGGCAGATCAGGGTCTATGTTGTTTGTTGTACTGATTACTCCGGACAACTGCATCAACCCAGATCTGTCGGCGCATTATGCAGATATGGGTTTGTGCAGGTTGCAGTTGGACTCGACTTCTAAGCGAGTATATAAAGTATTTATCCGTTACAGTATAAATTGTCATTATCTTCTGATCTTTACCCACAATCGACTGGAGCCAGTCTCCTATAAGAATAATCGTACGTGTTACTTACCCACAATCGACTTGAGAAAGTCTCCCATTAGAATGCTCGTACGTGTTACTTACCCACAATCGACTGCAGCCAGTCTCTTATCACAATACTCGTACGTGTTACTTACCCACAATAGACTAGAGCCAATCTTCCATCAGAATACTCGTACGTGTTACTTACCCACAATCGACTGGAGTCAGTCTCCCATTAGAAATCATACCTATCATATTTGTGACATCCTTCACAAAAGAAAAAATTTAAAATTGTATTTTATATTTAGATCTCGATTCTACTTTCTTACGAATATAATGTACATTCTGTGCTGTTCAACCGGTCTAAAAAGAAATCAGAAAAAATATCAGTCATTTTTGTGAGTGAACTAGCAACGGATGCCATAGCAGATTCTTTGCTGGTTTAGTGTAGTAACACTACAGGGGAAATTTAACCCATTACAAGACTTTATAACACATTCTGCAAGAAAATGTTTTGTTTTATGGTCTCAAATTTATATGAATACGAAAGGATACGACACTGGAAGATTGTATGGGGAGATTGATGACGAAGGAGCTGTCAGTGTAATCTAATCTACATATCTAAAGTTGGTCTATCGAAATCATACGTGATAAATGCAATATTGACAAAGGCCTAAGGTCTAGAAAATTTCAACATTTAAAAGATTAATGTGGAATAATTCATGAATTTAGTTCCAATGTGTATATAATTTGAAAATACAAAATTGATTTGTAATGATAATGATTTAAACAAGTTCGTTATGTATTCAGATCCGAAGGTACTAAAGATCAAAGCATGCACAGAAATGACCGCATGTATAAGTTTAGATTAATAAGTCTGTAGAATATGTTCTAAGATTATTTTGTTTTTAAATTCATTGGTATGAACAAGAGCAAAATTAATCGAATCAGTTGGATATCATAACATAGAAGAACATGATTACCTTTAATTGCCAAGGTACTTTGTAGTGGAGCGTCGTTTCAATAGTATGCTTTGATTAGTGAAGGATGGAAAAAGAGAAAAGGTGTTAAACAGTTTTGATCGATCATTCATAAAAACACAAGGCAATAAGTCGGAATGTGTATACACATATATACACACACACACACACACACACACACACATATATATATATATATATATATATATATATATATATATATATATATATATATATATATATTTATTTATATATAATCAGATACCAAACAAAGCATGAATAAAATGTGACATGACAGAAATTATTACATTATTAACAGAAGGATTCTGAAGAATGTAGAAACTAACCACAAAAGAAAGGGAAATTTATGAAAATGTATCGCATTATCTGAGCAGGGTTTTAGATAACGAATACCGTTCAAAAGCAGCGATGTAAGACCGGTTTAATTTAGTTTGTTTATTGTTGAAAAGAGGCCATAACAAATATTTATAATCCAGTCGTAAAGAGTAATCGGTGTTTAAAAAACTAGACACTTAGAAGTGCTCGTGAAAGACTGCTGACACTTTTGCGCACTAGATATCGAACTCATTTGTCTAAACAAGTTTAAGATTTATTATAAAAAGAATTGATTTATATTACGGTGATAAACCAAACGATCCATTATGATTCGATAGTGATGTGATAAAGTTATTGGTTAAAGAGCACGTGCAATTTTCATGGTAGCTCTAAGCGTAATTTTTATCATTTAGTCTAAACTAAAACGAATAATCATGTTACATGTAATACTTAAGAAGGTTCCTACACGTTGATTGAATAATGCTATTTTGTATGAATTTCTTTAACAAGATTTTGTAAAATATCCATTTCTTTGCTAGTATATGTCAAACAATTTAGTTTAACCTAATGCATCAAAAAGTACACATCGGAGAAAATCTTGCTTTCATACCCTTCCAACATGTTGGTCTTTAAATTCGGACATGCCACGAAGAAGAAGAATTTGCCATGGTTCAGCCTTAGCTTAGCTGCCATTGACTGCCATTGAAATATATTCCTCCTTGGAAGCATATTAGCTGCCGGTTTGTGCGCTGCGATGTTCTCGACCGGGGCTTTCGCAGCACCAGCCGTTCCGAAGCCTCAGTTACATTTCAACGCTTAAAGGTGTGAACGCTCGCTCAGTGCTTAACGTAAAAATTACGACAACCGGTGCTTCGAGTGGGCGGTACTTGTAACGCTCCACCCGGTTAAGCAAAACGTTTGCAGGCCGTCGAGCTACGCGAAGCACGTCGGCACGCTAAACTTCAAGATGATCGACTTTAGAGTCCGCTTAGCAGACATTGGCAAGTTCGAGGCAAACAACCCCTCCATCGGTGTAAATGTGTTTGGTTGGCACGCGAGCAGCCCCGCTGCAAGCGCCTCCGAAGACCGCTATAGGAGTAAGCCCTGCGCGCAGCAGCACACACCGGATGCCGCAATCTACCCACTGCGCACATAAAAATACGTCGGAGAGCGAAAGCCCGAGCAAATGGTTAACCTATTGCTGATTAATGGCCCATAGCAGATCGCCGGAAGTGGCCGTTTCTGAGGAGCCTGTTGCGGACTACGTGGCTATTAAAGATCTTAACCGTTTAGCGTACAGAAACAGCAAAAACGCAACCGCAAAAAGTTATAAGCACGTTTTCAGCCTTGGGTTTAACAAGAAGCCCAAACACATTGTAATGCCGCAAGAGGTCAACAACACAGTGGCTTTTAAGAATTGACACAATCAAATGCGCGAGCTCCTTTCGTTGTCCAGGCACTCAACGAGCCCTGTAACCCGCTCACCAATAACGCCACGGTAAAAAGCAGCTTTGGCTACGTTATTGTGCGCAGCGACAGGACAATCATAGATAAGCCTTATCTCTACGAGGGCTTTGATGCGGCCACTAGGTTTCTGCAAGTCCTCGAGGCCACAAAATCAACGTCATACTTAAAAAGTCAGCCAAAACGGTGTTTTCCGAAGCGGACGCCATAAACGTTGCCAACGCTGTTGTTTGCGGGCTGCCTGCTTGGAGCGGAAAGAGAGAAAGACCACGACTACGTTACCGCCTTCTGCTGTGGCGCGGCCCACCGTTCGTGCAACCTGAAGCTCCATTTAGGGCTAAGAAAGAAGAAGATTCAGGTGTTTATCCACAATATGAAGAGCTACGACAGCCACTTTATTATGCAGGCCACTGGGGAAGCCTCCAAAGACACCATCAAAGCCACTGACCACAACACGGAAAAGTACATGGCAATCGAGCTGGACCAGTTGCTCTTTCTGGACTCCGTGCAGCACCTAACGTACAGCATCAACTAGCTCGTAGAAGCGTTGCCCAAATAATCACTGATACTTACAGCCGGCTATTTCTTGGGCGAGCCCCCTAACGGCGTTTCACAGTGGTACGCAAACGAAGCTTGCGGGCTCGACAGTCAGCCGACGCCGACAACAGAAGCCCCAACGCCACGCTAGCGTCGCTGCAGCTGCCGCAACGGGCACATCTTCCATCTTACGGACAGGCACACCTTCTGGCGTTGGAATGTAACTGCGGCCTCAGAACAACTGGTTCTGCGAAAAGCCCATATCGATAACATCGCAGCACACAAACCGGGAGCTAGATCCTTTGCTCAAGTAGTTTTCGATCTTTCTGAGGATCTCGGCAATGGCAGTGGCGACAGCCACTTCAGTCTCGTCCGGCCTCAACACGACGGACGTCTTGCTGCTAACGTAGGCATTAACAAGCTGAACCGTCCCCGCTGGGTGCTTGCCAGGGGCGGTCCTTTCCAGCTCCGCCGTCAGGAGCAGCTGAAATTTTGTACTGTCTTGTTCCGCGAGCTCCTGCGCAATGATATCCCGGACGGCTGTGTCCGGGTGACAGTACGGTACGATAATCCGGTAGTCCTTCAGCCTGTCGTGGCGCGCACGTGTCAAGCTTGTAATCAAGTAACTCATCGATTACCCCTTTCACGCCTTTTGGGAAACGCTTTGGATGGAGCGGCAGCCCGCGCGCCGGCTGAATATCGCCGATAGCGCCAAGGCGTAGTTTTTCCGCTTCAAAGCGCAGCTCCCGTACCCGCTTTTGGAGGCAAATTTGTAGCTTCTTCGCGCGTGCGCGGCTACTTAGCCCACGCGTTGGTAAGGTGGTTGTATTCACGTTGAAGAACGCGAACTCGCGTATCATGTTTCATGACCATCAACTATTTGTTTGCAAATTGTTTTCCAACAAACTATATTTTACGGACGATCTTGAACTTTGGCGCTCTTGCGGGGCGCCCCGCTGGCGCTGAGCAGCGGCTGACTACAACGCGAAACAGCTGGTTTTAATACACGCCAAATGCTTAAACTCAAGCTTGTCTGGCACTCCCTAGCCCTCTGCTTGTTTCGCGCCGTAAGGCGGAACAAGCGTTTCCCGCCCGCACGAGCCTTTCCCACATTTGCCGCAGGACCTGGTACCACCACCTTTACGAATGCGCTGTCTCTGTAGATAACAACAAAAGCCTATGCATCTGTCAAAATAACCTATCTTAATCTAAGCGCACTTTTCTCTCATCATTTTTTTCAAAACGGTATGCAATAGGGAAAAACGTTCTCTACATAAAAATTAAAACAGCTGGTAGCCTTATCTATGACTGTTGACATCATCATCATTATCATTACTCTTTAAGATTTAACAAAGAAATAAAAAAAGTTTTGTATAAACACATACAAAAATATGCCGTTTTGACTAAAACTGCCGAACCATTACGATGAATTTCTCTGGGAAACCAAATTGTGCCATGATCAACCAACTTGATCGTTCAACTAAGATCCACCTACTTGCCCAATCACAACTCATTTACAACATAGGTAACCAATTCCTTCTAGCCCAGCCGGTCAGTTTGAAAACTCGACCATTAATTTTTTTTTCTGTTTTGACATCGTAGTCAATAACTCATATTTCCTCGAACTGGCAAATCGAATTATTCCCGAGTCCTCTAACTTAAAATGCATTCAGTCAGGGATTCGTGCCAGTGTACAACACACAGCCATATAGCACACTACATTCGGATGATTCCTGCTATAATATATATGCTATGAAATATAATATATAACATCATTAAGGGTGTGCTAGTGACACCGAACCCATCAGCGTATTGGCCTTGTCGCTGTAATTGTTTCTGGCGTTCCTTGTCTCCTGTGGAACCCGGAAACGTTTGAGAGAAATCGAACTCTACTTTTACAAGAGTTAGATATGATCGGTATGACTCGAAGACATGTACACTTACTTCAGAATTCACAATGAGATTAGTCCTACAGATTATACAAGTTTGAAGCTTCAGTTTTAGTTTCAGAATCAATCTCAGCCCATCGCAATGATGTTACAAAAGTATAGTCTTTCGCGACTGGTTGAACAAAAACGTTTATTATGAAACTCGGGATCAAAAGAGATTTTAATCTCCAATCCGGATTTTGACGCTTCAGAGGTTACTAAACGAACCCCGTTTGTACGACGACAATCTTCTATAACGGTAAAGCTACGATTTCATGAGCATGTTATCTTTTAGATTCCAGCGAGGGAACTATGCATAGTTGATCATCTGGAAGCCCACACCACAGTGGACGCACCTATGTAAAAGTATACATTTGCTGGATCGCAAATATTAGTAGGAGGCTGGCTCAAAATAGTACGGATCTTGCAACAAAATTCATGATGACGACGACGACGACGGTAATGATAATGATGATGATGACAAACGGTTAAATTTGTCAACTCGTTATCACCCAGTCTCCTTTTCTTTTCAGAACAAAATACCGAAAAAGTAATTGATGACTCCGACGTATAACTGAAACTGTGACTGCAGTTACCCAAAATATTTCTGTTTTGTGAGCTTCTTTTGTGAGAAGAGCACACGGTGTTTCAATAGCTCTGTTGAGAAATAGGTCATTAACATGCGTCCAGACAAGTATAAAATGCTTCCAGACTGGTATAAAATGCTTCCAGGCTGGTATAAAATGCTTCCAGACTAGTATAAAATGCGTCCAGACTGGTATAATATGCTTCCAGGTCAGTACACAGCTAAGTAGTTCATATCTAAATTTAGAGGTTTTGTTTGGCTGCGCCTTTCGTCGTGAAATGTTCATGACAGGATCTGATTTTTACCATGGAATAATTGGGGAAAGAATCATTCTTTATTTTCGGATGCACTTCATTATTATTTAAATATCTTATATAATAAATCATGTTTCTTACTGATTTGAAAAATTCATATAATTAATGAAGATATAGCAAATTTAGTTCTGGGGGTCTTTAAAGCATCTGGTCCCAAAATTGCACCTTACTGAATACCAACACTATACAATTTCTAACAGCTGTCAAACTCCTAATCTGCCATGAAAAATATTATCAGATTTGCAGAGTTTAACTGGAATATTTGTAGCATGCATATGTAAGAATTTTACTTGAATTTGCCTCAAACAGGGGTCAGACTAGGACTAGGATAAAATGATTTCAGGTCAGTACACAGCTAAGTATCTCATATCTAGATTTAGAGGGGTTCTTTTGACTGCGCCTTTCCTAATGAAATATCTATGACAAAAACTGATTTTTTACCATGGAATAATTGGGAAAGTATCGTTCTCAATTTAGAGATGAACTTCATTATGTTTGTAAGAGTATTGTGTCAGAAGTGCACGTGTAACACCAGTGAAAGATATGGTCACAAACTATATTTTGATTGGTCTATAATAGCACTGTCATCCTTTAGAATCCTTGTGTGATTGTAACGTTGCTCTGAGTTCAGCTTGGAGAAATATATGTTATGTCATATATAGGAAAATTAATCGCAATCTGATTCCAAATGGCACAGAGTGTTTAAACAGCGCTGTTTATTAAGGTTTTGAATGCAAAATTTTATACACGCATTGGACACCGAAGTACTTATGCGCTTGCTGTGGCTCCACGTTGCTGTTTTATCATCTAAATTATCAGTATTCTTTAATAACCAAGTGTAGGATATAATGGAAGGCTAAGCTCCTCACCATATATAAGATAATATTGTCATTCCATTATTGCTTCACGGTTGATACCAGGTAACTACTGATAGAAAAAAGATATATGTACTACCTGAAGAGAAAGGTACATTTTCTACCTGAGATACCTATGCAAACATTTTTTTTTCTTCATTTCTTATTGAGGTAATAATGCTCTGACTGAACGCTTTACTTCATTATTTCGTATGCAAATAGTTGATTAAACTTCAAGCACTTAGGAGATGTCAGCAGTCAATAATGTTGGCACTTTAATAAACTGTAAAGGCCCGGAATGCCCCAAGCTCGTCCTAAGTTATAATCTAAGGGCATATTGATCAAGTGAAATAATCATGAACTAGTATCAACTTACAGAGATTCTATCCACTCTTGCATTAGGAATTCAAAAACGTTTCGCAATCTGATACAATAGCATTGTTTTCCTTCCTTTCGATAATATCTCCTCCAACGATCGACACCTGCCCTTAAAAACGGCAACTGTTAAACTATCTCCCTGAATAGCCCACCTTTACAAATCAAAATTGTCGTTTAGATCTAGTTATTCAAAGGATGGGGAACAACATTTCTCTCTGACAAAGACTCGGTTGTTCAGAACAGTCCCAGGTAGCGACTCAAGCGCAGCCGAGATACCCGATATCATCTCAACTCCTCACATTGAACCATGATGTCCCTTGTTATTAAACACGTGATCATTATCCTCTCAAACTCGGTATAAAAACATATTCCTTGTTACTTGTTGGCTTAATTTTGGGAAAAGGAACTAGGGATGCAAAAATGCTTATAGCATAGCTGACGTTATTGGATTTCCACAAAATCTGGAATTACCTTTAAAAATATGAAACTTGCATGCATGTAAATATGATAGCGACTTTTCTAACGTAAATGTATATGCACGCAAGCTATATTTGATGTCACAGCACACACGCGATCTCTTGGTTGTGATACAACGGGTAAGCGACTAAAGCAGTGAAACTTAAAGTTTGCACATCGACATTTCTAGGTTTACTTATTGCGATGAATTTCAACCGAATGTATTTTTATAAAAGAAAATCTCAGTAAAAAAATCAACTCTTAGGGGTTTCAAAATCTTGCAAAGAAAAAGGGTGACGTGCGAAGGAATGCTAGTTCACAGAAGAGACAATTGGATTTTACATATTCACACCACATAAATTAAGGTAAGTTGTACTTTAATTTTTTTCCCCTCAGGATTCATATAAAGCCGATCTTATCTGTGATACTTTGAAAAATGATTCCTTGTATGTATAGACAGATGGAGGAGAGAAAAAATAATGTTCACAATGACAGTAGCATTGTATGCATGCTACTGTCCTTTATCTACATATAATAGATTTTGTACGTCTCTAGTAGAGTCAACTACATTCATTGTTTTAAAGAGAAAAAAGGTTTTATAGTTTAAATCATTAGTAGGGACCTAAAATGGAAGCCATACATATGTGTGGAGTCCATGATGAGATAAAACTATATTATAATAGACACATCAGTTTCTTACTCAGTGCCACTGTAAATTCTATAGGTCCTTGAAGTTTCTATATTATTATTTTTATAACACGTTGACCACTCTTAATGAAGCAAAGCCAGAAGTGTAAACGAGTTGTCCCAACTTGAGAAGGTCACAGTGAACCTCAATGTAGCCTTTTCTCCATCGTGGAATTCGTATATTTACAAAATTCGCATATTACGCATGTCTTCTACACTGAGATATGTAAACTTCTGACGATATAGGCTGGATTACTGCATCGTTTATGCTTCATGAAAATAAAGATTGATTTTGACTGGAGTCTGAGAATTATGTCAGCCACATTATCGAATTATAAAATATCTCATGGTTCACAAAATTCCAAATTTTCGGATTCTATTAGTCACTGTTTCATATCTTAATTTTAATAAACCGCACCGTTTGTCATTTTATGTTCAAGACATAATTAATCAGTAACAAGAATACAAATGGAGGCAAACAAGGTGGATTTTCGAAACCATCGGACCATCATGTTATGTAATTTCCACTTAGAGTAATAAATTTCATATTAATAAGCAATGCTGTTGCGTACCTGTAATAAAAGTCTTTACAAAGTTAGCAAGAAAGCGGATTCCATACCTGACCTATAGCAAATAACCATTTTTTCCCGAACGATCGTTTTCCCTAATGAAAATGGCCCTGATGCTTGCCCTTTCTTCCATCAACTGCCAAGAAGGTGATGCCCCGTAATCCTAAAAGTCAGAATAATCATCACACAAGACTATACCTTACAAACTGGTTACACCGTTTAATTTATTTGCATCCGTGATTCATAAATATAACGGAGAAGGTTAGATGGATGGCAGTTTGGGTTTTTTCAAATATTGGTACCTGAGTAGGTCTTTCTTTATTTCAACTGAGAATCAAAGTAAGTCGTCCTTAGGTATTGACACTTTAGGATCGATCCTGCTGATCAACCACATCTATCGCTACAAGAAATAAAAGACGGTATGAAATATCTGTTAACTCTAAATGTAACAGAACGAGATTAATTCACAGAATACTCATGATAATGGAATTTATCTCAGAAAATAGTTTGAAAGTTACCGACCTGCTTCCTTATTGGAAATAAATTATTCCGATATGCTTCTAAAAATGCATTTACTGAAGTGTATGCTATTCCTATTTGTGTTTTTTCCACAACAACAATTAAACACCTGGATTATATATATATATATATATATATATATATATATATATATATATATATATATATATATATATATATATATATATATATATATATATATAATATGTCAGACACACTTCCGAAATCAATTCTAACATTGAAAACATACATGCAATGTTTACAAGCCCCGTAAGTGGACAAGTGGCAGACCTTACGTGAATGAGGTTTACAAACTTTATACTAGATTTTGGATACAAAATGGAAAGTTTTTTCTTCTTCTAGCAAGTAATTAGTAATTAGAAAGAAAGAAATTATAAAAGTCTGTTTGCACTTAATTGCAGACAAATACTGTTGGAAATTCATTTAATTTTTCGCATAATTTAATGATTATGTGTGGTTCACTCTTTTGGATCACAATTCGGTTTTTTTTTTTTTTGTTTTTTTTTTGTTTTTTTTGGTTTTTTTGTCCCCTTAGAACTGATGATTATATATGTATCAATTTCACTATGCGAATGTATTGCCGTGGTCTTCATCAAGTCATAATAGTATAACATAGTACGAAAACTGAGTGCAGATATTAGGGAGCCATATATTCGCGTGGAGAAGACGCGACAATATGAAATCCTATTGTTCACAACATTTCATAATATGCCAGCACAAACCAGTTCAGATAATATACCCGAAAATGCATCGATGCAATTATACTCCCCTTACAATGAGCTATCGCGGTTGAGAATATTTTCTTATAAGAAAAAAAAAATGTTAAAACATTGTTACAAGGTCAATAGGTTTTGTGGCGAAGCAAATTAAAAAATATGAAAGGGATGGGACGGATTCATATAACTGTCGGATTTTCGTGTAAATAAAACAAACTTTGAAAAGAAAAGCTAGTCTGCACATCCTGGATGGGTACCATAAGAAACGTTAGAGATGTATTACGTTATCGATTTAATCACCTGGCCCCTTTTAGACATTTACTGCCTTAACACCACTCTATTGATCATATGGGAAATAAGGAGTAAATATTTAAAGGTCTCCCTTTAATTTGAATATTGAACTAATCGAGGAATATATAAAAATGATCATTGCAACCGTGCAGCTGTTGTGGATGAGGCCGTCATACGAGTTGATAATGTCACACGTAAGAAAAATGCACAGCCGAATCTTGGCTTAAACTCTGGAACTCCCAAACTCTGGTGCTTTCCAATGTGAACAATCCAAGCCGATGCCCTTTAGCCGGCTTCTGAGACTTTTCTTCCGTGCTTTTCAGAAAAGCGGCCTTATGTCTCCGGTAATCCAACAAGTAAAGCACTACCCCCGACTACCTCACTCTTCTGTGCCCGTCGGTCGAAACGTAATGCCATGGTGGGCGCTATAGGGGAGAAAATGTGCCTCCCGACCGAGATTCGAAACCGGGCCTCCATAAATCTGCACGGGTGCTCTACCAATTGATTAATTCGAGTCCTTGTCTTTTGCAGGTTCCAGCGACTTAACGATAAAATACAAGTAGGTCGAAAGTGCTCGTAGGCCCAGTTTAACTTCTCCACAAAATTGGTCCCCTTAACTGAATTTTCCAAATAAGTAATTTCTTCTTCCTGTTCAAGTGTTTTCTTCTTGCGTATTTTAAGGTCCACCGTTATATGCTTGACAATCACCGATTTATTTTACGTCGTACATTTTATACTACTTGATCTTTTTCATTGTTCGGTTGTTAAACCTTCATTTCGTTAAATCGTTCATGTCTTCTTTAATACAGAACTGTACACATGGGTCGTGCAATGCTCCACAGCTAACACTACATGATAAAGTGTAAAATACAATTAGTGGTTAAAATGTTTGTGTTTCCCTTCGTGTCTTTGAATTCATCCTTCTCGTCTATATCAAATCATTGTCTACTATAACGGCAACCATAACTTCTACGATCAGCAGTCTTCTAGTATTGCCAAAGAATTTGCACCTGGGGGGTTCGGATCCTGATCAAGGGGAATATACTGAGGCTATTTACACCCCCAATTCATGTTCCAATACAAAAGGTGTTTCTTTTCATGAAAGTTGTACAAGCCATCATCCAACTGATTGCGGTTTAATTTTGAGGACACAGGTGGATACTTGGAGGGTTACGGGATACAAAGAACCACTGTGAAGAATTTGTTTTAATGAAACTCCTATTCTAGCAAAGAACAAGGATGTGTTTCATGGGCCACTGTAGTCAAGAAAAAAGGCATTTGGACATCCCAGGTGTATATTAATTTTAGCTATGATCTTTAAACCGAGTCATGCGTCATCTTGCACACAGTGGTTGGTTTGACAACACTATTCAAATATTTAAATTCTCTAATCCCCAAACACCGGCAAAAAGGAGGGAATGAACTTGCGTTAGCCGGGCATCGCAGCCTTCTACAGATTAAAAACAATTTAAATCATACCCAAAATATTGATATGTAGGTTCAGCAGATCAGGACATCATTGTCAAAACTGTGGCACGGCCGCAAATACAACAGTCGTAGATTTCCATATCAGGATAAATAAGAGGAAAGCTTATAGAACCTTTGGCACAACAAGGCTGACGGCAACAATGTCCCGATGAGTATGTAATAATTTGATAGCTGTCATTCTCCTCTAACTGCCTCGATGACACTTTGCTAAGTGAGTCTGCCAATAAAAAGAGAGTTATCCAAGTGGAAAACTTTAATGGCTGCATGCAATTCGAAGCCTTCTGTTATCAAGAAACTTTCAGTTTCAAATTTTATTCAGGAAGATAAATACGCTGTCTGCGTTATCTAGTCCAAATCTTGAGAAAGGGATCCATAATTACATTTAAATTATTTTGAAGTTAGCAAATAAGAACTTTATTTAGTAATTGTCAAAATTAGGGAATAATGAAGCCCATGGAGATAAATGCGTTCAAGCTTAAATTACTAACTTATTTCAATCCTCTGCCAGAGCTTTTTCTTCTGCACGTAATAATTACATTCTTCTTAATGTGTTGCAGTATGTTTCTGTCTATGTGTGAATCTTGTAAGAGATTCACTTTTCTGTCCTTCCGTTTTCATTAGACACTTTTTTGTTTATTTTACAGTAATTGTATCGCAAAATTTAAAGCACTCTTTTTCCTACGCAATTTTAAGCAATTCTACATTCCCTAACAATTTTCATTCAAGGCATTGAAAAACACCCAAAACAAACATTACAAGCACCCACTGTTTTCGTGAACGAAAGTACATGAACAAAGAATTGATCCTAGAACGATAAGACATTTTGAATGATTTATTTATTTAATTTGTTTTTGTCTGTTTAACTTTCTTTCCTTATGTATCTTCGGCAAAGTGTCTTTCGATATTACTAGAAAGAAATCATATTCGTCCGCACAGTCAATGTATATATAGGTAATAGAATGTGACACTCTCTATCACACTACGCATGCCTATGATACATAAGAATTCCATTACACAGTTTTTCTTACACTATAAAATCGCTTAACGAACAATATATTCAATTTAATTTTTACGTAGCCCAGCAGATTTTTATTTGTGATCAACCCACTTTTCTTCACATATTTTGCCTAAAACTGAAATCTGCCGACTTAGATCAGATATGCTAATTCTGTCATACCGATGCTCAGATGGATTTCAGCACGCCAACGCAGTAACGTAGATTAAGTGATGTGAATGCCTACCGCACGTTTCGATATACAAGCATTCCATATCTTCATTTGATGAATTACTCCGCATCATTTACTTTATCTCTCAAAGCCACACACTAAAAAAGAGTTTTGGAATTTTAAAGTTAAGAATTTTTAAATTTACTTAACAGATATTTCAACATTTTTGCAAAATACCTTCATTAATATTCTATCAAATATAAACTAAGCTTCCTTCGTTGATTACGGCTGAATACATAGAATTCCCATTCATTGACGTTATCATATATGTATTGTAGGGACATGGGAAGTTTTGTAGATGGATTTTTGAGAAATTTCCTTAATACACACGTATACTGCTGTAAACTGAAAGAAAGGATAGGCTCCTAATATGTATTGGCATATCGTTTTTAGAAAAATTACCAGTAAACTCTTTTTTAAGAAACTATGTTTCCCATTCATGGAGATAAAACGGAAACATGTCAAGTGCTTGAATAGTTTCAGTGATAATTTTTTAAAGCATTTGTTAACTGTATTGTTTATATGTTAGGATATCAGATGTATACACTTGTAAAGAGGGAGAAAAAAAGATTATGAAATCACAAGAGAAATTCTTTGACTTTAAGATATTTGTTGAAATTATTTGTTTGAATTCAGTTAATTACACAAACACATCCATGTTAATTACACAAACACATCCATGTATGAGCCGTATTACGAAGTTAGTCAGGAAAATCACGGACGCGGGCACTTAATGTAACTTTAAATGAGTCCATTCGCTAAATTGCCTTATGATAAAGTGTTATTATACATTTTAATGAATACATGGATTATATATGAATATATATATATATATATATATATATATATATATATATATATATATATATATATATATATTACTTATGCTGTCATTTTTAACCACAGGCCCATCAAGTAAAACTACTAATTTCATCCGTTACTAAATAGTTATGCATTTAAAATCCTCTAGATGAAATTTCAGCTGAAACTATCTATCTCAAAGCTTTATCTTCTACATAGTCGTACCAGAAATACAGAGGCTTTGGTTCCCAAGGGTATTGTTGTATTGTTCTGTTTCGAATGAAAGGCTGCGGTTGAAATACGATGGAATACGAAACTTTAGCTTTAAAGAAAAAGAAACTTAGCTAATATAAACTATATTAAAATCTTGAACAGTTTGTGGGTGCGAGAGTAAAGGAAACAAAAGATGATTCAGTATTTGTGACAGCGACAAATACCACCATCTACCACCAAGTAGTGTTCCTCGGCTAACTTGATTTCTGTGCATCGTAGTCAGTCTTGAAATTTCCATGACCTAGACACTGATAGTAATATAACAAAATAGTATCTGCACAAGTCGTTATTGTGACTAAAACAAAAACAAAACATAAAAACAATATCAAAAAGCCAGAATGCCTTTAAGACTAAAGGTCACCCAAGCTAAATCTTTTGTATCATAGCAACAGTTTTTAAGATAGACTTATAAGATGTATGATCTTCTAAAAGAGTCGGATAAATATCAATAATATGTTTCCAGTAAGCCATAAGACGGATAAATATCAATAATATGTTTCCAGTAAGCCATAAGACGGATAAATATCAATAATATGTTTCCAGTAAGCCATAAGACGGATAAATATCAATAATATGTTTCCAGTAAGCCATAAGACACCGTTTTATTTTTCGAGGACTTAAAAATGAAAAAGTTTGCTTACTTGAAAAGATTAATGGATAATTTCCATTAAATATTTTTAATAAAATATTTCAAGGACGTACTATTACAGACATGTACACTTGTGATAAGTAAACATCGATTATCAAATCACATTATTAATAATGTGTCTTTTTTTCCAACAGAACTCATTGCTAAGAACACCATTGTACGAACAAGATACAAAAATAAATAAAAAAATAAAAAAACATATTTGCACACGTAATAACAATATATCGATGAGAATTATGTGGCTATAAGAATATGGTAAAATTAACAATCGTCTATACTCGCGTAAAAACCGGGTCCAGATGCAAACAACATAGATCCTGATCTGCCGTCGCATAATGCGCCGGCAGATCTGGGTCTATGCAGTTTGCAGTTGGTATGGACCTATACGCGATTATTATCGGTAATAAATGAGATTGATGAAGCAGTCTGGACTTAAGCAACTAAAAGACAACGACGCAGTCTGGACTTACGCAACTGAATAGACAACGACGCAGTCTGGACTTACGCAACTAAAAAGACAACGAAGCAGTCTGGACTTACGCAACTAAAAAGACAACGAAGCATTCTGGACATAAGCAACTAAAAAGACAACACGTGACAGAGGAAGATGTTTTCGTCTTGTATTTTCAGGACCAAAATCACAGAACACCTATGGTTATTTTGCTGTATTGTTTTGTTTCAGTTGAAAGGTTTTCGTTATCAATTGGTGGAATACAAAATATCAGCGTTTTTATACAAAACAAAAGTATAGCAAAGGACTGTGATAGGAATGAAAAGAATGGACAAAAGGGAGCAACAAATTATTAAATGTCTTTAAAAACTACAACTATCACGATCTATTAAGCCGTGATCCTCGATGCACTTGATTTTTGTATTCGTCGTTGTAACTCTTAAAAAAATCCATAATCTAGATATTGAAAGAAACACAAAATATAGCATCCTTTTTAAAACCTCAAGGTCACAATCTAAATCTTTTAAGTTGCTACAAAACGTTCAATATAGTCGTATAAGAAATATTTTATTCCCCCACCCCCAAATAAATATGGTATGACATGCCATCATCAAACATTTTGAAATCTTACTTCTATTCCCGCATTTTCAGAAGAAGAAATAAAAAACATTTCATTTGCATCAAAATGTTATGATAATGTTCTCGATCATTGATTCTGTAAATGGTTGACAACGGTAATGTAAATATATGACAATAAATAATTACACCTGCAATAAGTAAAATGTGATTGTCGAATCACGAGAAAAAGTTTTACACTTTAAGTTATTTTTAAATTATAATCATTGAACAAAACATCTTTGTGAGGATAGGCGTAAAAATCTAAAAGAAAAATAAAATAAAACATTTGCACACACACTAACAGCAGATCGATAAAAGTCGTCTGGTCATGAAAGAATATAAATATTAATTAATTTGTAGCTGAGATTGAAGGATCAGTCTGGACTTTTGTAACTGAAAAGACGGCAAAAGAACAAAGATGTCTTTGTCTTTTATATTATTAGGACAACAAATTACAGGGGTATTGTTGTATTGTTCTGCTGTTCTGTTTCCATTGAAAGGTTGTGGATGAGAATAGATGGAATACAATATACGGTGAAAACTTCGCTTAACAGGACACTGTTGGGACCAAAGGTATATCAGTTTATAGAGGTTGTCATTATACAGAGGTTGGATTTATATTATAACGGCCTTATTGGGGTAAAACTTTATTTGACCAGTCTATAAAAGAGACCAGATTACAGATGGGGCCACTTTAGGCAAGTTTTCCTATATTAGATTTTGATTGATTAAAAAGAAAAGAAACAAGAACTAGATGTTGTACAAGATCGCAAAGAAAATATAAAATGGAACAAACTACGATTTGTTGTAATATATTTGAAGTAATATTAAGATCTACCAATCTTGCTCTTTATAAATGGAATTGTTATTGACATCATCTAGCTATTGAAAACAAATATGATGTCCACACGTATTCATCGTGACTACTAAAACGGAGATACTAAAGAAACAAGCTTGTTTTATGAGTACTTTTTGAGACCAAAGGTTACAAAATCTAAATCTTGTGTCACAGAAAGAGTTGTAATATAGTCATATCAGAAATATTGGGTTGCCCAAGACACTCATTATTAATACGACATGATGCTTCCAACAAACATGAAGATACCAGATTTCCATTCCTGGAACTAAAAAGAAAATATTTGTGTTGCATGAAAAGGTTCATTCATAATTTCTAGAATTTGTATGAAATGCTAATAAATGTAAAATAATCTGATATATACACTAGCAATAAGTAAAACTGATAATAAAATCGACAGAAAAAGTCCGTAACTTTAAAATAGTTTCGTGGTACAAAACACATTATATGGACGGTACAAAAATCGAAAATGAAAATCAAACACACATTTGCTCACACAATAAAAACAAATCAATAAGAGTCAAACAATCACAAAAGAAAATAAATATTGATTAATTTATAAATGAGATTTAAGGAGCAGCATGTACTTTGGCGAACTTAAAAGCAACACATGACAGAAGAAAATGTTTTGTCTTCTACTTTTGGGACAATCATTACGGATTGTTTAGTCCCTGTGGGTATGGCTATATTGATCTACTTGAGTGTAAAGGTTTTGGTTGAGAATAGATGATACTAGAAACATTAGCCTTAAAAACAACAACAAGAAATAAAAACGAATGCCAAAATATCGTGACAATATTTTAACACGATACAAAAGACAACAAAAGACGATTTGATGTATTTCCATGATACAAATATTACGATCTCTCAATCGTTTTCTTCATTAAACTTGATTCTTGTAATTTCCATAATCAAGATCATTAACTAAAAGTATCAAATATATCTTAGTACATTTAGTCATCGTGATTTGAAGGAGGCACTAATTAAGCCCGTTTATTTACCGGTTTAATTTGGTACTCAGATGTTAATTGAACTGAATCATTTGCGTTACAAGAGAAAGCGTTATATTGTCTTATATTCTTTCTGTATTTCTGTTCAAAACATAAAGACGTTAATATTCCTATATTTTCGTTATGTTGAGAGGATTACGTTTTTTTTTAAAGTTTAACTTTACGTTGAATGCCACTTGTTTTGCATTTTCTATATATATCTAAATTATGGGCCAAAATAAGTGGTAGAATTTATAAAAAAATTATTCCAAGGAATTAACAAAAAACCTTTTTTTTTCAATTTGCTAAAAGGTTTAGCCAGACTTCTTGCAGGACCTTTGACAGTGTTAAACTTAAAAAAATTCTTTGGCAGAATATCAGACATTCAGTGTGAAAATAGGGCAAATTGGATTACAGAGTATGTACTATGAGATTGACAGATTTGTTTTCCAATTTTCCCCTCTTTTTTTGCAACAGACCATTTTCATTTATTACTTGTTAATTTTGAAAAAAGTTTAGCTATACAAATATATAACTGCTACTTCTATCCTTTGAATTTCATTCGTTCATTCATTTTCATTCTTATTCGTTCTTTCTTTCTTTATTCTTACCTATTTGGTCATAACTATAAATTCTTTTTTTTTTTTTTTTTTTTTTTTACTATAAATTAGACGCAAAACACAATGGCTGACACACCTATATTCTTTCGAGTGTATCCGGTATTTATTTAGGTGGTAGTTAATACCAGCATCGACTAACGCTGCCATGATTCTTTAAAAAGGATATTAGTTTCTAATCCATTGATGAACATGTACTAATTCATGTGGTACGTTATCAGTGAGAGACAAATTATATGTATCGTATAGTGCTCGTCTTACTTTTAGGCATTTACGTAACTATGAAAATTGGTTTTGTTGAGTCACTGACTCAGAAAACAAGAGATGATCAAATCATAAATAGCATTGAAGTTAGACCGTCGAGACGTGAAACAAGTTCGCAGGCAGTTTCTTTTAGAACAAAGACAAAGACAACATTTTTACAACCATCCAGGACAGAATAATTTTGGGTTAGATTCTACTTGTCCGCGCTTTTCGCTTGAAAATCACCCTCGACGTTGTCCAATAATGAGTTGGAATTTATTTAAACAGAAAACTGCTCCTCGTGCCGCATTGGAATATGCATGAGTTGCTTTTAACATATATGTGCAGTGTTAACTTCTATTTTAAAGACCCGTACGACTGATGCTATCCGCAATCTTCAAGTTTATTACCTTTGTTAAAGTCGAGACAATCTACATCTTAGCCAAAACGGGAAAAAAGACTACCAGTACAGAAATATTGTCATTCGTCGGTCATGAAGAATTGAGTACGGTGGTCCGTAGCCTGGGTACAGTCGTCGATATATGTTTGCTTTGCCAATATATTCTTTTCTTTTTATTCCTCCGCTGATAATCCGTCGAAAATATATATCATTAATTAATGGCACCCTATTGAGATTGTGGCGATATCGACGCCTGGGAACACGTGAGGTGTTTTCCGTAATGATTAATCATATTAATGGCCAATTTACACATGATGTTGACCTTATCCAAAACTAGGCAAGGCTGCTGCTGCTGCATGCGCCTTTTTTTTGTGTAATCGGATTACACTGTTCAATTACACGGAGAAAATTTTGCACTTTCGTCGTGTTTCAACTGAATTTATTCAGACATTTTGATAACAAAAACGTGAACAGGTTGTTTCTATAGAATGTGGATATAACATTAAAACGGTCTATTTCAGGGCAACTTGATCAGAGTTATTGAACGTGAAATGATCCCATTTAATCTGAGGGGTAAAGCAGAGGGCGCTGCGCTCAATTTTTCGCGTGTGCCCAGGCCGCCAATTTTCAAAACTATAAATGTAAGAAAATTGACCGGACTGTAACCCAGGCTAGGTGGTCCAATGTAACGAGAGAAGCTAAAAAATCGACGTAAATGGCCGAATGGCCGAACACGTCGTTAATCCAGCGAAGGAACGAACGAGAAGCTAATGTGGGCCACACCAACGTTATTTTCGCAGTAATTTCATGTCCTTGCACTTGGAGATCCTTTTGTTAAGAATAAGCAAACGTTTTCCTTTCATACTTGTTCGGAGATGGGTACTTGAAGCTACTTGCACGTGATTTTTACCTGAAGCGTGTTTTCTAAAATCACACCTGTTAAACCCTGATCGGAACACCTCGTGGCTTTTTTTTTTTTTTTTTTTACAAATTCCGTTTTGGAAATACTTCGATGGAGTGATACAGGGTAAAAAAAAGAGGAACTCGCGGGGAAAATGGCGGAGAATTCAGTTACTCCCTAAAGTAAGCTAGGAAAATTAGAAACAATGTCGAAAGCATTATAATACCTTGATGAAATTATTTCCACAAGTTCAGTAAAAGAAAGTTCTTTGGTGATTTCATGCTTGACAAATGAGACTTGGGAATGTTTCAAACAAGAATAATTCATCTCAGTCGAATCGACGTAATGAACGCTATGATGGTGTGTTATGTGCACGTGGCGTCATTTGGTAAACAAGGTACATGTATATGCAATGGCGGCTACTGAAGTATTTCCGATGTATGTGGGTTTTTTTTTTTTTTTTTTTTTTTTTTTTTGTTTTTTTTTACCAATCATTGGCGGACATGCCCGAGCGAGCGTGTTTTCTGTTGGTTTGGCCCCAAAAGGTGATATGCTACCTCAGTTGGCACAATCGGAGTTATTATTTGTACACAATTGCATGCGCACGATGAGTAATTCGAAAGACAAGAATAAGACGAGTAATTCGAAAGACAAGAATAGAAACCATGCAGAAAGAAATATGACGTCCGTGGCGGGCAGAATTCTTATCATTTATGTGTACATCATAATGATTCCCTGGGCTGATTGTATTTAACAAAACTATAGGAACATTTTCTCTTTCTAAATAAAGACAAAAGTGATCATGGCAAGGTTTAGGTTTTACACCGATGATCGCTATAGTTAGACTCGTGTGTATCTATGTTTGTTTGGTGGGATCTGATTGGTTAACGCATGGCAGTTGGTTCGGATTTGATTGGTCAACGCACATAACATCATTATGATACTAGAATGAATAGGGTTGCCAACACGAAATCAAAAGCACACATAGAATGTAACTAATACATAATCTCCGTGTACTTTTGGTCACCAGTTTGCACGTGTGTGAAGTGTGGTGTGCTCTTAACTTTATCTTGGCAAATCGAGTGTCAATGATGTTACAGACTTGTGTGTATATATGTGTGTGTGTGTGTGTGTGTTCATCAATTAAACTCATCCTTAAGGACTATACACAAGACATTAATGTCGAGTACTTTTGCTGGGTCTTGGCGTTTTATTTTGAGTCACGCATAACTCAAGCAACTTTGGATGACTATGCATCTTTACTTTATTGTACACTCATCTTTTCAAGTAGATCGCTTTATTTATTTTTTTCAAATTGAACGTCGCTGATGGTTTATCTACAGCGGTGTGACGTAGTATTTCACTGGATAAATACTAACAGTTCTGTCGCGTTTTAAAAATTCACATCCAAACGACGTATTGCTCTCTTTATGAATTGCGTATCAAGTAGCTTGGAAGATGCACTTGTACTTTGTGCCTTATACATTATTGGTAATTATATACGATTTGCAACTTGTAACTCTTCAAAATCTCTTTGCATATGACCTTAACACAAACTTTATGGTTTGAGTGCATTTTATGAGTTGCAGCACTTTATTGATTTGGCTCAGGTACCGAATATATGACTTAATTTAATGTTTTAAATATATTATCAAGATTTACAATCTAGACTATCTCGAAATTATTACATAGTTTCTAATTCCAATCTTTCCTTCAATTTGGCAAGAAAAACTGTTGTGTGGAAAATTAGTATATATAAATAAACCAATCAACTAATCCGTACTATCCCTGGAGCTAATGTATATTTGTACTCAGTAACTTCTTGGATAGAGGAAACGTGATCACGCCTTTCACACACCAAGTCTTTATCCCGTGAAAGTTTAATTTTGTTGGTATCTTTTCTCTGGTAAATCGAAGGACCAGCTGCCGCTGGAAAACTGACCTGTTTTGATGGCTTCCACAGAAGTCATTAAATTTACATTTACCGTTTCTCTGCGAATCCTCGACGCCAACGTACGGTTGATTAGGGAAATAGCTTGATTTTATCTGAACGCGTGCGCACTTCTGCATCATTTTAACAGTTGTTTTTTTTTTTACTAATCATCACTAATGAAGTTCTTAAATATGTTATATGACATAGTTTACTTACTGCTGCATAAATCTGATTTTCTATTTAGCTCAATAATTCACACTGTCAAGATGAAAGTCCAAACACACCGCAATTCTCTGGCGTAGTGTATAGGGTAATGGTGCATTTGGGGGATATTCACTTTTAAAGAAACGTGAGATAAAAACGTTTTAGATGCTACCTGTATGTTTTTTCAAGTCATACACTAAGTTTCATTGGCAAAACTTCAGGTTTTCGTACAAAAATAAATGCAATAAAAACCATATCGCCAAGGAGTAAAGTGTCATAAGCACTATGTAACTCAATCATGGGCATCATCTATTTGCAGAGAAATTGTTTTCAGTTGTGTTTATCAAATACATATGTTTCTTTTCATTCCAATAAATAGTTTTCCTGACTTTGAGAAGAAAGAAAATGTTTGAAGAAATCTAAAAATTAATAGATGCTTGAAATCTGTAATGATATTTGCACGATAAGGCGTTATTCTACCCAAATTTCTAGATTTTTTTAAAAATCTCGTCGACTTGTCCTGAACTAGCAGGTTTGTTGCTATTATCTGCCGTTTGTCTCTTCGGAAGGTATTAATTGATGAAATCCCATTGTACTTTGCTTCCAATATTCATTTTACTAACGATCGCGACTTGGTTCACAAACCCGGAAAAAATATTTTGGAACTCTTTCACACACAAACCTAATGCTGGACCTGCTTGCTAAAAACTCGTTCACACACAAACCCAATGCTGGACCTGCTTGCTAAAAACTCGTTCACACACAAATCTAATGTTGGACCTACTTGCTAAAAACTCGTTCACACACAAACCTAGTGCTGGACCTGCTTGCTAAAAACTCGTTCACACACACACACCTAATGCTGGACCTGCTTGCTAAAACGCGTTCACACACAAACCTAATGTTGGACCTACTTGCTAAAAACTCGTTCACACACAAACCTAGTGCTGGACCTGGTTGCTAAAAGCTCGTTCACACACAAACCTAATGCTGGACCTGCTTGCTAAAACTCGTTCACACTCAAACCTAATGCTTGACCTGCTTGCTAAAACTACCCCAATAACAGTAGTCTATCATACAATGTTTTAAATAGCAGAATGAGTCTTGCGTTGCCTACAGTCACGACAATCAATTCCTAAAATCACTTGTGACCGCATTGTTTTCTCCTATGTGTTTATTCATTGGAAGAAGCACACCCTACCTCTGAACCCAACAATACTATGTTGTTGCTGCTAGCAATCCATGGCTGGTCTGCGTCCGCGGATAAATATTTAAATATGAGTCGAAAAATCGTGAGTATGAGCGTTAGAAGAAAGTGGAGAAAATTAGTTTATCAAACCTTAATCTGATTAATTAAAAAAGAAAAAAAAATCATCTGTAGTATCAATTTCATATAAGCTCACTATTGTTATACGTAAAGTCCACCTTAAAGTCACGCGATTGACTTTTTAGGATCTTACTGGGTGCAAGCTGTTTTGCATAATAGTATTTCCTGCACGAGTTGAAGTTTTTGAATTAAACAAAGGTAGATATTGTACAATCTATCTATCTATCTATCTATCTCTCTCTCTCTCTCTCTCTCTGTCTCTCTCTCTCTCTCTCTCTCTCTCTCTCTCTCTCTCTCTCTATATATATATATATATATATATATATATATATATATATATATATATATATATATATATATCGACACGTATTGTATTATCAGACGGAACAATTGCTGCTATATCGCACATTTTTTCTCTGCACTTTTTAACTATAACATTAATACCCTGAAATACATGTGTCATTTGTTGGTCTTTAAAAAGAAAAAAGACTCAACTTGCATGTGGCAGGATAATAAAGTCATAGAAGAGAAAATATGTTCCTTGGGATTCGATCTCGAGACATCTGTCGAACATTTCGATCACTCTAGCGGTTGAGCTAATCTGAAAACGAGGTTCACCATGGTGACATTTTCAGACGATCATATAGTAAATATGGTCAAAATATATATATATATATATATATATATATATATATATATATATATATATATATATATATATATTTCGTGTAAAGAGCAGTCAGATACCTCCGGGATTTGTATTGAAAATGATACCATTTTAGAGAATTCTTTGGAGCAACGTTTGCGGAGGTACTACATTGAGATCTGGGATAAATATTGCAATAGTGTTGGGAAAACTCCCTTTAAAATTGTAAAATTTTACAAAATATCTTTTTAAATTCATTCTTTTAGTTGAATTTATATATGCAATTTCGCTATTCAAGGATTTTTAAGAAAATAAAAGCTGATTAGTACAAAATATGTCAAAATATTTTACCTTCTTGAGGTTCAATTTTTTAGTTTGAAAACCGGCCATCTTAGGGACAAAATCATATAAAATACCGCCTTGTTGTCTTCTAACTCAAAATTTAAATGTAGAGAAGACAAACTCATTTGACATATTTTGCATTAATTATCTCTAAACTTTCGAAATAGGCAAGAAATTTTAATTGCATCACGAATTGAAACTCAAATAGGAAACAAATATGCAAATTTGTTTAATTTATTATTTTTATTTTTATTTTTTTTTTTATTTATTTATTTTTTTTTGGGGGGGGGGGAGCACTGTAGAACAAAATGTGACCATACAGCATATGGGAGTATCTTTGCAACGTTTTTCCCGAAACAAATTTCTATTAAAACGCTATAACTCTAGCAATCAATCACGCATGAACTAGACTGTACTCGAAAAGTAAAAGTTACTTTTCTGCCCGAAAATGTAGAATGCGGTTTAAAACTTGCAATGCTTTTATAGCAATACCCCGAATTAACATACTAAATGTAGTGTTTTCAATACGCCAGATTAGGGACAGTATGTCAGATGATTTGGGATTGAAACACCAAACCTTATTTTGCTCTTTCTGTATTTTCTAACATATCTTAATCAGACTTTCATTTTACAGATATTGAAAGGCGATTCTAAACTCGTGTAAATATGTGGCGCTATAAATTGACGATACACTTCATTCTAACGCCACGAATCACGTCAAGACTCGGTCAGGGACGAATTCGCATCAACCCAGACTTGTTCTTTCTGTGTAAATATTTACTTGTTTAAGATGTTACATGGGACATTTAATAAGCAGATATAATTATTATACCATTTTTCTCATAATGCATGAGTGTGTCCATAACAGAAGAGGTTACAAAATACACTCCGATTAACCGAAGACCCCTTGGCACTATACGTCGACCTTTGATCTCTTGTTTTGGAAGCTCAACATTAGCGTTAACGTCGATGACGTTACCAAATTTTATAGGATTCCAGATCGCTCAGTTCTGGAAGTTTCCGATACGACAGAATTGTTAAGAGGCCTACATGCAAATTAATTAAAATAGTAAATAACTGAATGAACATCTTAGTTATAGTAGTATGAGACTTACTAAAGTCATGAATTTTGCAGGTAGACATAAGGCCGCCTTATTAATTAAATTATTTGATTTCAAATAGAGAAAAAAACTGTATACAAAATTTGAAGTATATTGTTGAAATTACTTCAAGGATTTAATTTTGTATCAGTCATTTGTATTTCTTTTTAATTACACGGATATGGCATGAAATAGTGATGTCATGTGGGGTGAAGGCTGGTTATTACACAGCTTTTATTATACTCAAGTGTCAAAACGACGCTCTTCGATCGACAGCTTTCAGCAACAATGAGTTCATTTTCTAATATGAATAATAGAATTAATGTAATTTTCATATGAAATATAATCTCGATTTAACCCAGAAAGTCTAAGAGATGTTTTATAATTAGACTTGTTCAATACGTTTCATACAAAATACGCGTTTATGTAAGATTGTCTGGATATATGTTCGCATGGGATGGTCAAACAATTTTGAGAAAACGCATTTGACTGTTTGAGGGCCGAGTTTGTAAACAAGCCGATTGGTCTATATATTCAATTTAGCTTATGTTAGACAAAAGCTATAATTGATTAAGGTACTTGCAGCTTAGTGATCACCCTGTATCAAAGTATCGTATATTCTCGCGTATAAACCGATATCAACTGCAAACTGCATAGACCCAGATCTGCCGTCCCATAAGATCTGGGTCTATGCAGTTTGTAAGGACTAATCCGTAGAACAAACAACATAGACCCTGATCTGCCGGCGCATTATGGGACGGCAGATCAGGGTCTATGTTGTTTGCATTTGGACCTGGATTTTACGCGAGTACAGTCGGTACGTGTGAAAAATCTAACAAAAACTTGGCTGCGTTTTTGTTCCACGGAGTCTCAGACCAATAAACCTTGGTCTGCATTCAATACACTTTTTGGTTTATACATACTCTTCAATTATCGAAAACAGTTTTGGTTTGCTGAGGTACCAGAAGGTAGTCAAAAGTCCTTTCTTTAGCAACAGGCGCCGCCGCTAGAGGGCACTGGCGATCAAGATTAACATTTTCTCAAAATGTCAACCTCATTACACCTGGTACTTTCTCCGCTTTTGTATGTAAAAAGCCAACATTATTATATCCGAATGTATTCGTGGTTGAAAGGTCAAATGTCTATATTTAGCGTATATGACATTGGGCCTTTTCTACAATAGATTCGGCAGAAATAAATGAAAATCAAATTTTTCAAAACGCAGAAAAACTAAATAAACGAACATATACGCTCACCTACGCCTACTTTTTAAATACTTTGGAGTTCTTTTTACGAGAATAATGGTAAAATGTGTGCGAATATTTGCGGAAAACCCACGAATTACGTCTTTTTTAAAGATGACCCATGCCAGCACGAACGGTAACTCTTCCCGGCACAAGGGTACGTACAAAATGTAAACAATGCAACAATACGAGATAAATTGAGTTAAAACACGAAAACTTGATTTTATGAAATTGCAGACGTTTATACCAAGGAATCGGATTATACAAACGTATTGTCATTTCATTATACCAAATTTATTACAAAATATTGGTACAACTTTTGTTGTGTAATGTATTTTCGAGGTTAGAGACTCGACGGGTTATAATGATATTGATAATATGTATGCGATTGTGATCACTTAGATTATCAATGTCAGATCATCTGTTCAAGGTACGATTCTTATCTAGAGATAATGGTATTCAAATTAAAACATTCATGTTTAGTAGGGGCGAAAAAGAGGTAAAAGTTAAACTATTTTTCAGAATTTTGAAGAATGAAAAATTCATTTCATGACATTTTTTGTGAATATCAATATGAATATTGTCATCATAAAGAACAGAAAATTGATCTGTAGCATTTCTCTATTTAAACAAAAACATAATCATAACTATTTCTTGACAACCAACTCAGTACCAGAAGTAGAATTGTGGAAGTATTCAAAGTAAGTTTTTTTATGTTTGTTTTGTTGTCATTGATTTTATTTTATAGATATGAAAACTGACGAAAAATATCTTATCATAACTAAATTCTAAAATGGCAATTGTTATTTACTAAATTGTGATTTCAGATTAATGTATATATATATATATATATATATATATATATATATATATATATATATATATATATATATATATATATACAAGAACACTGTAATGCATTTGCACTATTGCTTTTAAGAGTAACATACAATTTAAACTTTTGTATGACTAATGATTAATGTATTTCATGCAAAAATGTTAGGGGTACTCAAAAAAAAGTGAATTTATTCTTGGAGCTGAACGTTCACAAAACATTTATAAATAACCATATGTATATTGTATGAAATATGCAACTTTGAGCATGAAATAACATGATGTCAAGAATTTGCAAAAAGTGACCAAAGACCAATATTAACAATGGTGGATGGCTCATGTGTTTGAATGCTTCCTGGGAATTTATTTGAAAAAATATCATAAAGATGGATTCATTTTTGAATAATGCACACTCAAATTATGCAGAAAACATTCCATTTTTAAGAGCAACATATAATTTCAACTTGTGCATGACTCAAAAATATAGTATTTCATGCAAAAATGTTGGGGGGGGGGAGTCTTGATCAAATAGCACAGGGGGGCTTCTGAATTACCTGGAACATAGAAAAAGTCAATTTATTCTTAAAGCTGAATGTTCACAAAACATTTCTATATAAACATATGTAAGAAATATGCAAATTTCAGCTTGAAATAACATAAGGTCAAGAATTTGCAAAAAGTGCCAAAGACCAATATTAAAAATGGTAGACGGTACATGTGTTTGAATGCTTCCTGTGAATTTATTTGAGAAAATATCATAACGATGGGTTCATTTTTGAAATCTGCACACTCAAATTATGCAGAAAACATTCAATTTTTGTCTATTCTATAATTCTGAAAAAATCATCCCCTGTTGCTACTTTCTTATGGGCCATGAGTCTAACGTTGTTGGTTTGTGAGGTTTAACACCATTTTTCAGCACATGATAGGATATACATGGCGGCCAGTATATCTGGTTGAAGAAGAACCTGGGCAGATCGTGGGAAGAACCACCGACCCACGGGATCTGTAAAGGCGAGCGCTCTTAGACCCAGTGCTGGATTACCCAATAGGTAGACTAAGCACGTGCTTCGGACACCAGCAAAGCAGGGGCACCAAAAAAAAAAAGAAAAAAAAAAAAGGGAGAAATAACTTGATTTTTTATAAAATTTCATATGGAGAGCACCATAATCTTTTGAGTGCTTAGGGCCTCTAAAGTTCTTAATCCGGCCCTGCTTAGATCACTCGGCCACCTGGGGCCCCGAATCTAACGTACAGTTTAGCATCCTCCACAATAAAAATAAGTACCTTAGTTGTCAGAGGTAATCAATTAAAGTAAAACATTTAAATTTGAAGATCTCACTTTCCATGCAAACTTACAGATTAAACGATCATGAACCTTTTTAAAACAAAATAGCGATCAATAAGTTAAGCCTATCAAAACATCATTAACACCGGCCACGCAGGTGATTATAATTACGTCACTGATACAAGTCGTTCATTTCATGTACGAGTGTCTTAGAGTTTACACAAATTTCGTTAAATAGAATTACATTTTATGGCAGAACTAGAGATACCGGAGCATGTCTACTTGAACAATAAGATCACCATCCTCCCTTACACGACACCTTGCGGTCGGGCTGGGAAACATAACTTTCCTCATGTAAACACGGCATCTCAAACGAAGCGTATTGAAATTTATGTGTGATCTAAAGGAAGTGTATCAAGCTTCAACTGTCAATCACTGTGGTGTGTGCGTGTGTGTGTGTATACATATATATCAGAGGTACCTTATCAAACCTGATACGTATTTTTTTCGATAGTAACTAAGTGCAGTATACTCTATGTCAAATCTGAGTTCCTTTTCGTGTCTCATCACTAGAAGACGATTTGAAATCTCAGTAGTTATAAAATTAGGTGATATATTCCATATTATAAAACATTTTCTTGAGATCAAATGTATTTAATTCAATCTTCATATTCCATATGTATGTATCATTGATAGTAAGACCATTCAGTTATGATGGTAAATTGCCTCGTTCTGAAAAGGGTGTATATATGGAGACAGTCATTTGACTTTATATTAACATGATTCATTATATTTTCAACATTTTTGTCGTTACTGACACCACAATACCAAATGAAAGAATATTGAAATGAAAACGAGACAAAAATGAAGAATATTGATTTAACAGCTAAAAATGGGGAATCCTGATTTCTCATGTGGCAAAAGACATTATATATTGAGACAAAATGAACGTTTCCACAGATGAAACTGGCCAAAATTACCCACTATTCAGCCAAATGTGTTTATACACCAGTTTACCGAATGTGCTCATGTCAGCAAAAACTATTACCGTTTCCATTTCCATTTTAATTTAAAAAAGTGATATTATATTGACTTCAAAATGGAAACGTGCTTTCACGACGAAATAAATGACTCCGAAAAACGTTGCCAACATGAATTCATATCAGCTAAAATTTCACGAAATAAAATAAGAAATCATTTGTATACTATCATGGATTATGTAAATGCAATTTAAGACAAACCGGTGCTCCAAGTATACAAAACTCTAGATCAGGTATTAGCTGGGTCATATATTGTAATGATGCCTGTTTGCAACTAGTCTGTTTTTCCAATACCCACTCGTGTACATTATTTAGTGGTTCAAACATGACTTCCGTTGTCATTTCACGCATTTTACTTTTCCTTTACTTTACAATCGTCTATCACTCACTCACTTATATATATATATATATATATATATATATATATATATATATATATATATATATATATATATAGAGAGAGAGAGAGAGAGAGAGAGAGAAAGAGAGAGTACACTCTGCTTCGTTACATCCGGACTTCATTGTAACCGAAACCGGAAGTGCAGGGTAGACGTTTATCCGGAAATAGAAAAAGATATGATTGGTTTCTAGTATTTAGGATAGTTTTTAAGTATGTATCGTTCGGTTCAAAAAATTTTTGTATTTTGCCTGATAATTAACAAAATAAACTATACCTACTTCCATAACTCGGTATGGCAAATCTCGACGCCTTTATTTCACGGATGAACAGGGATTGTAACCCAAACTCCATTATTTAAATTATGTGTCAACCTGCATTGAATGCATAAAATATGGTCAGATTTGTTCAAAAATACGACTGCAATTGCAATTTTTGTATACTTTACCTTTACAGAGATCCCATGAAAGGGGGCCAAAAAATAAACACTTTTTGCAGGTGGTTACCACATTGGCATCCTATGTGCCAAGTTTAGTGAATTTCCACCCACCGGTTTAAAGGACAAAAACAGACGAACGGACGAAAGGACGGACAGACAGAGGGCATCAAAATATCCCACTCTAAGGCACAGGTCCAATAATATTTCGAATGGTTAAGTTTATTATCAATCGACCAGCCATCCTATAAAGCAAATCATGTGTTATAATCACAATTATAACATTATTAACTAATAATATCATTATTTGAATAGAATTTCTGCTACATGTGGTCAATGAAATTAATGATGTCAGGAGAAATATGATGACAAAAGCCAGTTATTTTCTTTTGCTTTTATTGGCGCTGTGACTCCAACCCCACCCCCGAGAATATTTGCAAATAGACAAGAAAAGGACTATTTCTTCACCATCACTATCTCGTAATTTGATATAATCCACACTTTTCGATTAAAAAAAACATTAACGCTTTTTTTTTCGATTCTAAACAGCTCGGAGAATCCATCCTAATTAAGATACTTGCAAACATGGAAGGAAGGAAAATGTAACAAACTTATATGTACCAAATAATTGTTCAAGTACAACAATAGCGCTTCATTTAGCAACATTAGGAAATGTTCATAATTATTTGGTCTGAAATGAGATGGTTGGTGATAACAGAAATTTCACTAGAAAAGAGAATTAGATGCCTTCGGCACCTCAACAATGTTTCGTAATATCCGATAATTCACAATGAGCTATACCGTTACCTGCGGCAAGCCTCTTTTCTTATAATGAAACTTTTATACATCTCGTGATATATCAAAGACAGAGGGTTATATATTTCACATAAATATAATGTAACGTGCCTTTGGAAGTGTTGGTATAAAGCAATTTGATGTACCGATACTGTAGGTAAATCAAACTGTGATTCTTTCATGACCTATGAATACTCATTTTACTATAGTTTCAAGAGTAGACAATTGCTTTATCCTTTCTAGACCAGTGATGAATTTCCGCTTATTAGTAATTAATAAAATAGGAAAATAACAAGAACAAATATTCTTATTCACCGCTTAATCTACAATTTGCAAATGAATAAAACACGTTACACAATTTATTAGATCTCTCTTTTCTCTCTCTCTCTCTCTCTCTCTCTCTCTCTCTCTCTCTCTCTCTCTCTCTCTCTCTCTTGTTGGGTTTGTCTTTCAGTTTTACAGAGAGACAGACAGACAGACAGAGACAGAGACAGAGATTCATGCATTTTAATTTTTTTAATGAGCTGTTTAATAACCTTGTTATTAGTTACAGCAACAAACAAATAAACAAAAAAAAAAATAGATTATAGTATGCGTGTGCCAATGAACTTACAGTATAGCCCTCGTTTCGATAGGCTTTTGCAACTTTGTATCGCTGGTATCGTCTAACACTACAGAAATATACCATCCAAAGTGTGCACATACCAGTCTAGCAACTCGGGTTCTTGTAGGTTACTTGGTATACGTTTAAAGTTTTAAACCTATTCTTTTTTCTTACTCTTACTGCACATATTTCCACGTATTTATTCCTTTCCTTATGAGAGAGAGAGAGAGAGAGAGTGTGTGAGAGAGAGAGAGAGAGAGAGAGAGAGAGAGAGAGAGAGAGAGAGAGAGAGATTGGAAAATAGAATAAACGAATCTTATGGTCAGTAGCAATGGTAAGTCAAGCATAAAAATGAACTGGATCAACTGTAAATAACATTAAATGTTTTAATTACCTCCTCTTTGTTCGACATTTCGCTTGTCCTGTTCCTTCTCGGTAAGACGTACTCGTAGGGGATTCTTGGATACAAATGGCCGTACTTCACTGATTGGTAGGTTGGCAGTGCAATGTTGGTACATTCTAAACGAGCACTCGGGTTTGAATGTCAAACGTCTCTTTATTTATTTCAATAATATAAATGAAATAGAAGGTCATGAAAAGAAGCAAATTAACAAATTCTTGGAATAGATGCAGAACTACATTTTTTTTGCTTACACACCATGCAGTTACGTGTTGAGTTAATTCTCGTAGTCTGGCCCTTTGGGTCGTCATCGTCGCCCCGGGCGCCATTTACCCTTAGTACGCCACTGACAGTATTAAACGAGAAGACATATCTTTCCACACAAGACTTTAAGAATAAACTTTAATCAACCTAAAAGAAAAACGAAAACTTCTAACTCAATATATCATTGAAACTGACTATGCAGGTTTTGTTGTAAATACACAACTGATGCAAGTCATATTTCATGGATATCTCCAATTTACAATTTTAAAAAAATCGTTACATAGAATTACAGTTCACGGCAAAACCGCAGATACAAACACATGTCAACATAAACAATAGTGTCGCTGTCCAACCTTACGCGCACGACACCTGGCGATCAGGTTATATATGAGATAACTTTTCCACGACTAATCAGGGTCTTGCAAAAAAAAAAGCGTATTGAAGCTGGCAAAGAGGTTGTTTCAATCAAATTTCGATAAATATACACACATTTGATATGGGGAAAGACCACTAAGTCAAAATATTGGGAGCAAAACAACTGCTTTGTTTTCTATGCATTAATAAGATTTGTTAAATATTTAATTTCGGTATCTTTTAAACAACCTTTCATAATATCTAAATATATCATTTTGCGATTAAATATGTACAATTTGCTATTTCCGTTCAAACATCACACAAAAAAGTCTCAACTTTGAGCCACGCTATGAAAAAACAACACACACATTCTATGAGGACTCTATGAAAAAAAACACATATCCTATGAGGACTCTATGAAAAAACAACATACACATTCTATGAGTACTCTATGAAAAAACAACACACACATTCTATGAAGACTCTATGAAAGAACAACACACATTCTGAGGACTCTATGAAAAAACAACACAAACATTCTATGAGGACTCTATGAAAAAACAACACACACATTCTATGAGGACTCTATGAAAAAACAACACACATTCTATGAGGACCTGTTTGAACTTGTATTTTGTATTCACAGATCTCATTTTCACAGAAATTGCACGAGATCCAAGAATCGGCGATTTGTAGAAAATATTTCAGCTTGTTCTTCAAAAATGAAGTGAATAAACCATTTCATATATATGTCACCTTTTCAGCTCTATTTTTTACGAATTGCAGGAAAAATTCCGTGATCTAATTTGGACCTTTTTATTTTCATGTGTTAAGGGCACAAGTTACAAGTGAATGTATGTATGTTGAATAATCATGTATGTACGTGTTCATTTTTGACATTTGAACTCGAGTAAAATAAAATTGGTAACAAAATTCGTGCTTACAAATTCCTATAATGAGGTTGGCTGGAGGACGGGATACTTGACGAAGAAATGATCACAAGGTTAATGCTGATAATTCGCCACGTATTCTTCACGAGAAATGAAAACTTTAACATTTTGCTAAGTCACGGCTAGGTTGCATGTGTAACTCTTTCAAAAGTAAATATCTATAACGTCTAGGATGACCTATTTTTAATTGTCAGATGATTTCATGCAGTTTCTGACGGACCATTTAACAAATTTGTTGTTATCTAAACAGCGTTCGAATGCCGAGGCGTTGAAATTATAACCGTCTATAAAGATGGCTTTTGCGATATGACACAGTATTTTCATGAAAGAGACTCCTTCGAACATTACCGTCTAAACTTGCTTATAAGGTTAGTCGAACTGCAAACAACATAGACCCTAATCTGCCATGGCATAATGCGCCAGCAGATCAGGGTTCATGTTGTTTTGTTCTACTTATTACTCCTAACAAACTATATTGACCCATATCTGCCGGAGCATTATGCGACGGTAGATCTGGGTCTATGCAGTTTGCAGTTGGACTCGACTTATAAGCGAGTGTGGACGGTATGTATGGGAGAGATTTACCTTAGTGTGATACTTCTGCAACTTGGATTTGGAGATGTTGAGGCAAATACGTTCCCGCGATGATTATGCCTGCTCTGTGTGCATTGAAATAACATTATATCCAATCATCTTTTTTCTCTTGATTCACAATGCACGGTGCTTATTTGGTGGGGTGGATAAGAGCGGTTTTATTTAGCAAATAGTTTTAAAAGTGATAAAATGCACATGGTATGATCATTTTGCAGGAACCATTGAATGAGAAAAATTAAAAACGTTACCCACAACAATTTGTCCCGTTTTCAAGATGGCTAATGCGCCTTTCAACGATTGCCAAAATTTTTTTATTTGTTATTTTAATGAATCTAGAAGTTACAAAAGAGAAAAGTTGTCCAGGTTATCTATGAAGTTCCAAATATACCATTCAGTGAATTCGCATACATTTCAAACCATTTTAATAATATGGAGATTATTTTATTTTATTCTTTCAACCACGACTAAGGTATTTTTCTTTTAAAGTTTATGTGTAGAATATTTCTACCACGTCCCATGCTCAGGGCCGGATTAAGACCTTTGGAGGCCCTAAGCACTGAAAAGATTATGGTTTGTTTTTTTGTTTTATTTTTCTTTTTTTTTTCTTTTTTTTTTTTTGTGTGCCCCTGCTTTACTTGTGTCCTAAGCACATGCTTATTATGCCTAATGGGTACTCCATCACGTCCCATGCTTGTGCTAACATCTGAAGTATTTTTGCATGAAGCCGCTCCACTAATTTTATAAATATGAAACATAAGGATACATAATAGTGATGTCAATGACAAAATTTCAAGAAGTATAATTTTTGGCGAACTCAGTGCGAGAACTGAATGTGAAAAGATTTTATTTATTTAAATGACAACATTGTGACACATTATACGTTTTTCTAAACAGCAAAGTGCGAGGATTTTTTTGGCGAATAGCAGAATATAATGTATTGACGAAAATGTTCGTATTCAACAATACACATGTTGTTGTATTTTAGTTGGACAATCAGAGAGGCAAGTATGTTAGATAACTGGTATTGGAGACGAAAGTACACAAAACGCAAAAAAGAATGACAACATTTTGGAAAATGAATAAAACCTTATCATAATTAAATTTTGTCATCTCTCTGGATGTGTACTTAATGGGAAAGAAGTAATATTATTGTCCCAACCACAAATTATTTTGTTACAGTGTAGAAAATAGATCATAAATATGTAAATTAGCATGTGATAATATATGTTATAACGTTGCTACAAAAAAGTGTTATATCAAGCAGTTTCATACAAAACATCCAATTTAAATATAAGTATACTTACTAAGTTTGGTTAAATTCAATTGAGAAACAGAGCTTTTGAAATTACAACCCGTACATTTTTGCTAATCAAATGGACGATTCTTCAACGTGAAAAATGTGAAAAACTTATCTTGCTGTTTTTTTTTTTGTTTTTTTTTTCTCTTTTTTTTTTGGGGGGGGGGGTAAATGTTGCAAAGTACATGCTAGATCATCTAATGTGAACCTTAATTAATGAAGATTGTTTTGTACATCTAACACGTCAAATATTTCGTCAACATCAGTTCAAATGATAAAGGTTAAAATTTATTCTATTGTTAGTGTTGAAACAAGCATTAAGTTCGCTGACAGATGAGAGAAGGAACGCAATGAACGATACACGAGTTACACATGGACATACCATAAGTGCATTGTGAGATAAACACACTGTTTTGTATATTAGATGCACTAAACTAAGAAAAGTTCTAAATTATACAAGTGGGTTAACTTGACTCAATTTACACAGATAAAGCAAATGCAGTATAAGATTTATCATGAGAAAGGCAAAGGAATGCAGAGGGCATCTGGAGTCATCTGAGAATGCCTGAACCACAGCCTAGACTATTGAATACAATCAGAGTCATATGGTCGCTCAGTCACGAAATCTCGTTTGCACGGGATTTTATAAACTCAAACTCGAAGTTCAGTACTTCAAATCTTTGGCAAACATTACTACAAATAAAGAAAGAAAATACGATCATAAAATAGTATTTCCTCTATATATGTGCACAGTTTATTTCGCAGTCTTGAGTTTAATTTTAATTCAAAATTAAAGATTCTTTATTTGCTCTTTAGCATTACATGCTCATCGAGTAAAATACAAAATGTTTTGTGAATATTGAAGAAATATGTAACAATAATATAAAACTGAAAGACAAATTCACATAAATTACTACTGAATTCTATTTTAGCATGGATCAGATTACATGACTTGTTTTTTTGTTCTTTAATTTATGCGTTCAGGGGCTTGAAATAGTTGGAATTGTCAGAAAGCCTGGGTTGCTCTAACAAGACTAAAATATCTGTGTTGTTTTTTAATATAAGTGATCAGTCAATAAGCTGCAAGAAAGGATATCGTGTGTCAGCATTTATATCATATCGGTCAACGTCTTGGCTTGAACCGTGTAATAGATTATTAACAATGTTTGCCTTGTTATTTTTCACTCAATATGCGGTATCCTTGACACTGCGGTCATGTTTTTTCTCAGTAAAGTGTTACTTAATCCACTCGAGAAATCAAGCTGATTGTTTAATCTTGTCGTGTTTAAGTAAATACTAGCTCCTGTCATCCAGTCTAGGTTGAATGAAGACAGTTTGTATTGGTAGGGGGTTGGGAGGGGGAATGAGGGGGGGGGGGAGGGGATAGCAAGAAGCAATGTGAACCATACAAGTTACTGTTAGGTATAGTGCGTGTAATCTGTGTCAGGTATTACTTGCATTCTAAGGTGTGCAATTCGTGTACATCTGTTGACAATTTGAAAAATTCCTCCAAAATGGAACTCAGGGGTTAAATATTTCAAATACTGAACCCCTACATCGCTAATGCTGCTGAACTGTTCTAAGTTTACTTCACAAAGCATATCTACATGTGACTAATTACATGTATACAAGTCTGGGGAATGTTAATAAGTGGGAACTTAATTTTGGCTGTAAGTAAACCGAGTTACTTATTTTTCCGTTCCAGCAATGTGTCAATTTATGTGGACTATTTCGTCATTGTTTAAATTACATTAGTTCCTCGCTTTAACGAACGATTTTGACTCTATACGAATCACAATAACAAGGCATTCTTTAGAACAAAATACTCTCTTTGCGTATTCTCTTTCAGTATAAGTGTTCTCTGGAGTTCGATGTGGGTGTCCGTTATATCAAGGAATTATTAACGGCGAGATCCGTTATAACGAGGGTTCACTGTATATTCTACAAGTTACTTTCTGCAAAGCTATTTCTCTGTTACCGTGTCTTTTTTTTTTTTTTTTTTTTTTTTTTGTCGGCTTATATTTAATACTGCGTTAAACAGTCTCCACATCTGCTGACTTTTCTGACAAAATACCCAGTCATCTCCGTTTTCAGACGCGGAGATGATATGGGCCGGCGTGGGGGAATTTTGCAGAAAATGAGGTTGCATTGGAAGAAAGGATGTATTCCATTCCATTGCTGCGTATAGAGTCTTAAATGGGTAATCCACGAAACCATCTTAAGAAAAATATGGAATCAATATTTAACATGAACACGAGTCGTATACACCGTGCTAGATCGAGTGTATGCAGAAAATATGGGTGGAAAATATGCGTTATCGACAACAGTTTTGATGGCAAGTATTTTCTACTTCTAATTTTAACTTACGGAGAAAAAGATGAACTTTTTCCGTTGGGGCAGTATCCCAACATCTTCCTGCGGCATAAGTCAGTCCAGTAAGGTGGGTGTTTCTTTTTTTTTTTTTTTTGTTTCTTCTCTAAATTCGCCTCGTTTGTGGTCTACCCAGTAACAGGCATATTTTCAGTTACATTGCACATATTCTAAACTCGTGTCACAACGTGTACTTGTCATTATATTATATTCCAGATTAGGATTTAATAGCTGTACTGTAAATAAGGTCTAATATGGAATATAAGGACCCGTATGAGCCGTGACACGAGATCGGAAGTAAACAATATTTAGTATACGACGCGAGATTGAAAATGTCTCTATATATGCAGAAGACGATTTGGGCAGCTGACTAAAAAAGGCAATTTAGAGAAATATTAAAACTTGATTACAGCGATAGCTATCTGGAAGTGAAGATGGATGGATGTTCGGGCTAACCTTGCACCTAATATTTTGCTTCCTAAATGAAAGTAAGCTCTTGAAAAATTCCTGACATAAAAAACCTGGCAAATTTCGTTTCCGCACATGATCCATATACTTCACGCTTTGCCCTCGAAATGAACAGCAAATAACCAAACAATAAAAAAAGAGATTTCCACGACAGATGAAACTCGGTCTAAGACGCGAGGGGAGGAGGGAGGCAGATTCAAAGGTTGTCATCCGAAGCAAATACTTTCATTTTGCATTCATTAAGAGAGGTCACGGGGGGTGGGGAGAGGGGGTTATCAACATTAGTAGCATGTTCCAGTAAATCGAATTTATAGAGGTGTGTACAGATGAATGTTGCTCTCTTTCGTAAATGTGGTCTCATTATGTTTTTTCTTCGCCAATTTATTACCTGGAGTGTATATCCTGCGATGAACTTGTGTGTAATGATGATAGTCTACTGATGCTTATCTACCTACCTACATACCTTACTGCATCCATCAATTCATCCGTGCATACATACATACATACATACATACATACATACATACATACATACATACATACATACATACATACATACATACATACATACATACATACATACATACATACATACATACATACATACAGTCAGACAGACAGACAGACAGACATGTATGCATACATGCATGCATACAAACACACAATGAGGAATAATTTTATAAAAGGTATAAAAGGAGCTCACATACAATTATATATATATATATTATTATTATATATATATATATATATATTATTATTATTATATATATATATATATATATATATATATATATATATATATATATATATATATATATATATATATATATATATAATATTCATGTTACGTCTAGTGCTCTCACTTATCACAACGAATCTGGCTCAGTATATAGCTTGTATTGTGCTGCTGTTACCCCCCCCCCCCCTGCACACCTGCTTTAAGTGTTATGTGGCTCTTAATGTAGAGGAAAGCGCTGGGGGGCGGGCCACATGCTTAATTGGTCGGCTATCAACCCGTGCATGCGTTTGCAAAGGGAATCGAACCTCTAACCGCTTAAGTGCAGCGATAGTGTATTACCAGTATGCTTTCTGGGTCCCGAGGCTGGAAGAGCTCTGGTTGATAGACGGGTGATATCATGGTCTGACCGCGACATTAGGCACGTGCGTGAGAAAGAAGAAGAAGAAGAAGGATTACCCTTCATCGCTAACCCTGGGGCTGATCATGACTCCTCGAAAACTTATGTTAAAATCAGCTTTATTTCAGTTTCATTTAAAATCTGTAGAGAGTTTTGAAGAATACAGTATAAAGAAAACAATTATCAGCTCCAAATTTTTGAACAACTGGAGAGAGAGAGAGAGAGAGAGAGAGAGAGAGAGAGAGAGAGAGAGAGAGAGCAATTTTATTTATTCGATATATATGCTGTTTTCTAATGATTAAATCTCCATTTGAGTACCACTCCACTGCAAATTACATTTTAAAAACTGTCATTCCAAAACTGAAAACACACCAAGAACCACACAACTTTATTTAGACTACTCCATGATAATTTGTCTGCTTTTGTCTCTCCCATTAAAATTTTTTTGGTTATTGGTTATGTGATAGAAATTAAAACACAATTTCATATGTAATAATTCTGACACATACCATTGCACAGACACACACATGCACACATTTTGAATGAACACATAATTACCCGTGTAACTAACCGTTGTTTATATTTTTTCATTTCTTTACAATACGGCAAAAAATGAGTATCTCTGCTGAGCACGTACAAATTGATTGAACATTGCTTCCCTGCTTACATGCACACTACCTCCTGAAGAATAATCAATAACCTTGGACCCACTTTTCCTGTGGCGCTACCAATTAAATTCAAGGGATGTAACTGGTCACGTTCCCTCATTTGGTTAGCGTGCGTACACAACTTGTTGTAATATCAAAATATGTACAAATAAAGATGTTCATAAACATATACAGTTACAAATTTATGTTTTCTTAATTATCGGTTATGGAATCAGGTTAGAATGATTTCTTGGAACGGTTTGTGCTCCCAGTGTTCGTGCACTTTTTTGCTGAAGTGGCCACAGATCAATACCTTGGTATTGATAAGTCGCAAATTATAATGTTATTTACGATCTAAGACTCTCTATACCCTAAAATATTTTATTACGATAGCCTGCCTGTGCGTAGTGAACTTTGGTCGTAATGTGTATATATTTTCTTTGTTTTTTGGGAAGTCGCGGTGGCTCGGGGTTGAGGTGTTGGACTCGTGACCAGAAGGGCACGGGTCCTATTCCCACCATTGGATCAGCCCGGCTCTGCTACTGTGGCGTGTCCTTGGGCACGACCCCTTTCTGTACTTGCGTCGGTACTATAAAACATTAAAAAGTGCTGTGCCGTAAAACACCCAAAAACTGAATTGAACTAAACGTCTTTGTTGTTGCTGTTTGGGTTTTTGTGTTGTTTGTTTGTTTGTTTGTTTTCTTTTCTTTTATTTCGTTCTTTCTTTTTTTTTTTTTTTTTTGTTTGTGGTTTTTTTTTTTTTTTTTTTTTTTTTTTTTTTTAGAGGACGAGGGTGTTGCTGGGTTTTTTTTTTAGAAATGAATGGTATTGGATGAATTTTTTATCTGATATGTCCTTGATGTCCTTTTGTAATATTATTGAAAGGAATCATTAGATATGTGTTACTTCATATGATTATATATAATCCAAAAGAAATAGCCTTTATATTTTATACATATATTTTAAAATAATACAAACGTACATTATTAATGAGGTCCATATGCGCTGTCTCTCCTAAACCATCCAATCTAGATCAATTCTAGCGCAGACATTTCACTTTCCAAGGATAAATGCGAATATGATCAACAATAACATTTCATATTGAACAGCTACTGCATTCGCTTGTCAGACAACGTATCCCAATACACTGGTGCGCTATGGATTCTTACATTTGATTTCCTTTTAACAATTACAGCTCAGTCTAAATTGCGTTTAATTTTTTAATACCCTTATATCAAACTAGAATTAAAAACCTGCATAGTCTTTTCTTTTCATCCTAGTCAAACTTTCCACCCTTTTCCAAGGTCAAGCTCTGTTCAGATCACATCAGCCAATCTTCAAGCTTTTACACCGTTCATGGAGTTAACTAATGGCAGTATCACGTAACTTATCGCTATAAAAACAGAAGAAGCTGTAAGAAAAGTAGGTTTTAACACTTTTACCGTGTTTTTTTTTTACACTCGTGTAAATTTGATTTGAAAAGAGAAAAAGTACTCACACATACACACACACACACACACACACACACACATATATATATATATATATATATATATATATATATATATATATATATATATATATATATATTGCAATGACTTATCATTTGCCTAATTGGTACCCCCGTGCATGACGCTGATGCAAAGATATAGCAAATACAATGCAAGCATACATAAACACAAACGTGTTCACATTATGTCAAACTATGCTATCTGTCAAAATCGACAGCTTTCAATAAAGACTTTTTTCCCTATAGCAATTCAAAATGTCCTGGTAGAGCGTTGTTCTTAGTTTATTATTCGTCAACTCGCGGTATGGTTTGACAAGCTGTGCTGCTATTTGAGAGGCAGTCCAATCCTTTCTGCCGTGATTGTACAGATTCATACAGAAGAAAATTTACCTGTCGACATTTGCCGTGCCGTGTAAACGGAAAACAAATTACTGTACTCTGATTTAAATATCAAACAAACAATTATTTCGCTTCGATCCCACATTATTTAATGTGATAAGTATTAGCAGTGACGTTAGTTCTTTGAACAGCTTTCGTCATATTAATCATGTATTTCAGTGCGTAATACATTTATGATAATACATCTGCACATAAATTTCTAATTTATTTCAACTTATTACAGGAATTGTTCATGCAAAAAAGAAGATCTATTTTTAGTTTCTTCCGTATTCCGATGATGATGTTCATGAGAATAAAAAGGTTCGAACTTAGTTCGTAGTCAAATTTAATATAAATAAACGATATCTGTACAGAATACTGCCACTAGATTTTGGAAAAAGAGCATTTGAAAAAGTAGTCAAAGTTTTCTCTAACCTTTATCACCCCGTTTTAGATATTTAGATAGTTGTGTTCGGATGTGAGGTCACATCAGTGGCGGCGCAAGAGTTTGAGGCGCCCGGGGGCAATGTTCTTTAATGTAACCCATACCGTTGCGCCCAGGGGCAATGTTCTTTAATGGCGCCCCTACTTTGCCACAGAGTACAGTTTTTGTGTCAGTTCCCAACCACCAACCTCTCCCACCACCATCTGAGCCCTGAAACCGGCCCGGGGGGGGGGGGATCTCCCGACAGCGCGACCCCTTGTTCGGCAATTGCCCCCCGTCGCACCCCCTCGCGCTGCCACTGGGTCAGAGCGCGTTCCCTATATAAAAAAATATGGAATTCGCCGAAACTTAAGGTAGTTGCATTAAAAAGGGGTTAGCAACATTGCGCGACATTGTATCAAACCGTACCTGTCTGATATCGATAAGTAGAATATTTATCTTCTCAGACATAACAATTAAAATAGAATAAGCCGATATAAATCCAGTACTTACGAATAGATTCTACTCTTCCTGCACCGTTGCTTAGTCACGTGATCACCAAATCTCGCGGAATCAGTATTCGATCGCAATCGGCCTTTTCTCTACATAGGTTGTTTGTATCACGCGATCCTTTGACCTCTGACGTCGAGAAACCATGTAGGCCGCGCGATTTGAATCCCGTCACCACTCATCGAAAAATAAAATGGCAAAGTACGGTGACCAGTGCAAACACTGTAAAGCTGGCTCCTGCGTCGGTTTATTATAGAGACGAAATAAATTTTAATTACTGTGAATGAGAAAATAAACATTCTAATTATAATCGATATCAGCCAGGTAGTGTTCGATACAATGTCGCTTAATTTTGCCAGACCCTGTTTAAAGCGCCTGCCCTATACTGCTTGGTTTTGGCGAATTCCACGTTTTCAATGGAGAATGCGCATTGATCTGCCACCCAAAATATCAAAAATGTGGTGGGATAGGTCGGAGGAAACTGAGATTCTTTGTCTCAGTCAGCAATCTAGGATTTATTTTATTTTCCATATCCATGCTTAATCTGCACGAATAGTTTCCTTTTATTTTTATTTTTTATTTTATTTTTTTATATATTTTTTTTAGAATATTAGTAGAAGAGAGTTAAATACAGAAAGTTAAAGCACTTAGATCTAATTGTATAACACACAACCACTCTAAACAGCGCAAATATGATATCAGTGACGATTCTGTTACGTGGTTAAGCATTATGTAACGATCTGTCACGGTATGCTAAAGGAATGTAAAGCTTATTTTTGAAAATTTAAAACAAGCATTTTTTTTTTTTTTTTTTTTTTGTTTCTTTTTTTTTAACTTTAGTGAAAGCTTTCTGAACTTTGAATGAATTCTCATCGTATGCGGTTTCCTCCCTCACATTGTACGATCGGTACACTTCTAACAAGCAGGCGACAGCCTAACCACAACTAGTGGTCCACAGACCATTCTGTCAGTGACTGAATGCTCCTTCTCAAATATGCTATCTAACTTCTCAATGTTACACTACGGGTCCTGGGTAAATTCCACAGGTTTCATTTATAGATCGAGAGCTAGTAAAAAAGCTCGCGATGTTGCCTGTCTATTGGCTCTGGCCTGATATTGTATGTGGTTGTAGATCGGTTCTTGTTTATCATATGGTACGATTGCACTACGATGACCCTATTTAAAGCAAAAGCACTCAAGCAGTTGTTAGTCGACTGGTAGAGGTTGCCCAGTCGCGTTCGGCAAGAGTAGTAGTATACGAGTGACATTGGCGCTTAGATATGTAGGTTGGGTGCCACACGGTTATAAAAGAGACGTTTTACTCCACTCATTCGTAAGCTGTCAGTTGGGGCCTTTAAGTCCTTCCCGATTACAGGTGTAGTGATAACAGTTACACTACTACTGGGCTGACAGTTGTAAATCAGCGCTTGACGTATAATCAACCAACATAATTTCGTTCGCTTATTTCAGATTTTATTCTTGAAGATTTTACCGAGGCCAAGAAAAAAAGAATTCAGTGGTACTTTGGGGAAGAAAAAAAAACCAAGCGGCATTTATACTGAACTTCAGAGATTTGTTTTGTGACATTTGTGAGCAATTTTTTGGGACCATCGTGTGTAATTTATTTGCAGCAAATATTCTACAAGGACCATAACAAGCCACATGACGGCTACAATGTCGGAGACTGTATTAAGACGGGCTGCTAGCCAAGCAGTTTTGTTGGCCCGCCAAAATATTCGGAGATGTCTTTTCACGGAGTCAAGTCCTCGAACCTCGGATGCTGCAAGCATCACTACCGAAGATATCAGCGACTCCGAAATCCGAGTCAAGACACTGCAGGACATGCCGGGACCACAAGGATACCCAATCCTGGGAACTGCTCCCGAATATTTTCGGAAGGCCAATCGGGGACAGATGCACGACGTCCAGGTAAGGGTAACTTGTAATTTTATTTCATCGGTCATATTTTAAAAGCAATCTGGAACGTTTATTTTACACTCTCAGTGAAATCTTCTGAGACTAATAAATATAAGTGACGGATATTTTGAATCATTTCAAATAGCAACGCACAAATTATCAATAATATTATTGTAAATTCAGAATGTTTTACGGTACGCACAACTGATTTTAGTCCGGACTTAAGGAAAAAAAAAAAATAATAAAACCAGCTATATATGCAATCCAACTTCCTATAAAAAAAAAGTCTTTTGTTGCTTGCACTGTCCTGTCAATCTATTAGATGCAAATAATCAATCTACCTGACTCAGGTTCAGAACATAAAGTTTAAAAATGTCATTTAGTTTTATTAGCACATCGAAGCCAGTATATCTTTTTTTTATTTTAAAGTTTTAAAGAGAGAGAGAGAGAGAGAGAGAGAGAGAGAGAGAGAGAGAGAGAGAGAGAGAGAGAGAGAGATAGAGACTTTTGGGTCACACAGTTATAAACAAGAAAGTCTTATGCTGGCAACATATAATCTTACAAGCACTGAAGACGTTGCAGCAGAATTAATGATACAGGCTACAGAACCTTCTTAGGTCGCAATTTTGCTGCCGGCAAGACTTTCTGGATGCTGTCAGTTTTTTTAAAGGCGATCTCGTGCAGTTAAGATGTATATCTTGTTTGCATGAATATTGATCTGAATTATAATTCACAAACACATCTCCATGTGACCCTAACTGGCTTGTTAAAACAATGTGCCCCTTATGCAATTTTGACCTTTCGTACACCTCCCAAATGTGGTCTTAACAGGTAAGAAGATTGCGCAGACACCCAGTGGGTGAGCTTTTCGCACACCATTCATTTCCTTATTCTTTATTTTATTTTTGTGTTCTCAATTTCTGACAGAACCAATATTACTAATACAAATGTGATTGTGAGTTTTTTATTACCCAGGCGCCACGAAGGCAAGGAATATGTGTATAGTTATTTCATTCAACTTTTTCCCATGTTCTCTCTACCCTTCCACAAATTAATAGATTTCAGTAAATTGTAGTCTTGTAGGACATTTATTTTTGAAGAGAAAGTTTGAAATTAATTGCATATCTTAAAATTTTAAGAAGGCATGTTCGGTTTTTTAATGTATCAAATTTCACTGATAGTTCATAAATATTTGTAAACTAGACTTCAACAAAACAAAATTTAATTATAGTTATAAAAATATTTTTAAAAAAAATGGAATTATGCAGTAAATAGGTTTTGCACTGATGTCAAAATTAGCAATACATTGCTTCGCTGCATATCCTATGCAACCAACACGTCGCTTATTTAAGTTAGCAATCATGACTATGTGATCGTACAAATAAGCGTAACTCCATCCGCTTCTGCGAAATCAAACATGTACAAAATCGGGTAGTATTCTAATCTACATTATCAGCACTGCACTTTATGTAAAGTTCGAAGGAAATATTTTTGAAAAAGTGTACGATTTTTTTTTTATATCTTCATTCCTGGAAAGCGAAACAAATTCACATCTTACGGTCAGAAGGTATACTGAAACGATTAGAGGGAATGAGGCTGACCTCGACTCATTCGGACCACCTCTGCTATTTCTGCGAAACAAAAATATGCCTCGGATGTATGTCGGCGTAGTAATTTACAGGAAAAATTCATACATTTTATTCGCCAGAAATTTCTTTGCACAAAAGAAACTGCAATCTTTTCGGATCACATTGGCTATTTGTACAATTGGATTGACCGTAGGACTGACCGAGAAGTTACGAATGAAAAAATAGTTCGAGGCATTCACAACTTCTCCGTCAATACTTGTTTCATAAATAGCCGAGGTGGTCCGAACGGCAGTTATTGGCATACATTCGAGGTATGATCCGTAGGATTGACCTCGAAGTTGCGAATGCTCCATACTGGGTGATCCGCATTAACTCTCTAGTGCAATAGTTCTCCGACCCGGTTACAGACTCTTGTCAAAAAATGGAGAAAAGTCATCGAAATAAACGCACTTTTCTGCGAACACCCATTACTGGCAAATGAAAAAAGGTCTTTTACAGCCCAGGAGGTATCTCAATAAAAGAGCCTTCATTTCTCCGCATTTGAGTGCTTTTTATGAACTCTCTAGTGCAGCAGTTCTCCGACCTCGTTATGGAATCTAGTAAAAAAAAGTGTGTCAATGGCAAGTATTGCCTGTATCAACAAGGCTATGGTATTTCTTATCGATTTGTAGAGCACTTCTGCTGGCTCGAGTGTCGGCATGCTTCGAAGACTCTTATTAGATCAATGATCCATCGATAGGTTTTTACTTACACTCAGTCACCTCCAGGGGTTTTGATCTGATGCATTAGGAGCAAGCACACTCATCTCTATGTGATCTTGCTTTATTCCTTTATTCCACAATTAATTTTCAGTTTCAACACTGGTCCTTGTTGAAAATCCTCGAGCAGACATCAACTCTAAAGGAAGAATTTGCGCGTCTGTGTGCGTAAACAAATTAGCAAATAAAGAACCAACATGTATCTACACTGTACAATTGACGAATTCCGGAGCTCCACCTACCTACATCCAGCTGTCAGTCTAGCGTTGTTTATTCAGCATTCCAATTGACCGCTGCCCACTCTCACGCTGGGCTCTGTTTTATTTATTACATAATAATGTCTGGGGTTTCTAGGTTGTCAGACCATGAAGTGGCCAGGTAGTAATGGTCTGTCACCTATGCCAATTCTACTATATACCACGTACAAGTCCACACTGTAATATCACAGTGTTTCAACCAATTTTCATGAAATTATGAAATGTTTATGAACAAAAAAGTACTTGTTATAAAGTGGGTCAATTTTCAAAAGAAAATCTTTGATTTAAAAAAAATCGCTATGCTAATTAGTAGGCGTGGTTATTTCTAATTTGGCAATTCGTCAATTTTCGACTCTGGCATCTATCGAAGTGGTATGTGCTAGTTGACTGAGTTGAAGGCATCCAGGCTTGGACGTGTCATTGCTCTTCCAAGTTGTTGGAGGAAACCGTACAAGAGCGGATAATTTAAAACTTGCTGTTTGTAAGAAATTCTAGTACATAACCATATGTAGGAGCATGGTAGCGAGAAGAACAATTTAAACTTAGCCACCTTCAGAGGTTTCGATCTGGTGAATTGACCAGGGAGATTATCCTTTCTATATCCCACAGTTGTTGGATTATCTAGAAAATGATAGATATCTGAAACTTGCTTACATTAATAAACTTAAATGAAAGTGGCATAATAACAGGCTGGAAGACTAATTAGAAAAATAACGCTAAACAGACGGAAATAGAGAACGATGTCTTGTAAACTTGCCACAGGAACTCTCAACTCATTTTACGGTATTGCCTTGAAGACTGAATGATAAATAAATAAATAAATAAATAAATAAAAATGTATTCATCCATGCTGCAAAGCACATATGTCTACAGCCTGTTTACAGTAATTTATACGATTTTCAATGAGATATTATAGTCAGCGTATTCAGAGACACGGACTAACATGAAAAACTTTTACTTGTCAAATTTTTTTCCGCCATCGTCTTTGAAACATATGGATGCCATGCATTCATTATTTATGTGAAGTTTCTGCTTTTATTAAGTATGTTACATACTCATTAATTTTCGATTATAACATATAAGTGTAAATTCCCTCATCTCTTGTATGAAAAATTCACTAAGAAAGTATGACATGAAATTTTGTTACGATGGCGTCCATATGCTGTGCTAAAAAAGGTCAGATGAACTGGTGGCCATTGGTAATTGGTTTGTGTCTATCAAGGATTGACACTTTTCTGATATATCTACAGTTGATGGTGTGCAGGGAATCCCGCTTATTCCGAAACTGATCTTTACTGCTTCTATACTAGCTTAAATCAGAAGCAATTACGCAGTGGCTTTGACCGTCAACATTTTGCATCTATTAATTATATGCACGCAATGCCCGAGTGTAGGTTTTAGAGTTACTTAACACTTTATAGTTCAAACGATGCGAAACGACTATTAATACAGTTTGAATCAATCCTCATTAATAATTTATTTTAGATTGCAAAATTTTAAACTATTGGAAACAAAATCCCCCCCCCCCCCCTTATCTGTCTATTCCATAACCTGTGGTCAATATTATAGGACCAGGCGATTCGGCCACATAATTATTGACATCTAATCCATGGGGATGTAAACAAAAAACAATTTTGAACTTCTGTTATTTCCTGTTTAACCATGAACATTCCAACTTTTTTTGATATTTTCACTGTCCTGATAAAATTCAAAAAAAATAATTAAAACAATTTTATTCGTAAATCAGTCTATTCGTTTCCAAACGCGCATAAAAACGTAAGAATGATTTCAATATGTATTACTGAATTGTCTCCCAAAATGCCTTTTTTCCTTTGCAGGAAAAATTAATCTGAAGAAAATTATACTGAAATTCTTTTGCAGTCAAATTCTAAAAGAGTTGATACTGAAACAGCTTTTAATGATCACATTAAAAATACACTTCTGCGGTTCATAAAAATACCCGTAGTAATTAGCGTTGTTTATCTGGAGCTAACGTATTGTAATTCTAACTTGCTGGAATTTCAGTTTAACGTCACTGGTCTGTTTATCATTCATCACGAACACTACTGATAGATCCCCGAATGAAAGAGGAAACGACTCCGCGGGAGTGAATAATATTCCCTCAAGATCACGATATATCCAGTTCATAAAATATTGAAAAGAAGGGGTCAGGCGTGCGCTAGCGATGAGCTGTAATAATAGATAACAGGGTTGATAATAAGCACGATAATAACAGCTAGGCGGGGGTTCTTTTTGAATGACAATAAAACTGATTTAATCAATGAATCTTGGAGCATCTTTCCATCTTATGGTCCGTTACAAGATTCGAGTTCCGATCAAGTTTAAATGCGGTAAGGGATGAACTCATTTGCACTATTAATTACGTATAGAATACACTTTAAGCCGAGAATGCACTAACTTTACGACAACAAGCTATGTGCAAATTACATATGAAATTTCATGATATGTTCAGTGTATTATCAACAGAATACCGTAGTTATGAATAATTTGTTTTGAAGCTTTGTTTTAATGTTTTTACACTTATACCAACTTGAAATTGCTCTTTGAGTAATGGAGTAGAAGAAAAGTATGTCTCAAGAGGTGCGATTTTGATAATATTTAGCGGAAAAGATTATTCGCTGCCATGGAGTTTTTCAAGTGTAAATGTTCTTCAAGACCCCTATTAATTTTAGTTATGTAAAAGATATAAAGAGTATCATCTTCAGAAAGATGCATTGAACGATTTAACATTCATGGCGTTAATCATACAAGAAGCAAGATACTCTCTCCCACTCTAATTCTGTAGCAAGTGGCACTTTAAAAAAAATTGATTAGAATAAACTTGCGGCAACTCAGAGTTATAACAAAACTGGGTTCAAGAAAATATTTCTGTTTTATGTATATATAATTCTGCATGATGAAGTAACACGAAAACAATACCCTTGATTGGATGAACCATCAAAAGTTTACTATTAATCATATGGCAAGAATCTACCGTGTTTAATCACTTATAAATCGAGGCCCACTGCAAACTGCACAGACCCAGATCTGCTGTCGCATAATGCGTCGGCAGATCTGGGTCTATGCAGTTTGTTAGTAGTAATCAATAGAACTAACAACATATACCATAATCAGGATCTATGTTGTGTGGAGTTGGACTTGAATTATATGCGAGTATATACGGTAAGAGAGAGAGAAAGAGAGAGAGAGAGAGAGAGAGAGAGAGAGAGAGAGAGAGAGAGAGATGTATCATTTTTCGTCATCTCCTGTCCTGGGTTATTGTAGTTCACTAATTGTAAAGTTGAATTTTGCATTCCAGCACAGTTTTAAGTTTTGGGTCTAGTTTAACGCCAATGAAAATGAGGGTGGGTGGTTAGGCTAATTAACATTAACTCAGTTTTTGTGAAATATTTTATATTAAGCGAGTCAGCTGCAGCTGACTGCAATTCTTACATCACAGAATTGTACATTTTGGTGGAAATATGATGTTACAAAATTTATTGCAACTAGTATATCATGTACTTTATTGTTTATACATCACAGAGGACCAGCTTGTTTGTACAAAATCATGTCAGCAAGAATGAATAGATTACAAATTATGTTAACATGATTAAGTTCTTTTCGTAAACGTATTGGTGTGAAAAATTATATCAGCTATCACGTTTGCTGTATGTTCAGGTCATAATAACTGAGTTTCAATATATCTCCTACAAAGCTTAATCGATACACGTGTTTAATAATATAAGAGACTTCTCTAATAATAGCAAACTTATCGCATGCCTTTCTATATGTCTTATGTAACGCTTTACCATAGATTTTCCTTTAAAACAAACTCTCTTAATAGAAACAAAAAGTTTGCTGGAATTGGGTGAGGATAAAATTATTAATGTACGTATATTAAATCGTTTCGTTTTTGGCATATATTCATAAAACTTTTTAATATGTTACTTAAAGTTCGATAGTTCCCAATCTGAATTTCTTTAAAAAAAAAAAAAATTTGTCAAGCATAAACTTGTACTAGTTAGAGGCATGTAATGCGAATAGGATATGAATAAGTGGAGCCCTAGCAAGAGTACAACTGTCCTCATAACAGAGACATCTCATCTCGATTTCGGTTATCCGATAAAAAGCTTTTTATTCCTTCAAAAAAATGTTAATTAGTTCCAAGATGTTCATAAGTTTAAATTTTTAGAACTTTGTAATCGGTAGCGTATAGCCATTGCTGTGCTCACGTGCCGGTAAATGCTAATACATACATTCATCATCAGATAAGTAATTTTCAAACAAAAATTGCTCGTGCGTTTATCCGTTCCTACATCCATACACCACTGGAGAGAGAGCTTTTAGGCAATAATTCGAGTACAGCTAGGTCGGTGTCTATTGAATCCATAAAACCTTTAACCAACAAGTGACTCTTTCATACAATGGTAATTTCCGCAGTCTATACATATGCTGAGAGGACAGCGTGCATTCAGTTGTCTCCTTCAATAATAAAATGGACGGGGCACGCATTTCGTAGCATGTTAGATTATATTATGATTTGATGTTGGGGAAGGAAACACGCCATCTCGATGTTTAGAAGTACAAATGGACGACTGTGAACCTTTTTACAGTTTATGTTGTACAGTTTTACCTACATGCTTTTACACTGACCTGACCTTCTAGGCCCAGTTTTTCTTTATGTCACATTGTTGTAACAGAATATGGATGGAGATGTGTTCCTGTGTATTAACAAGAGTTTTTTGGTGTACACTATTTGCTTGTGTATGAGGCGTAGACCCAGATCTGCGGTCGCTGAAGGTGCCAGGAGATTTGCGTTTACGCTGTTTGCTATCATTCATATTATAGAAGAATCTTACTTCTGAAATATCAAAATATATTTCCACTTTTTGTTAGCACTTTAATAGCACTTCACCCAAAATTTACATTAGTCCGATCAATACAAATATTGGGTTTTTATATCAATTACATCAATTATTAACTGAAAACTGGTAGCTGAAAACGGAAGTGACGTATCTTGTATCATCATAATTTTCTGAAAGCAGATGAATTACTATTAACCTCATTGTGGATATAAAAAGATTCATGTTTTGAGTAGATAGAAAAGACTGTGAATCTTTGAGTGCTTCCTGGTACTTTGAAATGCCGCTGATCTTATCTGGAGCCGCGGTGGCTATGTGGCTGGCATGCCGGACTCGTGACGACAAGGCGCGGGTTCCATTCCTACCATCGTAGCAGCATGTGTCGGCTGCTGTGGCGTGTCCTTGGACAAGTTATTTTACTCCAATTGCCTTGGCACAATATAACATAACCTTCATGTGTTGATGTGCCGTAAACACAAACCAACATTTTTTGTCTCAAAATTTGCATATGCTTCCAAATGTATTTGTTTGGAAAACGATTCTGTATCAAATAATTTAAATAAAACAGGTTTTAAAGACGTCAGTGTTCTTAATAAATAAAGAAGTATTTGGGATTTAAGATTATTACATAAGGACAAGTCACATATTTGGGATTTAAGATTATTACATAAGGACAAGTCACGTATTGCTGCAATAAAACTGTCTTTATAAGGTGATTTTCAGTAAAGAAATATAAACTATTTGAATTTCGTCTCAGTTGTGTTTTATTGCTTCTGGAATATCTTTATATTAAACATCAGCAAAAAGCACCCAGACATTCAAAAATAATTGTTCATTCTTGTACGGCTGTCAGTATTATCAAAATTGCTTCAGAAAGATGTAGAAAACAAAACAAACAAAAAATTAAAGTGGAGTTACGATGATAGGTAACAAGTTTGCCTTCCAGTCTTTCTGTTACTTCACATATTCACATATTAACAATCTGATAATCAAACAGTTTTTGAGAATCGTGTCAAATTTACATCATTTCAATCACTATCTTTGACAGCCTTGTCAATGTTCATTATGATCATAGTTTTTACCATTTCTATGTTTCAAAAAGAAATGAGTGATTCGAGATAGGTTTGAAATAATTTGGCAATCATTACAAGACGATTCTATACTTAACAGTTCAGTTTCATGTACCGAATGATAGCAAACATTTCACCTTCTTCGCAGATCAAATCGATTTTTTAGTTCTTGAAAAGGGCAAATAATGCAAAACACTTCAGCTATGAAATTTGTATCAGCAGGGGCCACTCCGTGCGGTCTTGAAAATGCTTTTGGAAGTGTTGGCTCGTTTCTGATACAAGGAGCTGATAAACGGGGCAGATACAATTCACCGGGGGCACATATAGCGATTTATTTCGAGCTTTTGTCCTCGTTTATTCTGAAATTAATGTCAATGGGTGAGAAATTCTATGGCCTTGTGGCAGTACAAGTTTGATATAGTGACTGAGATACGGAGACGTGAAGTGCATTTAGAGATACGGGAATGTGCACAACTTTAATTGTAGTATTTGTTGATTTTAAAAGAATATCGTTACCAAAGTAACGTTTGCACCATGTTAACTTCTGTTTCGAAAAGGTCAATAAAACGAACTCGGACAAGTTGCAACATACACTCAATCTTGCACGTGTTCATTTCCAGCCTGTACCACAGTGTTTTGAATAGTATGGTACATTGTTGATAGGCAAACATTAGCGGATTTTGATCCTGAATACTAAAATAATCTTAATTCCGAATGCACAAAGTGCATTTGATTAAATATCAACACAAGACTATACATGCATGATTAGAAAAACATAAAATATGAATCTGCGTCCAATTGATTTTTTTTTTTTTTTATCTTTCTTAAGTTCATTCTGGAGCTTTAATTTACTCACAAAAAAAGTAAAAATTCTACCCTTTCGCGCAAAGTATGTTAAGCAGACCTTTTTATGTGGAGCACGAAGGTATTGTCATTTGGCTCATACTTATGCGCGTTTTTTTATTGTTTTTTATTCCACATGTCAACGAATTAACCCGCTTCTAAAAAGCAAAAGAAAATAAAAAAACAATTGGAATGTACTTTACTTATCTATTACACAATACGAGTTTTGATACACTACAGTTTCATGATTTATTGTCTCAGGTGATAAAACTTTTAATTGCATATCATTTACTAATTACAGTTTGGAGGTGTAACTCAAGACACTATACATGCAACAAGTAGCACCTTTCGTGATGCAATCTGACGTAATCTGTGTGTAATATCTTACGCTTTTTTTAACATCTTATCAGTAAACTGAGCCCATAAATTGAATTGTACTCAAGGTAGTCATGTGAGATGAATAACATTTCACGTATGCTATCAACAGTAGACATTCCCGTATTGTAACAGCACGTGAATAACAATGCTGAAATCGATCATCGAAAACAATGCAGCCATGACGGATAGACATCAGTGATCCAGGAATTTGTTATGAATACTTCCTATAAAAGTTTTTTTTTTTCTTCAAGAAGCGGAGTACATACCAAATTCGACTTTATTCGCTGTTACATATTTGTATCTCAAGTTAATAATAAGTATATATAAGAAGGTGTTGCGCATACCAGAAAGAATTCAGAATGTTCCAAGGTTCATAGTGTAAAACAGAAAATGTATGGTGATGTATTTTCATTTAAATGATAGTTTAGATATTTATCATAAGCTTGAAAGAAAGTAACCAATGGCAACCAATAGCGCTATAAAAGTGGTCTTTTTCTGGTGAGGTATAAATTATCGTACCGATAAACACTTTCAGTGTAACAGCCATCATAACCTTTGAAAGATGAAGAAAGATGTGTATGTCTGGTCTATCAATAACAAATAACGATCATCATTTAATATCTCTTTAATATCTCGGAAATATTATTTACTAATGTCATACCATTTGACCGGTTTAAAAGGTGTTGAGTACCTGTGCTTGTTAGCGGAGTTGTCAAAACAAGCTTCACTGTCGTGCTTGTTTACTCCCTCTCTGCTTTTCTCTCTCACTGGTATATATATATATATATATATATATATATATATATATATATATATATATATATATACATACATATACATATATACATGCATGGGCGTGTGTATGTTGGTACATCTACTTACGTACATAGGCAGGTTCGCACACACGACTGCGCGTAAACACAGAGTAAAAGTATACAATAATGACAAATTTGTATTGGGTCATTTATTATGGTTCATAATTGACACCTGTTTGTTCTACATCCTACTTTTTCGATGTGATGCAAACACAAAACAATTCACTTTTTACGGATAGATCCTTTCAAATAGGCATGTTAAGATAGACATTTTAAAGATTTCTCGTGGCTCTAAAACTGGCCAGATTGTGTTCATAACCCTTACATTAGAAATTTAGTCTAATTTCCAAATCGAAAAGTGAACACTCACTTTGACACTACAAACTAAAGGAATAATAAGAGTCTTGAAGGATTTTAATCAGCTTCGTTTTTGAGGTTAGATCTAGTTTTTGCATGGTTAGTTGCAATCTAACCGCTACCAACAACTGACCTAGTTAATACGAAACATATGTGGGTTCAAATATTTATCTTCTCAACAAGCTGACCTAGATTCTGACTCAGTCGGCATATATCTGTATTTACCGTGAAAAATAAGCCTTGAATATCCGGCCTTGTACGTGATGGATTTTAATTCTAGATCAGGACTCAGGGGTCTGAATTCTAAATTGGTCCACTTATCAAACAAATATTGAACGCAAAAATTAATAAAGACATTAAATGGACTCTCTCTCTCTCTCTCTCTCTCTCTCTCTCTCTCTCTCTCTCTCTCTCTCTCTCTCTCTCTCTCTGACCTTAGTTACTATAGCTCCTCTTTGATGCCAAAGGTTTAGACCAAAACTACAAGTTTCTGTTCCGTTCAATCTAGTCTTTCTCAGTGTTTATTATTCCACGAGTTTTTGACCTAACTCAGAAATCATTAGTATTTAACTATTATTATTTTATTAATGTCTTTACAGAGGAAATTTCATCAGAAATATGGACGTATTTTCAAGGAGAAATTGGGACCAGTCACAAATGTATCCATTGCTGATCCCCGATTGGTCGAAGAACTATTTAGAAACGAGAGCAAAACTCCAAACCGACCGCCATATGAATCTTGGATTCTCTATAAAGAAATGAGGAAACGTAATAAGGGAATCATGTCCTCGTAAGTGTCACAAAGTCAAACTTATTTTAATCTTTGGTAGCTATATCTTGTGATGCAATACTAATATTCTGTCTATTTAATTTTGATAAATTAAACATCGAAGAAGAGAATGTGCAGTACTAACGTATATTTTTGTGCATTTCTGATTGTATCAGAGCAAAGGTGATGCAAACATCATTATAAGCTGCAGTATCAAGCCTTTCAAAGAACACTGACAATAAAATTTAATCTGGTATAAAAGTGTTGATGTGGTATTTTTTGCAGAAGTGAACCATCTAATGCTTCTCAATTTTATAACGCATTAAGGTTCGAAAAAATAGATTGCAATTTTGAAACAAGACATTTTTAGAGTTAAATTGTACACACGTGTGATAAACTTTTTAAATTGTACACATGTATACTATACTTTTTAAATTGTACACGTGTGCTATACTTTTTAAATTGTACACATGTGTGCTATGCTTTTTAAATTGTACACATGTGTGCTATATTTTTTAAATTGTGCACATGTGTGCTATACTTTTTAAATTGTGCACATGTGTGCTATACTTTTTAAATTGTGCACATGTGTGCTATACTTTCTCATATAATCCATGTATTATGAAGAATGATATTAGTCAAAAATATTAGGAACATCTTTGAAAGAGAAAAAGATGCAAACACTGCGTAAAATGTACATTTTATTTTTATCCAATGGTAGAAATGGTGAAGAATGGAGGAAGTATCGTAATATTCTTTCTAAAAAATTGCTGAAGCCGCGTGCCGTTGCTGCATACATGAAGGACTTTAGTGATGTGGGACAGGAACTGGTGGATAAAATTCGTACAAACCAGAACCAGAACGGGGAAGGCAGAGAAGTAAAAAATCTACCTGATGCACTTTATGCCTGGGCCGCTGAAAGTAAGCATTTTAAATAGTAACAATCTAAGAAGTGCTTGTAAATTTGAAAGGAAATCGTTGATAATTGTGTATTTGCCAGACAGTTGTTTATACAGATTGTACATTAATGAAGTTCCTTGTCAATAATGGAAGTATACATACATACATACATACATACATACATATATATATATATATATATATATATATATATATATATATATATATATATATATATATATATATATATATATAAAGAAATACATTATTTTAAAATAGTTGCAAAAGCAAAATAGAAAACAAATAAAGATGAAAATAATGTACCATATACTCATGTATGTTCTGTTGGAATACAAATTTCGAGCCCTATATGAAAAAGACTGTTTTATAGAAAAATATAGAAATATGCAAGTCTGAGTAAAAATTGTGTGACTTAACCCCATAAATTCGACCTTTTAGGCACCGGATCGATGATAATGGACTCAAGATTTGGATGTCTAAAAGCAGATATGCCGGAAGAAATCTCCAATTTCGTAAAAGCAGTGGCGACCAGTTTCCTGACTGGACACCAGTTGATTGTATTTGCCAATATTCACAAGAAATTGAACACGAAAATCTGGAGAGACCATGTTCAGTCTTTCGATACCATCACAGAAATAGGTAGGTATTTATTTACAAATCTTTTTTCTTATCAAGCTTAGTAATGGTTTTTACTTATGGAACTCAAAAGCAAAAAAGAAAGAAACAGGTTGGTAGTCTCCATATATATAATGATGCCAATTAAAGGATCAGTGACGATGGTTCATAAAAAAGAAGTTTACTAAAAATGGACAAAAACACATTCGTTATATAATCGTTCAGATTTATATTGGCCTTCTCAAAATCTGAAAGAAAAACTCTCTAGGACGCACACTTATCAAGTGAAATAATCATACGTTGAACATAGGCAACAATGATGTTTGTGCATACTGTATAGTGCGGATTATTTTCGTTGATCTTTTATTTTAACGTGTCTTCACTTTCAATCATTCTTTAGCGAAAAGAAATTTGTGAAAACTTCATAAAATGTTAATTGTATGCACGGACAAAGAGCAGCGCGAAACCAAACCAACGCGAAAACGCTGTGAACAAGACGCATCAAATTTTGGCACTGCGAAAATAACATGCAGTACAAAAGTTCTATATTTGAAAACACAATTGTACTTTATCAAATATCACAATTACACACATTTGTATAGCTGTGAGCTCTCCTGGAAATTTTCAAAATGCTTCATTAAAAAAAGTCCTGACTGACAATACGTATGCGTAATATATGTAAATACAGAATTACAGAAAAATAATTTTTAAAAAATTTCATATATATATATATATATATATATATATATATATATATATATATATATATATATATATATATATATATATATATACATATATGACATCTTTACCTTTTATCTTTATCTTGTTGTACTTCATGTTTACCTTTTATTTGGAAGGGTTTATCTTCTCAAAGTTTTTGGGTTTGTTTGCATTTCGTTATCTTTACATTTTTTTACATTTACATTTTAATTGGAACCATATAGCCAGCGTAGTGCTGGCGTGCTGTTAAAACATACATACATACATACATACATACATACATACATACATACATACATACATACATACATACATACATACATACATACATACATACATACATACATACATACATACAGACAGATAGACAGACATATATACTATGTTCATCAGAAAGTTACTGTTGGATCCAAACAGTCAAATTTGTTTCTAGTTTTCTGCCAGAATTACAAAACATTCCGAAATAGCAAACAGTTCAATACGACAGACTAATTACAAACGTTTCATCATCCAGTTAAATAAATTTAAAAGCAATCAAAGTTAATCCGTCATGATGTTATATTTGGCAAAATTGGCAGCTACCGTTGACTTTTGAACGTAAGGATTATACTTGTGGCATGAGGTTGGCACGCGCTTTTGTATTGTCGTGTTTCAACTCAAAATGTGAATGGTCTAGCAAACACGGCGCATTGCATTCGTCGTTCTAGCAAACACGGCGCATTCCATTCGTCGTTCTAGCAAACACGGCGCATTCCATTCGTCGTTAGTCTGATTTTTCATGTTGTAATAGCGACAGTCCAAAGCTCCACATATCAACGCTGTGTCATGCAAGGCCATACTTAAAATATAAACCAAAAAATAAATTTGAGAATACACACTATATATTGTAAAATATTACTAATGATCTTAAAGAATTATTGATTGATATGTATGCTTTTTATGTATTCAAAATTAAACTTTTTGAAGGGGATCAAATGATAGATAAACCAATGAGCAAATGAGCAAGCTTACGAATTTTATTAATTTGGAGATTCATTTAAGATCTAACCGTCTTACAACTGCTTCTTGTAGTCAAGACATTTTGTCTGTCTTATCTTTAAGATTTTTTTTTTTTATTCAATTTTATTTTTAGCCGAACGTATTGTCGACAGAAAATGGAAAGAATTAGCGGAACGCAATCGGACAGATCTAGAATCAGAAAATGAAACAGGAAATTCTCTTTTGGAATACCTCTTAGCAAACAAGCAACTTACGACAGATGAAATCTATTCCAACCTCACAGAATTACTACTTACTGGAGTGGATACGGTATGTGTACCACACGGCATTTCTATGTTCCTCAGACCACAACCATTCCATCACATTTGTGCTTCCGTCACGAAGAGTAGCACTAAGTTAGATGGACGATCTTTTCTTTTTAAAACAAAATATCTTGAACTTTCAGAGCATGCGTGATTTTATTAAAGCACATCCTAAGTAAACTAGTTTTTTAATATTATTATTCACATGTAACTTTTGATGACAGAAAACTGTTCACTGATTGTAACAGTGATGATAAGAAAAGGACAACTATTTAATGTTATTTTCTGAAAAATAACAGGACTTGTCTTTTACCAGTGCTTCGATGGATTGGAATTTAATAGAATTTAATCTTTGTCGTTCATATTGAAAAGGAAAATGCACACGAGTTGACCTTCTAGTCAAAATCGTTCAGTAAAAGTCAAATAACGGTAATTATTTCATTCATTCACAGAGTTCGAACACGCTTGGAACAGCTCTCCTTGTGTTAGCTAAAAATCCTCAAGCCCAAGAAAAATTGCAGCAAGAGGTCGACACGATTTCAAAGACCTCAGACATTTCATATGATGAACTCAGATCCTTACAGTACCTCAGCGCCGTTGTCAAGGAAACCTTACGGTTAGTCCCCCCCCCTCTCTCTCTCTCTCTCTCTCTTTCTCTCTCTCTCTCTCTCTCTCTCTCTCTCTCTCTCTCAGACACACAGACACACACGCACACTTTTACTATGTAGCTTTGGTCAACATTCTTATTTTAATTTAAAATCTATTTGACATTTCTGCATTTACTTCGAAATTGTAAATCCTTACATTTGTGGTAGTTCCTTTCGGTAAGAGAATAGATCATCTCCTCATTAGTGTGTGCAGGGGCGGTAAGAGAATAGATCATCTCCTCATTAGTGTGTGAGGGGGCGTTTTTTTTTTTTCTAGCCGTACAATTGTAATTTCTTCACATAGAGTGTAATATTTTTGGCCGAAGACGTTGTTCTTCGCTGGAGCCTTTTGGGCCATAGGTAAATATTTAAAGATGATCGCTTGTGAAATTTTGGAGTATTTAACTTTTTGAAAAATATATATTTGTACTTAGCTAATGTGCCTATTTTCATGCTCTATGCCTAGTTGATCATCTATCCTCATGTAAAGGTCATTACATTGAAAAGTATTGGAAAAGGGACCATATCACTCCTTGCTCATAAATAATAGCTGAATGATCATTTAAAAATTTGTCAAATTTGCACAAGTTGAAGGTCATATATTTATTTTATCAAATGCGCAAAGAAAGGTGTGTGTTGTTGAATGAATCATTTTCAGTAGGACACAGTTATTGAGATCGCATCAGTTTCCCGTAACGGAAAGCTTCCACGGCCGATTTTTGGCAGGTCGATGATGATTTCCCAAGGTCTCGCATACTTTCCGTTGACTGTACCGTTTTCTTTCACAATATGTTATTGCAGTTAGCAAAATTAGATTAAGATTTTGTCTTTTTGTTATTTCATTAGAGACGGAAGTCGCAACCACGTCTTTTTTCGTCGAATGTCACAAAGAGCTCATAGGGTTGCGATACGCTTAGATAACAAGTGACGTCATTCCGATGATGTCATGATGTAATGACCAAGTCATTTCGACCTGTGCAGTAAATGTTAATATTACAAAAGCTGAAATCTTTAATATCTCTGTCTTAGAATTTAACTTAAACTGTATCCTTGTATTATGCATGTTTATTAGATATCTTAATTTAAGAAATACAGTGCATCCGATCAGTATTTGCCTTGTCATTCATACTTTATATGGGATGATTCAACACTTATTTTACGTTTTTCGAACTTTACTTTTAGTTGGCATCATATAGCTACTCTTGTCCTGCAGTGCGGTAAAATATATACATACATATTGATTCAAGACTTCTCTGTTTTTACAGGTATTATCCAACAATCCCTATTAATGCCAGAGTCATGGATTCAGACACTGTTATTGGTGGATACCTCATCCCCAAAGGGGTAAGGGCAAATCATTTTATGAGGGAAAAAATGTAATTATTTAGAGACTTAAACATAAAAGAATGTTATCATTTAAATTGCTAATGTCTAAGATCAAACAATTAAATCTAATGAAAACTAACTAATTCTAGTCCATGTCGTTGAGAAATATTTTGTTATACCGTACAAAACTGTATTATTCCCAACGAGGGTATTACGTCTAGTCAGTGTACGGGTGAACTGGGACTTTTTAACCTAAACAAAAATCCAATCTTACAACAACAACAACAACAACAACAACAACAACAACAACAACAACAACGACAACAACAACAAAACGCAGAGAAAAAAGTTAATATTTTAATCGGCTATTTAATTAAATAGTTCAATAGTTGTTTGTTTTTTCATATTGTTCGTACATATTTGCCAGAATAAAATGTAAATTTGACATGTCAATTGTCTACTTCAGACATGTGTACTGTTGAACACCTACACCATGTGTCGTGATGAACAATACTTCACCAATGCAGACCAGTTCATCCCCGATCGGTGGCTTCGAAGTGAAGGACGAGATTTCAACCCCTTCACAGCCTTACCATTTGGACATGGCACCAGGGGATGCATAGGTAATTCGTTGTATACAGCCCATGAGCCATTAGTTTTCCTTATTAGGTAAAGAAGTTTTCTTGCCCCAAACAAAGAAGAATATATGAGACGATACTCGATGTATTGACTTATTTTTCGAGGCTAATGTAGATTTTACATGATTTTGATTGAATAGCATGGTTTATCGCTTTTCATTTTATCTACAACACGTATACCCAAAAATACAAAACTCTTGCACAGAAGGATACATGCACCGAATTGGTCTTAGTGTAATATGACCTTTGAGAATTATGATTGAATGTATATTTGTACCCAGATTACAATGATCCTTCTCGCCATTTTACGTATAGTGGTTCAAAAGTAATTACTTGAAACTAAGCTCCATACAAAGTTAATATCATCACTTGCCAAAGTTGATATATTAATTAGACGATTTGTGGAAAACAAACAGAACAAAAATGATGAGTAAATCATCTTTTTTTTTAGGTCGTCGAGCCGGAGAAACTATGATCTACCACGCACTTATTAAGGTGAGTTTTGTCATGTGTTATATTTGTCAAGGCAACATTGGATACTTAAAAAGGATTTCACGCATGCCTCTTGAACAAAGACAAGAAGGATAAACATGTATACTTTATATTTATCTTATTTGAGAAAAACTTGCAGTGTAATGGAACGTTATTGTTAGGTCAAGTCTGTCTGCATCTAAATAATTAAAAGTCGTTTCCCTTGTTTTACTTTATTTCAAAACGTAATGGATTGTTCAACATCTAAAAGCAAAAGTAACAATTGTTCAAAATTTGCCTGCATATTTAGGATCATTTTTCGAAAGACTGTATTCAAAACCTGACAAACACAAGTAAGATTATGCTGAGTTTTGTTTCATAGTTTTTTGAGAAAAATGCGAGACACAGCGAGTGTGATGTCGTCCCTCGTCGTCGGCGGCGGCGGAGGCGGCGTCAACTTAACGAATAAGTTTTTTTGCAACCCCTCAATTCCAACGCGAGACCCAGTGTTCTACGGATCCCTTGCTTTTTAATAATAGATACATAAGCGATTGATATGTTAACACATATTCGAACCATGTGTTGTAACAGTTGTTTTTTTCTTTTTCTTTTCCAGATCATGCAGAACTTTTGGATCAAGCTGACCACAACAGAAGAAGTAAAACCTACAGTGCGAACCGTTCTAACCCACTTTGACAATCTTCCTGTCAAATTCTGTGACCGATGAAGAAATTTTCACAAAATGGTGTTGGACTGCTCGATCAAACTCCATTCTCCACATGGGAGGATACTAGTTGACATTTATATTTAATGCACATCAATGCAAAAAAGCAAATCCAAAGAAATACAAGACATTGGAATTTATACATAATCCAAGAGGGACGGTCTTTTTCGAGCTTGTTGAGAATGATTTTATACATGAAAGAAATGGATTTGTTTCAGATGGACACGCAAGCCGCTCTTATTCATGAGCAGACTTGCGTATTTGATTGTGGTGAGTTGTGTTTTACTTTTTGATACGAGACAAGATAAATATGAAAGTATCCTGCAAAACCCGAACGTTTTTTCAAACATTACGACATTTTTGAAACTGGAGAATAACAACACCGACGTACTTGCTTTTCTTTGGAAGAAATCTTTCAGAAACTTCAGTATTGGTACACTTCAGATATGATGTAAACGCAGTGGACAATGTTAAACTAACATTTAATAAAACTTTATGTGTTTTCGAGACGGGAGAAGGGACTGATTCTCGTGTTTTTCTTTGGAAGAAGCCTATCAGAAACTGACACATGGATGTACCTTCAGACATGAGATATTTAAGTGAACAACGTTCACTCACAATATGTACTTTTTTCAACACTTAAAAAATATATGGCTATTCAAAATCTCTGATACAATTGTACAGAAACTTTCTCATCAGCAGATTTTCAAAGAGAAAATATCCCATTCGTCATTGATGTTTTCGCACATTTTTTAATTGTTTCGACTCCTGTTAAATGTAGTAAAGGCTGTTTGCCATTGTTTCAGGGCCAGTTACTTCATTATTTGGACCATGTAAATATATGTATGTACATTTTATTTATACATAATGCTTATGAAATTTCGACCGCACATTGTTTTGTGTGAATATTACAAAGTAAGCTAGACTGTGATTATGATGCTGTTATAAAAGGGTGGTTATTAAAATTACGTGAATGGACGAGGGTCTTACTTGGACATTCAAGAAAATAGTTTATGTGAGAGCTCCACGTTTAAGCAAATTAGCTTTTTTACCATGCATAATTTATTAAAAAATGATTAAATATGTCAAAATTAGTTACTATGTCACCTTTAAAACTTAAAATTATCTACATTATCTAACTTTGACGTTATCATTTTTTATTTTACAAGCCATTACAAGCTTGAACACCTTGGACAATTTTAATATCTGGTGTTCGACAATAATTAACAAATTGAGACCTTTTTCCAATTACCTTTGATAATCTTGGCTAGAATGATTTATTTGAATATTGACTTTCATGGTAACGATTTTTGTTTTAAAGTAACTTTTGACACGTATGTTTATGCATGCAATATTTGTTTTGAATGAACACATCTAAACATAGTTTTCTTCCCAAAACAGTAATTTCAATATTTACGTGCGCAGTTTTTGTCACATTTTTATTTGATGGGTTAATTTTTTTTAAAGTGACACAAATTGAACAAAAAGAATGTTATAGTTTTAGTGTGCCTTATATTTGTTTCTGTTCTATTTGTTTCTGTTCTATTTGTTTTTGTCTTTTTTCGTTTTGATATGAAAAATACATTTTGGAAAACATTTTCCGTTACGCATTTTAGTCACGTCGGAACTATGTATGTAATGAAAAAAAAAGCACTGAAGAAAGGTGACTTAGTGTGTAATCGTTTTTGTTGTGTATCTTAACAGACGGGTATTCGTTTATAGGTATTATGATACGACAGTGTACGTGAACTTTGACCCCAATAATATATAATCTACCATAAAAACGTACTGGAGCTGGTAACGGTACATTTATACTCAATGTAATCATTCAATGCTAAGAGACTGAATTATTCAGTGGAACGCGAGTCCGAATGAAGTTTTTGTGAATGACTCGTGTATTGTGTAGAATTTAAAACCAGGACTCCCTCAGATTGACGTAAAATTGACCTCAGCCAATCGGCGCCATTTTCATTCATACTCCTGTTTCTTAATACGTGTATCAAATCTTCAATGAGAAATACCTCAATATCTTAGAAGAAATTGTTTATCATTCGACTCATCGACTTGAAAAATCCATTAGATATCATTGTATACTGTATAATATTTTGATAGTCAGTTGTCTACTGATTAGACTTGGTCCAAAATCGCCATAACCACATATTCTAAACAAGTCAACCATTTACAGAGCAAAATACAGATAGAACATTTCTAAGTATCACTTTCCTCACATGTAAGCTGTAAGTATTTGTCATTACCTAAACCTCTCATGCAAACAGTAGGGACCTGGTTATGAATTATCTCATTACCTTTGACTTCCATTCTCCTTTTAGTAGATTTCTCAGGGAATGTACTATTGACTGCTTTAGAAGGAGCAAGGAGATGAAGATGAATGTAAATCACTTAACTGAAACAGAAAAAAGAAAACCAAATATAAAATAACAATGATCAAGCTTGATGTTTTGCCACAAGCCTTAAATCACTATACTTAATGGTTTTAATTAGTTTATATTTGAATATTTAGAAGAAAATCTGAAATTTTCAGCTATGTCTTTTTTATGTGTGGGTGCGGGCTGGAATTCTTTTATAGCTCGCATAGCGTAAACTAAAGCATGTGCAATGCTTTAATTACTAGAATTCGTATTTTATTTTACGATAACATTTGTAAAGAAACTTACCCATTCTGTCCAGTTATGAATGAAATTGACTGATTGTTTGATTGATTGAAATATACCCATTCTGTCCAATTATTAATGAAACTGACTGATTTATTGGTTGGTGTTTAATGGCACATCCTCACATGAAAGATTATTTAGTACCTAGGCAATGAGAATAAATTGCCTTGCCCAGAGACATAACAGAGCAGCCGACCCTAGCTGGTCAGGGCCGGATTCGAACCCACAACCCACAGCTTGTGAGTCCAACCTGGTAAGCACTGAGCCACCTCGGCTCCCGTCAGGCATGAGAACAAAAGTACCTCGGATGAACAGGAGACCAAATATACCTTTTAATTCCTTTTTTTCAGTTCTGAGATTTCGACAAATATAGCTTAATATATCCCTGACAGGGTTTGTAGCATTGTTTTTTAATTTAGTTTTTTCTTATTATGTTTTTTTCACATGACAAGGGACAATCTTTCCCTCAAGTTTTCAATCAACGATTCCTGCTCATTGTTCACATTGTCATTTGTCCTGCAGAATTGTGTATATTTACAATTCAGCATAATGAATAGAATTTTAAACTCGATCACCAGTCTATTTAAATGTTCTTCATTATCGTGCCTTCAATGCAGAGGGGTTTAGTATCAAAGTATATTTTCTACTTTCATCGGGATTTGTGCAAACATCGTTTAGATCAGTTCATTTTGTGGAATCTTTTACATGCACCTAAGTTATTCATCGCAACATATGCAGATGTATTCAGTGGTATGACAATAAAGCACACGTTCATCTTTATATTTGCTTTGTTATCTGTTTGAAATGAACCTTTGGCATTTACTGACGAAAGGTCGGATCCACTTCAGCAATATCGAGTTGAAATGAAGACTACATACAGGTGGATGGTTGTTAAACAATTCAATGAGGAATAAAAGAATCGATCTACTAAGAGAGAGAGAGAGAGAGAATACTGAGTATTCATTAAGAATATTGAGCATTCAATAAGAATAAAGAATATTGAAAAGTACTCTCACAGGATTGCTTCTTGTATTTATTCTGTTGCAACCGTATGCAACAGTATTCACGAACGTGTCTGGATAACGCTGCGAAGTTTTCTGCATACACGTACACTTGATAATTCATAGACTACCGATCTAGACCAGGAACCAGGTCCGCCAGATCATGATGACGTAGCACACCCTTCCCTATACAGAAAATAATATACGATTTGTTTCTGATTCTTTGGTATTTACATGTGACTTTCAGACCTGTCATGGAAGTGGCAAGTGGTGCATAAGGTTGGATAACGCGAAAATGTGTGTCAATCAAATAAATAGAAAACTCATCAGAAATTTTTTTTTTATGAGAGGCCTAAAACAACCAACGTTATCGTGGAGATAACGTTGAATGACGTCAATTTTGGACGGAACAAACAGTTAATGTTTTGGAAAGCATTACAAAGTGGTGTTTAATTATGTTAAAATCGTGCAATCGTCTGCATTTGTTGAATATTGTCGTAAAATTAGAATCATGTCAGCGTATTAAATGAAATAATAGATTCATGCAGTGACTCGTTTATCCGCGTCATCAGCGCCATCCAAAACGGACCTCTTTTCATTTAGGATTTAGGCATAAAACTCATTGTTCTATGTATTCCCGTCCACTTGCACAGCATAAACAAATGTATATTCTGTTGCAGACAGACGCATCACATCGACATATGACAGTATCCACCTGTCTTTTCGGCGAAGGTCTTCTGGAATAAAAATTTGCGCAATTGTCTTTGCACCATCCATTTCCCGCTGTACACGAACTATTCAGATTACCCAACAGCAATATTTCTTCCGAGCTAATACCAAACAAATAGCTTGTTATATCAAGTGCAGCAAATCATTTGAAGTTAGAGAAATGCTCATGTTTCAAACAGAAAATGTCTAGCAAAGAAACAGTACCATGCACCCTGCCAATTGTCAATCCAGCCGTTTTCAAACTCGTGTAGACCGCCACAAACTTTAACTTGAATGGTTCCTTGTGGTACCAAATGATATGGAACCAACCACGAAATACCATGCTTCAAAAGTGGTCATCACATCGCCGTTTATATGTCCTACTTTATTTTCGATACAGCATTAATTGCTCATCGAATAACAGCCTCTCAAGGCATGCAAACCCAGGAGAGATTTGTGAATATTTGCCCTAAATTCAGCGAACATCATGATTCGGATATACATGAATAAGTAAGTAAATATGTGGTTGTGAGTTCGGCATTAATTATAAACAGGCATCAACATTTTTGTGTCCAATTCTTCTTGGTCAGATTCCAGATGTTAGTGGTGTTACATGCTTCTCTGAGTAAGACAGTGAAATTCCCATACGAGGACGAGTAAGACAGTGAAATCCCCATACGAGGACAAGTAAGACAGTGAAATCCCCATACGAGGACGAGTAAGACAGTGAAATCCCCATACGAGGACGAGTAAGACAGTGAAATCCCCATACGAGGACAAGTAAGACAGTGAAATCCCCATACGAGGACGAGTAAGACAGTGAAATCCCCATACGAGGACAAATGATTGACCTTGTTCCAAAGGATATTCTTCGAATTTGGACTATATTGGCTGATAAAAACTGCCGATTTCGCTTTGTTCACGTGATGGCATATATACTTATTTCTTTACATTGGGATCGGTACATTCAATAAAAAATAAACAAAAAAAAAAACAACATCAAAAGCAGAAAATGATCCCTTCTTTATATCTGCTGAGACCGCGTGACAGGGCAAGTTTTGTAGGACAAGATGCTGCAGTAACTCTTGTATCCTCTTTTCGCAAAGACACCAATTTTTATTTTTTTGGAAAATCATCGTTTGACTTTTATTTAAATACAAACATACTGAAGCGTTTGATCGCTTAACCCTTTTCATACTATCAATTATCTAACAGGACGGTCTACCCTAATTCTTAATTAGCCATTGTCAGTAAATTCGTAATGTTTATTAAGTTCTGGTGGAAAAGCCAACACTCTTCTGGATTATCTCGAGACGGTTCCACCGGAATGAGTCAGAGAGTACGATATTGACTGTAATTCCTACTTAAACATTTCTTTCAGATGGATATTTCAGGGTTTAGCTACATCATTAAATCTACAATAATAGTCAGAATCAGAAGAAAGGAATCATGATAAGGCACTGTTCATTAAGAGTCTTTGTTATTTATATATATATATATATATATATATATATATATATATATATATATATATATATATATATATATATATATATATCATCAATACTCTTTATTGATCAGGTGCTTAATATCTCTGGAACGTAGTTTCATTTCAGTTCTGTCTTTTGGGGACAAATTCCACTAGGTATTTGCTTTCCTATCTCAAGTGACTTTAAAGGCGTAAAAGCCTGTCATCGCGCATTAAGACATTAGATGCAACATGTATAACAAGCAATGACTTTTCAAAAAATCCGTTTTATAAAGCTTTCAATGATGTTAACTATATCTTGTTGAAACGAGAACAGTCTATACTCGCGTATAACTTGATACCAACTGCAAACTGCATAGACCCACATCTGCAGTCGCACAATGCGACCGCCGATCAGGGTCTATGTTGTTTGCATTTGGACCTGGATTATACGCGAGTATATACGGTAGGTAATCGTTCCTATGAAGCCTACATTTTACACTCTTTTAAGAAATTTGCCGAAGTAGATTGTTCCGTCTTACACATCGTTTAACATAATTGTTACATATGTTGTTTTATGCTAGAAATGAACCAATTAGATTTCCTCTTTGTGGGTATTCTTACATGTACATGTACATCACGTCATAAAGTCGGTTGGATTTCAAGGTATCACTACACTAATTGGGACAATCAGAGGTTGTTGAAACCTCTTATATTCCTTAAAAATATCCTTAATATTTTTCCCTGATATTTCCAGGAGATTTGCTAACCAGTTAAGAATGTTACTTGCATTCAATAGAAAGCCGCATTAAGGTCTCAACAGAAAATAACATGATTTTTTAGTTCATCCTCTTGACTTTTCCTTAAGTTTAACAAAGCAAAGGATATGATTGAGCCGGTTCCGACAATTTTTTTTGCACTAAGTTTTCCAGTCATTTAATTTGAATGCAAATATTTTTATTAACTGCAATATACTCCATTCTGTTTTTATATTTTGTATCCAGGTTAGTGCCTAAAATAAGCCGGATAGTCTTGATGCATCTAAACTCATCATTAATGCACTGAATTTCATCAAAAATGTAGAAATGTGAAATAAATATAAAAGAAACTTAATTAATGTGGTAATAACTTCCAGTCTCTCTTTTTAATCACTTGATTTATAGATGATGTTACTATTCTTGTTAATAATAATAATAATAATAATAATAATAATAATAATAATAATAATAATAATAATAATAAAGAACGATCATAAACAGTTATGCAAAATATTAAGAGTATTTTGCTTCGTTTGTCTCGCACGAAGACAAAACATAATAATTCGATGAGGAAAACGGTATGGGGAACAATGAAGTAACATTAATATAGGCACAAAGTATAAATGCGTTGCAAAGAATATAAGTCTTGATGAGATTAAATCAATTAAATTTGCTTGTTTAGTCCTGCAGGCTGGAAACAAAATCATAAATTTTTTTAACAAAATAACCTTATAAGGATTTAAATGATTGACTGCATCTTCTCCCGTCTTTCAGACACGGAAACGATAATAAATACATGAATATTAGAAAAGTAGTCATACAGACGAATGCAAAATGTATAAAATAAAACAAAATATAAATTATTTGTATAATTAGGGTGAACTAATACGTCTGGGTTCAAAATAATTACAACAGAATGAAAGGAAGAGAGAAAAATATCAATTTGAAAATCTGAAAAAGAAAGAAAGAAAAAAAAAGAATTAAGTAGAGCGCTATTTTTTTATACCGGCTCCACCGGTGCATCCAAAAAGCTAAAATGTTCACTATAGCGACGGAAAAGTACGTTCCTATCACACTGTTTTCAAGGTTATATATACAAGGGCTCGAAATAAATGCAAGAATCAAGTATGATAAATATAAATGCTTCATCGTTAAAGAAATCTGCTTTATTGCCACAAATTTTTAGTTAACGCCAGAGCGTCATTGTGGGCAAACGTTGCCTTCTTAGCTAGCAGTGAGAAGTCTTACGACTGATACGTGTACCGATAAAGTTTCATGACTTTAAATGAGAAATGTTCAAAGAAATCGAGCTCAGTGCCAAATAAGCTGAGTTTGACACCAGTGGGAAAATGAAAACGTCTAAGCCTCGCATATACACGCATATACTTCGCAGGCGATGTAAAAAGAAGCAGTATTACATTATATTAGATTCAGTGGAACTATAGAACTATAATTCTATCCAAAATAATATTTAGCCAAAACAAAGGCAGGTACAAAATATTTTAGAAATCCGATATTCTGTATAAAAGAATCTCCGGGAGATGCTGTGGTTCAGTTGATAGAGCGTTGTACTCGTTAATCCAAGTGTCACAGGTTCGATACCCACCCATGCCAGCCCGGGTCGGTTTCCTTGGTATGTCCTTGCGAAAGGTTATTAGCTCCCATTTAATTTGCATGTTATAGCCAATAATGTGTTAAAAAGTGCCGTTAAAACCCACAATAAAAACCAAGAAAAAAATCGTTTTTCTTTTTGCAGGAAGTGAGCCTTTTCCGTTTCGCGGGAAACTTTTTGTCATGTTATTCAAGTAAAAGATACATATTGCAGGGAATTAAAATCTACGCGTACTTCACACTTGCATCTTCCTGTTGGCTAATATATATCATTTCTTCTGTGATCATTTTAGTTAAAAAAATATATTAAAAAAATCACGCCAAACGTATTTAGTTCATCACTCACATGTTCATATATTCTCACTAAATTTTTATTCCTTTTGGAAAAATAAGGCTTGAGAACTATAAAACAGATCAATCAATTCAGGCAGAAATGAAATGATCGCTATTGTAGCAGATAATTAGGCTATAACTTAATATCAAGATTTCCATAACTTAATATCAAGATTTGTATAACTTAATATCAAGATTTCTATAACTTAATGTCAAGATTTCAATAACTTAATGTCAAGATTTCTATAACTTAATGTCAAGATTTATATAACATAATGTCAAGATTTCCATAACATAATGTCAAGATTTCCATAACTTAATGTCAGGATATCTATAACTTAATGTCAAGATTTCCATTACTTAATGTCAAGATTTCTATAACTTAATGTCAAGATTTCCGTAACTTAATGTCAAGATTTCTATAACTTAATGTCAAGATTTCCATACTGATTGTCAAGATTTCTATAACTTAATGTCAAGACTTCTTTAACTTAATGTCAAGATTTCCATAACTTAATGTCAAGATTTCCATAACTTAATGTTAGGATTTCTATAACTTAATGTCAAGATTTCCATAACTTAATGTCAAGATTTCTATAACTTAATGTCAAGATTTCTATAACTTAATGTCAAGATTTCCATAACTTAATGTCAAGATTTCTGTAACTTAATGTCAAGATTTTTATAACTTAATGTTAAGATTTCTATAACTTTGGACTGTAAACCATAAATTCTACCCCATCTCTATTATTTTGAGGAAAAGTAACATGCGCTGGAACCAAATAACCGTGTGCATTGCCCTTTTGCGCCACTTCCCGTGAACAAGACGGGTCTAATTTTAAAACTGAATGCATAATCAATCATAAAATCAGAGCAAACCTTTTCTGTAGAGGGGATTTGCTACTATTTTCATATTTTAAGCGCCTTTTTGAAAACAGCGCTTCGTATACTAAATATTGGGTTTATTTTGCTGATATTGTTCACATTACTCTAGGCATATATATGATGCTCAAGATGCGATGACAGAAGACTGATGTTTCCTATGAAAGTTTCTACTATATGTGGAATAATCAGGACGGTGAAGGACTGTCAATAGTTTATCGCTTTTTTGTTCTTGTGCTTCTGAATCGACAGACTTGTTTGATACAATAATGTAGACATGCTTTGAATACTTTTAGATTTTAATGGTTCAAGGTCTTGTGAAGCAATCGATATTCTCTGTTCATCAATCCCATCCAAACTTTAATTTTCAAATATTATGTAAAGGTCATCATCAATTCCACCACAAAAATTGTTTTACTTATTGTACTTGAATAGCTCTAACTATGAATGTTTTTTTTTTTTTTTTTTTTACTGCGGCCAAAGGATACCTATCATGTTCATATTTGATCGTGCTTTTAATAATCTTTCATGTTCATATTTGATCGTGCTTTTAATCTTTCATGTTCATATTTGATCGTGCTTTTAATCTTTCATGTTCATATTTGATCGTGCTTTTAATCTTTCATGTTCATATTTGATCGTGCTTTTAATCTTTCATGTTCATATTTGATCGTGATTTTAATCTTTCATGTTCATATTTGATCGTGCTTTTAATCTTTCATGATAATTTATAAGAACTTAAGCGATAGTTGATTATAGGTGAGGACGATTTACAATTTGTCCCTAATATGACACTTTCTACTACCTTTACGGCTATTTTTTTTTTAATCTGAGACTTTCCCTGTCGTTAAAACAGGCGGGAGTCCATATTTTCTCTTCGCTTTTGTGCTTAGTGTTTGTTATCTGGATGTAAGTCGTTTCTCCCCTTGATGAAGGGCTTGTTTAGCTCAAAACGTTGAGAAACTGCTTTATAGTTGCACCGTTATAAATTCTCTGTGTGTGTGTGCATATATATATATATATATATATATATATATATATATATATATATATATATATATATATATATATATATATACATTTGACCACACAATTTTCCACGACCTCCACTAAGTTGCTATCTTACGTCCCAGAGCATATTGAAACGTGTCGAAATTAAAACTGTGTAGCCCAGTAATTTGACAATTAGAGACAGATGACAGATTATGCAGTCAGCCTTGCGTCGCGTTGGCGTCCCCTAAGATAAAAATATGGGGTAAAATGTTGTAATTGCTATTGTTCTTCAATGGATCGAATACATCTTGCAATATAACAGGTCTTGTTATATTTAGGGGTTTACAAGTTTGTGATGGAAAACAGATTACATCTCAGGAAATACCGGCCAAATGTTTTTGATACTGATGTTTAAATGTTTGCCAAAAACGAATGCTTGATAATTCAGGGATGTGTTCTGGATTTCACAACAAGAAATTTATACTCATTAAATTTAAGTCCCACATCCAGCAATCTGATTGGGTGAAATTTATGTCCAACTGAAGTTTGACAAATGAAATTAAGTCTAAACTCAAATTTTTAGACATACTGGTGAAATCAGGTCATGGTCCCTGTTGAAACATGGTAGTAATGCTAAAATGGAACCTTCCCAGCCTGGGTCGGCCGCCTCTGTGTGTCCTTGGGAAAGGAAATTAAACCCCATTTCCTGGGCATGATATAACCAATAATGTATTAAAAGTGCCGTTAAAACCAATCAATCAATCAATCAAACCCAATAATAATAGTAAAGTTAGCTGTGCGAAGGAAAGGACAACATTGTTCATGCTGACTTGTAGCGTGGATCTAGTACCTTTTGCTTCAAGCTAGTGTCTGTTTTCGTAACACCTCATCTGCTCTGAAGTATCTTGTATCTTCATTTAAATTCCCAGGATGTTTGTATTCAACATTCGCTTCGCTGGTAGCCTCATAGATAGTGAGGATGATAAAGAGAAACGGTCTTGGCAGCAAAGCTGGTGTACGCAATGTTCGGTATAGATAGACAGCAATGCAAGCTTGGACACCAGAGAGTAAAAAGCGCGGTTTTATGTACTCGTCGAGTGGTTCATAGTCCCCATATTATTATAAATATCAAGCTCGTATGATATATAAATGTAAGGGCAGATGTACGTTAACGAACTCCTTTATATTTTCGTATCATAAATAATTCAATAGCCCAAAGCAGTAAAGTATTATATTTCGACATACTAACCTAGAATCTCGCCGATATTCCGGTATCACAAATTCAATGAATTCGGATTTTAACGTTAAATCAAGAGTAAAATACCCGGCTAGGTTCCATAAAGCTTGGGGAAGATGAATTTCTCGCATTTCAAGAAGAAAAAGAACATAAAATGACAAGGTTTTTAGAATTCTTAATTAAATTCATGGCAAAATAAATATTATATTTAAGAAGGAATATAACTGCGTTTATTATCTATTTCAGCCCTTTTTGAAATTTCTTTATCAATGTCAAAAAAGATATTTAAGCACATGTCACATTAGATTTTGCTAACGCAGCTATCCAGTTCATGTTATATGTTCTTTAGATTTGTAAAAGTAGTCTTCCCTTTACATCTATATTGTGTCTCTGTGCTTCTTTGCTTCTGTGACATTCACACGTGACGATGTCATGAACGCGCGTATTTAACACAGACTTTATATAGCAGAACGTTTCTATGGTTAAAACCTTGATCTGACCCAATTCATGCTATGTACAGCCTTTGTGATTAGCCATCAAGTACAGAACCCAAATCAAATGAGACATAGGAATGCTGGTAGCGTTGGCTTTGATTGAAAAAATGGATAAGGAACGCCAACCTCTCATACTAAGATATACCGTGGCACTATCTTGGACACTCGCCTCCCATTGCTCCTGGTGGCTTGCTTGAGATACTATTCGGGCTGCCATAGACGCTTTTGCTGTAGAGATGGTAGATATGCTAGCATCCACAGCGCCAATTTCAGGACGAACTTATTTTCTGACATTTTTAGCACGAAAGTGCAGAAGATCCCGACAAAAATTCTGTATCGCGCCTCAGATCTCGGCGCCTAATCTGACACAAGCTGAACACGCATTTCGCTGCCAAAACTACCTCCGTAATTGGTGTTCTCAGAGCAAGAATGACTAACTTCTTTAGTGCAAATTTGATCAGTTCTAGCTAAAATTAAAAATATTATTTTTCGTTTTATCACATATTAAATCGAATTGGATATTACATGATTACTGTCAAATAAGAAATATTGGTGATGATAAAATGTCGTGGTGTTGGAGTAAACGGACGATTTCGCGAGGATACAATTTCGTGGAGTCATACTCAAGAACTTTACACCCCATACAGAAATACAATTTTCATCGTGGATTTAATTTCGTGGATATCCTTAAGCCTCGGAGAAAACTCCCAAATTAAATGCTCTACGAATATTGTTGATTTAGTATGTTTTCATCGGGTTCTCAGGTAAATATGAACAAATTACTATAGCCTATCATATTTTGACCATTGTCTTTTAATATCGTTGGATCCTTTGTGGGTTATCTTTTTATTCAGTAGACATGAACTGGGACAGTGAGAGAAACACATGGTGATCTCACAGTGACGATTAAAATTCTAGGGCTTCTTTTCGGCAAAATATTCACTCCCAGTTCTATTATAGTTCGGTTACTAATTTGTGAACTTTAATGTTTCAATTCTACACAATAGTTTTGTGTAAAATGAGTGAAAAAAGGTTTTCTGTTTGTTTTAACGGCACGTTTAACACATTATTGGCTGTATCATGCATACATACATTGGAAATGGGAGCTAAGTGCCTTCCCAAAGACACACACCTAGGCAGCCGACCCGAGATGGCCTGGGCGGGTATCGAACCGCAAACCTTTGATTACGAGTCTGACGCTCTAACAACCGAACTACCTTGACTCCCTGCGTGAAAGATGAATTTTAAGGAAATAAAAATGATAATTTTAAGCAAATCATAATCATAATCATAATCATTATCATAATCATTATCATAATCATAATAATACCATCATCATCATCAGCGGCAGCATTATTAACTGAATGAATATTAAACAACGGAGACTCGAATTTAAGTGATTATACCTGAACATAAACTTACACCTGTCCGTAATCTGAACATGAATTTATGACTTGTCCATAATCTGAACATATTATGATTACCGGCAACTTCTTTCTACGGATGATTTTTAATTTTCCCATGTTCACCTTTCATATAACTTGCGATATTATTTCAAGCTTGAAATTGTCCTTTTATTACCGTATGTACTCACGTATAATTCCACAACTGCAAACTGCATAGACCCAGATATGCCGTCGCATAATGCGCCGGCAGATCTGGGTCTATGCAGTTTGTAAGGATTAATCAGTAGAACAAACAACATATACCTTGATCTGCCAGCGCATTATGCGACGGCAGATCAGGGTCTATGTTGTTTGCATTTGGACCGGTAATATACGCGAGTATATACGGTATGATAAATTGCTGTTCAAAAGCTACATTGGAAAAAATAAATAAAACTATTGGTAAATAAAGAGAGTAATGTATAAAAATTAACTAGTATACATGAAAGCTACCTTTAACGGTAGTGATTCGGCATAACTAGCCTGGTTACTACATGAAAACCCATATAATTAAAAAAAATCTTTTGTTTACCAGACACATTCAGGACAATATTTCATTTGTAAATGTGAAGCGATTCCTTTCTTCACTTAACTTCGACAAAAATAATTTTTCACTTCTAAAAACATATATATCCATTTTAAAATATTTAAAAAATACCCTAGATGTTAGATGTTGTTGATGCAAGATTGTATATTTGTAACTCGGTGTCACCCGGTACATAATGGCCAAGTTAGCCTCAGCAGATCTGCTAAGTAGTTAAACGAAATAGCACCTGTTGCAGTTTGAACCCAATGACATGTGTACCTGAGGTCAATGGCTTTCAATTGGCTACCGGTCGACAGTATGTAATACGTTATGCGTACGTATATTTCCCTTCTGATTTCTTACTTGCTAAAAGTTGCTTGGCACCGATTGGTCTGGAAAGATGTAATATATAATATAACAAATATTGAATAAATCAGATCATACAACATACATAAACATGACCTGTGCATTCTGGCTATAGATAAGACTACAAATTCACACCTTATTGGGTAGTGAGCTACTGGCACTTCGTGACAAATCTAACACAGGGAAGGTAAGAAGGAATCCGTTCCGCGGCCTCAATGAAATAAGATGCAGAATATTAAGGAGCATAAATGAAACGGGTTACTCTAATTTATTTTACTTAATTAGTAGTAGAAATCGTTACATAAAAGATAGCGATGGTGGTTCAGACTGCGAATGTGCTAGACGAAACCAGACTAACGACACAATTGTCAAAAATGGGGTTGAAATACTAAACGTCTGCATGGGTGTACTGGGAATCGAAGCCAGTACGATAAAGGTGCTGGGTGAAATATAACTGATCTGACACATTGTACTTAATTGACCGATTTCTTGTTAACTCTTATGTTCTACATTATTTCAGTGCATATGGTAATTGATAAATTTATACAAAAAGATTGATGGACAAAACATTTTATTGATCTTATTAGGGCTGTTTCCAAGTTGAATACAGAGGTCAACCAGGTGGACGCTCTCTCTCTCTCTCTCTCTCTCTCTCTTACGCTTGCTTGCTTGCTGGTCATGGTTCGTATTACGGATAATGCAACGCTGAGCCAAAGTTGTCATATACTTCATACTGCTTATGTAAATTGATATTTTACATATCAAAATATGTCACAAATGTGAGAGTAAATCAAAACATGCACAAGTCACAACTGTGAGAGTAAATCAAAATATGTACAAGTCACAAATGTGAGAGTAAATCAAACTATGTACAAGTCACAAATATGAGAGTAAATCAAACTATGTACAAGTCACAAATGTGAGAGAAATCAAACTATGTACAAGTCACAAATGTGAGAGTAAATCAAGCTATGTACAAGTCACAAATATGAGAGTAAATCAAACTATGAACAAGTCACAACCGTGAGAGTAAATCAAAATATGTACAAGTCACAACCGTGAGAGTAAATCAAAATATGTACAAGTCACAACCGTGAGAGTAAATCAGATGAAGCTTATTCATTCAAAGAAACGTCCTGTGGTGTATTTAAATAAGAGCGAAGCTCTCCATCCCTTTGAAAACATTCGCCCTGAAATCCCACCCGGGTCTTGCCTTTGGACTCCTGATGGCTCCCAGACCCAACGCCACATAATAAAAAATCCAAGATTCACCAATGACACCTGCATCCAGGTATCGATGAACAGGATGGATGATTCACTGGATGAATGCATGCACGGCGTATAAATTATGTGGAATTTCTTGTCACCTGCTAACTTTGCAGACGAAATTAAAATTTTGGCGGACTTTTCCGTAAATGTGAGGATGTATTTAAACATTGTGTTGTTTATCCAAGTGATTTAAAATGGTTCATTCTTTCTAACATATACTTGCCAATGTCTCTTAATTAGGGCAATACACAGTTATTCACAAACATAAATATAACAGTTAATGCATTATCCATTGAAAACAAAACGTTTTAGTGATGTCTGAAACATATATCATTACTACTATTAGACAATTATTTGCCCATGAAAATAATTTGGCGATTTTTCTAGAGTTGTGAGAGCTCCAAGAACACTTTGTGTGTGTGTGTGGGGGGGGGGGGGGGGATATTTATGTGCTTGTTACTAGAAAAATGGTTTTGCCTAAATCACATCTCCACATACTCCCCCTTTTCTCAGTACCGCACCTGCCCTAGGTTTTGCCCATGTATGGGGTCAAGAATTATAATGGGGACACATTTTGGTTAAATTTTTTGGTTAAAGTGTTTCTTTATTTATATTTCCATAACGAATTCTCTTCATAATTGGAATATAACATCCCCACAGACTGACCTCATGGACTTTTACTACATCTATTCCTGTGCCAAATTCCTGAGTGGGACCATGGAGTCAATATGTAGGACACCTTTTGGTTACAGTTTTAATTGCATCTATTATGTTTTAGAAAACTTTTTATCCAGTTCACTATAAATTTAGAATATTGTATGATCCCAAACTCCCCTTTCCCCTATTCTGCTGTTTTTTCATGGGTTACTTTCCTGGATGGGGCCATGGGGGTCAAAAAGTAGAACACCTTTGGCTATTTTTCTTACTAATATTTAAATAACCCCTCACTCAGTTCATTTAATAGTTGAAATAGTATATAATCCCATACTTTCCTTTCTCACTATACCACTGTTGGCTCAGGGTTATATTCCTGGCTGGAGTCATGGGGTCAAGAAGCAGGGCACATTTTGACTAATTTTATTATTATTATTATTATTATTATTATTATTATTATTATTATTATTATTATTATTATTACTACTACTACTACTACTACTATTTAGCCTTACATAATTCATTGCATATTTGGTGTATAACACGATCACATTCTTACCTACTACCTTGTACCACTCCTGCTTTTAGGTTGTGTCCTTGGATGGGGACATTAGGTCAAAAAGCACGATCCTTTTAGGGTTATAGTTGTTTTCCACCTTATTTGGAATATATAATAACATAATATACTTCTGTTATTCCTGTAGCATTCCTGCTCTTGGGTGATGCCCCTGGTTGGGGCGATGGGGTCATGGGTTATGTTCTTTGACATCTCGTTGTGGGGACGTATCATGTCTTTCTTAAGAGACAATCCTTGTTGGATTTTTTAAATCACTGTGTTTCACCAAAGAAAAAAACCCCTATATTTTATTGTTTGCATTTTGTTTGCTTCTCTTTGGTTTTCTTTGTCAGTTTAAAGTTGTGGACTATTCAACTCTTTGTGTGTTCCCGTTTCGCTGACAGCTGCGGCACACTTCCGGTGCTCGTGACACCTTAGATAATTCATCCTTCATCTTAGTAAAAGTAAGAAATATCCGTCCTTTCTTTCCTTTGATGTACCGCTCCGATGTAAGCTTCCAACCAATTACTCAAGTTCAGGGGAAAGTTTCCCAAACAAGCCAATATGGGAATAATGTCACTATTGGGCGAATAACGTCACTATTGGGCGAATAACGTCACTGACTAACCAATTGGATGACAAAGATTTTACTACTTGCCGTCTTGTGATATTGGCTTGCGAATTTATGCCGGGTACCAGCGAAGTGTCCCCCTGTGTTTTATTTTTATGCATGTATTTAACTTGGTCAGTTATGCTATTTCTGGGCCGGGTGCCCTGGTCAGTTATGCTATTTCTGGGCCGGGTGCCCTGGTCAGTTATGCTATTTCTGGGCCGGGTGCCCTGGTCAGTTAAGGACGTTCTTTTGTATGAACGTCCTAGCTCGTGCACAGGTAGTTCTTAGAATAGAACAACATGTATGGTTCACTTAATCTCTGAAACACATCATGCCTATTTTCTATTTATATTATGTATAATGGCTTATTCTTAAGTTATCGGTGAAGTCCGTCTAAAGGTCACGTAGGACAGGTATAGTCTGTATGATGCACCTTGATAGCCCATACAGTTAAACAGATTTGAAAAATAAAGGACAAATCCAAACATTTTCAGATTTACTCCAATTGAATTATAAGAACATACTGTACATTTTAAATTTTTTAGAAACTTTGTTATCATCATTGTTATATGCATCTAATATAACTGGTTGTCAACACGGTAGGAACAGCCAAATACAGAGATTAAGAGTCTAATAATATTAACCATGTGTATTCTGTGGGTGAATTGGTGCTATGGCTGTGACCACCACTACAATTCCATGCACGTCATAATAAATTAACTTCGCGTGGCAGCCAGTCGCACTTTGTCTTTCTGCTGTGAAATCAACTGAGTAACACCTATGTGATAATTCTTGCAAAGTGCTTGTTTTTGAAGTATTGAAGTACAAGTAAAATTTGTTATAACACCTTAAAAATTATTTAAAAGGGTTAAGTAGTGTGTTCAAGAATAACTTTAAATACAATGAGTGGGTCATAATTGTATAGACATTAAGAAAGTGCAGAAAATAGAATTTTATGGTCAGTGAAAGAGCAGCAAAAGGACTATATAGAAAGTGTACAAAACGTGGAAATTAAACACATTACTATCGGACCATGAATAAATTGTCTAGTCAGAGGTCATACGGAAAGATTCTTTTGCATTTGAAGGTACGTTGAGAGAGCTGCGGTGCTTCAGTGATTAGCGTGCCGGACTTGCGACCGAAAGGGTTCGGGTTTGAATCCTACAATCGCATCAGCCCAGGTAGGCTATCCTAGTAAAGTGCCTTGCCTAAGAGTAACAGGATAAAGCCAGGTTGGGATTGGATTTAGCGAAGACACTGAAAGCTGTTTCGTGAATGAGGTGTTTATTTATAATACAATCGAACGATGAATGATTCTGACAGCACACTTGTGGGCGCAAGGTCCAACAACGGATTTAACAGAATGATGTGTACCGAGTTCAACAACTGATATAACGAAATTATATCGTTCATAAATGGAAAATAATCAGAACATGTAACTTCAACGAGTAATCAGAGAAGAATCAACGTATGGAACTTATAAACAAATATGAATGATATATGGGTCTATCCCCATGGATGACCGATGTATAGAATTGATGCACAAATATGAACAATGTATGATTCATTCACAAGTAAGATGTATGTATAATTGATTTTCACTCATAGAGCGATATTGACTTATCGATTTCACCCATATAGTGATTTTGAATAATATTGATTCAAAATCAAAAATGGAACATGTGTATCTCGTGGCGTGCAGTTAACGATCACGATGTATTCCGGTTACACAGCTCTTGTCGAATGGTCAAGGAGCCACCACGCATGGCCCGCCCCTCCCAGTCTACCGAAGGATCCTCGAGAGTCTCCTTATTCCCTACAGATCCGTTCGTCCCGAAGCTTTGATCCCTCACTGCGAGTAAACCAATACTTTCCAACAAACCAACGTCAGCAGCGACAGCAGCATACGGGTTGGACGAAACTCCCCAGAGTTCTACGACTTCCCGTCACAAAACAGCTACAAATATAATGACTGAGCCATGCAGTACATGAGACACGGTTAAGTACGAATACAGTAATAAACATTACGCATGCGCGCACATGAATTGGCTTCGTTACACATTAAATCATTTCATCAGAACTACCGTACGAGATTATTATCATAATAACCACGTTCGTACATGAATCTGTGTCCGATAAGAATAATCTCGCTGAATTAAAAGAAATCGAACATTACTCGTCCTTCAATGCACGCAATATATAATTGAATTACATTTGTCTGTTCAGTTGTAAAAATGGCTAACCTGAAACAGACTATATTCTATCTGAAAGCTTGGCGTTATGTGACATAGGTCTGACTTTCTGCAAAATTAAGAATAAATTCCGAAACATCCAATATATAAAACAAATCTATCACATAAAATGAATAACAAGAAACAATGCAATTTTATATTTCACATACCTCTACAGCTGAAGAATGCTTCCGTAAAGTGGTTATTGGCGTGCATCTTTTCAGATACACAGTCTACACCTAGTTTTGCTTGGGCAGAGCCCGATGTAAGTACTGAAGTTTTTAATTTTCCCAAAATCCCCAACAACCAATTCCACCTTACTTACTGATATGGACCCAGATATCAAGAATTCTGAGAGGTCTACAGACAAGCCTCATCAGGTAGCCGTCCGTAAAGTGGTTATTTGTGTGCATCTTTTCAGATACACGCTCAAAAAACCTTGTTTTGGTTAGGCTGAGCGCGATGTAAGTTCTGAATTTTTTTCCCCCAGAGTCCCCAATACATGAGTCCACCTACTTACTTAGATGGACTCAGATATCAAGAACTCTAAGTGACTTCCCGACGAGAATCATCCAACAGGAAGCCATCCGTAAAGTGGACAGCTTCCTGACAAAACTCGTTGTATTGTGATGATACAGCGAGACTTTACTCTATAAGTACCCTGGTTATGGTGAAATCCACGGCCAGAGAACTTGATGTAATCGGGTTTCTCACGGCAGGCACTTTGCTCGTGCAGCATTGGGTGAACCGAACTCAGTATTTTGAAACAGCTAAATTCGAAAATAAACCTCCTCTGGTAATGCTGTACGCAGGAATGAAACCCGAGTATAATTTTGTTCATATATAATGCATAAATATGAAGTGCACACAATTCCGTGACGCCAAGGACACTTGGACAAGACACTTTACTCCAATTGCCTCGGAACTAAATAACCTACTTGTGTTACTGTGTTCTGTGCTGTAAAACACCAAACAAATTCAAAATCGTTGAAGGTATGTTCAGCTTAAAATGGACTTTGGTTTATGGATTTTTAACATAGTTACTTATCCGTATGTCCATGTATAGATCTTTTGAATATAATGTTTCGCACACAGGAACTATCTCCTATATCCAGTTTCTTCTATTCCTCAACCTGTCTCGGTCTGTACGCGAGTCACTCATCTACAATTATCTCATCGGGCCAGTTCAAGAGATATAAGAAGCCGAAAGGACTGATAGCCGTTCCAAATGAAGTACTACGAAAACGAATGAGCTAGCAACGTCCGGTAATTTTAGATAAACTCAAAGTCAGTTGTCATATCGGAAAAACGGAGAATGCTCTGTCTACTTATTTGCATATCTATTTCCTTAAAACCGGCGATTTTCCTTTTGAAACTTTCCCCAGTGATTGAAACAAAACTTGAATGTATATTGTGAAAATTTTCATGAAAATTGCATGACAAATGTACTGAAGCATGAAAGTACGGAAGCATGGAAGGGCCACGAGATAATATTCATTTTTTCTTTAAAAAGATGTCCCGTCCATGCTTCGGTAAAACTATTTATGTTATTAAGACTTTAATTTGCACATATTATATAGTAAATTCTCTCAATTTGCCGTACTTGGTTGGGCAAGCTCTTGTCCGGCCATCCGATTATGCAATGATTCACATCTAGACTGAATTGGTTAGCGTCCATTGGAATCTCTGTTATGTAATAGTTGATTGATAGATGCCACCATCGGCTGAGGGGTCAATTATGCACATCTAAATGTGTACTATAAACTCAACCACTTGAGTATTGATATTGAAATCCAGTCGTATTCAATCAAGCCTTGTTTTTGTCAGCCTCTTTCGGTGTGCATTCATGTTGAGTATTGCCCATTCTCCATGTTTTATCAACAACATTCATAACACTGGTTATTCATAAGTTCAGTTTGTACTGACCAATCCAGTTCCTCCTGTAGGTCTTGCCTGAGACTCCAAACTTTGGGAAGAGAAAATAAGACTGAAATCTTAAGCTCAAAAATATTAATCTTGGGGTTTACAAATGTTATTGATAATTTGCAAGATAAGAAAGAGATGAAAAAGTATGGCATCAATTTAAAATCCAAATGTGCAGCAAGGATACATTTTCATCAAGACATGATTCGTAAAAAAAACAGCAAACAAATAGGATCGGAGCATTAAACATGTCGTATAAGGAGTGTGCTTCTAAATGTTATGATCTAATGACAATAAATATACCTTTTAAACTGTTATCCTCTCTGTACCTAAACACCTAGTAGTCTAACTAACAACTGTTATCCTTTTTGTACCTAAACACCTAGTAGTCTAACTACCAGCTTACACTATCGACACTTGTATATGCAGCAAGATCAACTCGAAAAACAACAAATTACACAAGAAATAGAAACTCTAGAACAGGCTAATGAACCAGAGCAATTTTCCTATTTGAAAATTAAAACAAGATCAACTGATGGAAATCCTGATAAAAAAAATAGAAGGAGTTAAAGTAAGATCTCGTGCAAAGTATATTGAAGATGGTGAAAAATGAACAATTTGTACACTTAGAAAATAGACATTATATTAATAAGATGATGCCTGATTTGAAAGAAAAAACATGATGGTAATTTGAATAATAGCCAAAAAGATATTTTAGAAGAAACTAAATTGTACTATCAAAACTTATACTCTTATAGACATGTTGATACAGTTGATCTTGAATCTCGTTTATATTATACAGATATACCGAAAGTGAATAGTTGATCTTGAATCTCGTTTATATTATACAGATATACCGAAAGTGAATAGTTGATCTTGAATCTCGTTTATATTATACAGATATACCGAAAGTGAATAGTTGATCTTGAATCTCGTTTATATTATACAGATATACCGAAAGTGAATAGTTGATCTTGAATCTCGTTTATATTATACAGATATACCGAAAGCGAATCTTTACAAGGGTATGTTTCACATTTAGAAGCAAGATCAGCTTTGGAAAAAATGTCAGATAATAAAAGTTCTGGTTCAGAATGGATTTACAGTTGAATTTATAAAATTTTGTTGGAAAGATATTGGTCATTTTTTTGTAAGGGCAATAAAGTTTTTTTTTTTAACGTATCAGAAGAAATATCATCTAAACAAAAGGGGGGGGGGGAATTGCATGTATATCTAATGGAGATAGGCCAAAACAATACTAAAAAAAAGAAGGCTAATATATTCAAATTGTTTCATATCAAATAGCCACTGCTTGTGTCGCATATAGGATGAAAATGGTATTACTACATATCATACATAAATACCAACAAGGCTTTAGTACAGGTAGATATATAGGTAAAAATATTCGCAATTTATATGATTAATTGTTGTATACAAAAACGTGTAACAAATCAGGTCTATTACTTTTAATGGACTTTGAAAAAGTATTTGATTCTTTAGTATGGTCTTTTATAGAAAAAGTTTTACTCTTTTTTAATTTTAGTTCAGATACTATAAAATGGATGAATCTGTTTTATAATAACATAAGATCTTGCGTAATAGTGAATGGCCAGTGTTCTTTATGGTTTGATATAAAAAGAGGTTGCAGACAGGGAGATCCCCTCTCCCCATATATTTTCATTATTTGAGCAGAGATTTTAGCCAACGTGATTGGGAACAATTCTAATATTAAGGGCATTGAAGTAAATACTAAAACTTATTTAATATCTCAATTTGCAGATGATACTTCCCTTATTTTAGATGGTTCCAAAAAATGACTAAATCTGAATTAGATCTTATCTATCAATTTCTAAATTTTCTGGTCTGAGTGTAAATATTGAAAAAAAAAACTAAAGTAATTTCGTTTGGTAGTAGAACAGTTGTAAAGTTCAATATTGTCTGGAATACAATCTAGACTGGAACTCTTCTGACTTCATTTTCCTTGGCATATCATTTTATTTGAATTTAAATGATATTTTAAAATTAAACTATGACCCCAAAATTAGAGAAATTAAAAATCTTCTGGCCCAGTGGTCAGAAAGATTACTTACACCTTATGGGCAAAATAACAGTTGTAAAAAGTCTGGCATTATCAAAATTAACGCACTTGTTGTTCACACTACCAAACCCTCCTCAAAGAGAGTTGCAAAAACTTGATTCACTTTTCTATAAATTCCTTCCGAACGGTGCAAGGGATAAAGTGAAAAGCAAGGTGATGATTAAAGATTATAAGGAAGGAGGTATGAGAAATGATAAATATAATGAACTTTGATGATTCCATTAAACTGACTTGACTGAAAAAAATCTTAATAACTGATGGAAAGTAGACAAATATATTAACTGCATCTTCTCCGTATATCGAGAAAAAAAACTCTTTAGAACAGATTTTTTTTAAAAAGTATATAAAAACTGAATAGATTTTGGACAAATGTTTTTACTGCATATAGGCAATTATTACTAAAATTTTTAAAAAATTAACAAGTTTTTGCTGTAGACACAGATATGGTATAATCCAAATGTTAAAATCGGAAAAAATAGTATATTTGTTAGACGCTGATTTGAAAAGGGAATTATGTATATGAATGATTTAGTTTATGTAGATGGAACTTGAATTAGCCATGATACCTTTAATATTGCATTCCAAATTAAAGCAAATGTCTTATACATTTTTCAGTATAATAAATATAATAAAAGCATATAAAAATAAATACAATATAAATATTCACAATTTTATACAATTACCCATTTTACTTCCATCTACTTATCTATTAATTAGAGATAATAAGGGTAATAGAAGAATCTATCAAGGACTTATCTCAAATGCATGCGAGCCTACATCTAAAGTTAAATGGAGTCTCGAATTAGGTAATACACATAAGGAGGAGTGGCCTAACTGTTTTAAGTTACTATTAACAGATTACAAAATGTTCAAAAACTGCTTTGGCTTTAATTTAAAATACTCTACATAATATCTTGGTTACAAACGACTTTCTTGGTGAAATTCGAAAATTGACAACTGAGAATACAACAGAAATAGTAGCTCACATATTTTGGGATTGTATACAAACAAATGCCTTTCTTCAAAGTTTATTTAGATCGGATTAAAAGTAAATGTCAACATCATTTGTTTTATTTTGTACTCAACAAGAAAAGATTTTTAGTTGGGATAATTGACAAACAGGCAGATAATGTACTCAGTGTGTTTATTTTGTTATTGAAACTATATATATATATATATATATATATATATATATATATATATATAGAGAGAGAGAGAGAGAGAGAGAGAGAGAGAGAGAGAGAGAGAGAGAGAGAGAGAGAGTGAGAGAGAGAGAGAGAGAGAGAGAGAGATAGATAGATAGATAGATAGATAGATAGATAGATATTATACTTTTTGACTGAAAAATACTCTTGTTAATTGCAACTGTGATTACTTTGATACGAGATGGTCTGGATATAAAGGACTTTTTTTTACTAACACAGGATGTTTATAGGCAGGCATATTAAAAAAGTGACGCAAGAGACGTTAACACGTAAGTAGTTTCACTATCAGTATTACTTATTATGGTGAATATCGCCTCATACCTAAACACAATTATAATTGTTACAACTTTGTCTAGATGTAATAGCTGGGCTAAATTCAATTCTAGGCTTGCTACAAAACACCTGAGATGTGCTTTTGTTACTTGTATTATTGCCTATTATTTTGTTCTGTTGTACTATTATGTGCATTTTGTTTTTCCTTTTTCCCCCTTTCTTCTTAAAAATAAAGAATTTAAAAGAAAAAAAAAGTATTTGTTAACAAAAATTATTGGTCATCTAAATCTAAAACCGAAATCTAAAATCGATAATCTTGCAGCAAGGATACATTTTCATCAATACATGATTAGTATTTAAACAAAAAAACAGTAAACAAACCGGATCAGAGCATTAAACATGTCGTACATGGCTTGTGTTTATAAATGTTATAAGCTAACAACAAATATACCTTTTAAACTTTTATACTTACTGTACCTAAACACCTCGTCGTCTATCTACCAACTTACCCTATCCACCCTTGTACATATCTAGTTACATAAGCATCTAACTACCGACCAACATATATATATATATATATATATATATATATATATATATATATATATATATATATATATATCCACCTAAAACTGCTTACAAACACCACGAATGCTAAAGCCCCTTTTTGTATCCTAATCTCTTACGATTTTGTATTTTAAAGAAAAAAGTAAAGAAAGAAACGACGAATATACTAAATAAACGGAACGTTTCTCTATCTCGGAGAAAAATTCTGAAAGCATAAATGAATATGCCTCATTAACAAAGACTTCTTAAAAATCAATCCCGTTTCTCTCCTCCACCTCTCCGCTCCACACACATTATTCCTTTTATCGCCATTTTTTTCTGATTTGAAAGAAAACGCGTAGAAAAGTAGAAAGGGAACATTGTTTTTTCAGGAAAGACATTTTTGATCCAGTTAAGATTCTCGTGAACCATGGTTAAATTTCTGTCATTCAGAAGAAGCTACGTAAAGTTTGCATAGAATGTAAGTTTAGTATCCATAACAGAAACTTTGCTTTTCCTCTACACCGTCGAACACAAACATTCTGTATTTATTTATCGATCGCTTCTACAGTAAATATTCATCCACGTAATGAAGTAATTTAACATATGCCATTATCGTATTTTGCTTTGTAAGTGTTTTTATTTTAAACTTCGTTGAAAAAAAAATGCTTTCTGCGGTTTGAAAGCCTGTGAGTTGTTGCTGTTAATTTGTTCCCTGTGGTAATCGGTGTACTGCTATCCTGGCACCCTCGATACTCGCTGCACCCTAACCAGTTGTTGTAAAACATAAAGAACTTTTAAATCAGCGTCATAGATGGGTCAAAATTCTTGATAGATCTTTCAAAGATACGATATGATATGATGTGTTAAATAGAATGAGAAAGGCGTAGCTAACTTACATTTTCACTGGCGCCAAAAAGCAATTTGGCTGTAATGTATCAAGCTGTTCAATTACGAATTTAATAGCCATATAAATAAAGTTTGACATACGGTCAGTAGCGTCTCCCTTAGAATGTTCGGGTTTCTTTCACCTCAAATGGAAAGCATTAACCTGATTGCTCCCCATTTATATAATTAAGTAATTAAGTTGATGAAAAACTAATTCATCATTTAATTGAAGTTGAGTGAGGAAAAAGTATTTTAGGGGGAACTCTGAATATTCTTCTACACGGTACTGTCTATTTACCTGATACACATTTAAAAATGATGATATTAGGAGGTTTTCTTCAAGTGAAATCACCCCATAACTATTATCACCTGCTGAGATGAATTTTCAGTGCTTATGCAAGGTGCTACCAGGCTATCCTTCTCTCTCATCGAGGTTAAATTTACAGATTTATCGTGTTTAGAGCTTAATACAATCTCTCCCCCCCCCCCCTCTTTGAGGAAGAAAGGCTTGAGTAAATTCCTGTTGCTATGACATTTTAAGTACCCCAGAATCCAAATTAGAATTGGGTTGTATCATGTTCATGTACTGATCGGCTTTTGCCTAGATGACACCAGAAGGCGTTTTGTAAATCAAGTGGCAGCGTATCCAACATCAACTTGGTTTAGTAGGGTCTCGAATATTATACCTTTATGTTGTGTACCTTTATTTTCATAAAATAGACACATATTTATATCTGGTACATACCTTGCAAAAAGCCTACCTTCCTGCCACCTACCTACCTACCTAACTACATATAGATGTACATTGGTCCATTCATACATCAATCCACCCATATTTCTACTCATCCAGATCAAAGGTGTCAATACACATACCAATTATGACGTACGGTGTGTCAATACACATACCAATTATGACGTACGGTGTTAATACACATACCAATTATGACGTACTGTGTGTCAATACACATACCAATTATGACGTACGGTGTGTCAATATACATTCCAATTATGACGTGCGGTGTGTCAATACACATACCAATTATGACGTACGGTGTCTATCTGTCTCTCTATCTTAATTATTAGCTCGACTCTAATAAGTAGAGGTCCCAACGTCGGTGTCAGCGTCTGCACATATAAAATCATATACATATGTGCAACCTGACTGCAGCTCAGCCGTTCTTTCTTCCTAGGTCCCACGCAGCGTTTTTGAATGAGTTGCATAGCACCAACCCCATTGGGGAGGGGGTTAACTTTGTACGTACATGTACATTATTTGTACATTCTTGGTTTGGGAGCCACGGTAGCTCAGTTGGTAGAGCGTCGGACTCGTAATCCTAGGGTAGCAGGTTCGATGCCAAGCCAGGACAGCCTAGGTGGGCTACATATGTTTCTCTTTTGGAAAGGCACTTAGCTCCGATTTCCTAGGGATGACATAGCCATTAATATGCTCAAAGTGCCGTGAAAACACTAGCTAACCAAAGGATTTGCGTTTACTAAGGCTACAACGTTTGCCAACATTTGTTAAGGTGTACACGGTTTATAATAACCGAAACAATGCCGTTTAATTTAAACGATCAGAAAACTCAGCCTTTCCTTTTATCTATCCATTAGTCTTACTGAACAGCTGACAGCTATTATAGTGTGCATGCCGTGCTCGTTCAACTTGTGAGTGTTTCATTTACAGGGTGTCTTTTATCGCTTATTATGACAAGATTCAGTTTGTAAGATATGTCTTTGTTGAATATATCTGACTATTTGGTGAAACAACCCTATTGTAGTAGTGATATTGTTTTCTACTGCTACATACATGTATATGATGAAACAACAGGATAATACAACCGGACGTACTGTGAGGACACGCATGGGATGCTTTTATACGATCTACAATGACTAAGAAACTGTACGGTGGCTTAGAAACTTAAAACGATGTTTCTTTAAAGAAAAATGTTACTAATCGAAAATTCTGTTAACAAACATGTTTTTCAAAGGTAAATAATGTAGCTTAAATAACATTTTATTAGCATATTCAGTAGATCAACACGATGTGTAATGTGCGTTAAAATCATTTCATGCCTTAAAAAGAAGAATTGACAACACAATCCTACTAAATAATCCTCTTAAGCAGAGATGTGGAAATGTATAATTTAATTCGAATGGGTAGTTTCTACGTCACTGAGAGCTACGTGCATGTTCATTCACACGTTTACCAATTTTGTAAACATTTACTGGCAGTAAACTTATATAAGCCATTTACACGTGGAAATGTTGCAGCCTTAGCGTTTAGCTCAGATTTTTTGCCCCCTGTATACATGAAACTTCGTGAAACGATGTATCTTGACGAGTTCTACATCTTCGTCACATAAGTAAGTCAACGTGACTCATATTTCACGCATCACCTACTTCGGTTAAATTGTGTTCTAAGGTTATTTCTCAAGCTCTGTCCATGCTAGAATCATCAAACTTGATGATTGTATGCATCTCTATAAGTACCACAAACTTACAGCAAAACAAAGTCACTATGACCTACATTTAACATTTTACTGGCTTAGGTTAAGTTTTGCGTTTAGCTCATGACCACACAGGTTTTAAGCACAATAAGAATGCACCTCCACTGAAGGCCCTTTCTGACCAGTGCTGTTGAAAGTAGGAATAAAATACGTGTTATTCAATGGTAAACGTTCCAGATCAATTACAATACCTTGTATATTGTGATCGTTTACCCTCAACAGCTGAACTGTATTGTACATGTGAATGAGTATGGGGATTAGATGACTAGGCTGGTTGCATTTTATCTGAGACCTCAGCTGTGGTGGTTAATTAAGGTAAATACTGATGCAAAAAGTATTATTCCGATAGTGTTCATACTGGTTTTCACTCCAAGGTTACTCAAAGCCTGTGACTTTTGGACATAAAATATGGCTTCTAGGGGTGGACAACAATGGTTCCGCTCTACAGATGCGAACTTTGCACAGTGTTTCTTAAAGAAAAAAAGTTTTCCACATTTTTCTCAAAGGTAATCCTGGTTAGCTAAAAAGATCTTGTATATCTTAGGTATTGTTAAAAGAACTTTTAATTCCCTTTTTTTGTTTGGTGTATGATTGATGGGTGTAATTTGGATTGGAGAGTATGTAGAGCGCTTTTACTTCAGATGTTCATCTTTCAAAAAGACTGCTAGCTCCGCTTGGTCATTTTCACTTCCTGGACTTCCGAGGTAAACTGGAAAAAATTCTAACCGACAATTTGTTTTCAGTTTTACATTTTATAATTAATTTCTGACACTTTCAGAAGCTAGTATTGTCCACTCTGAGGGAAATGCATTTTTTCCCCCAATTTTAATAATTGATAAAGTTAGTCTACTTTGGACTATTTTGAGTTCATTTCTCGAACACGTAGCAAGATAAGAGCAGCCACTTCGAACAGCAGCCTGATTTAGGCAGCGTGTTGTTTCCCTGATCCCACATATCAAGAAATTTCAGTCACAGTTCATGAAAGTAACATAAAGGCATGCCAAAATTCTCTCGATTGTGCTCGTTGCAAATGTATACAACTTCCCCTTATACCTGTCCCTCTTTCAGAAGTATTTAATAACCTGTAGAGAGGAACCAATACTACTTTATAAAGCAGATTTTTAGAACAATGAATCGCCCCCTCCCCTAAAAATATAAATAAAAATAAAATAAATAAATAAATAATTTTAAAAAATCACTTTTTTTATAAACTCCTGCTATTATTATACTTTAATATCATATAAAAGAATGTTCTTTTTTATTGTTTTGCTTATTTATGTCCTGTCACATATGCCAACATTTCGTTGTCAAAATCACTTTATTATGAATTTATGATGTGCATGATAATTAATGTTTACAATTACTGCTGGAGACCACTAAACGCTTCATAGAACTGATCTATGTAATCGTTGATTACAGTCTGGTTCTCTGTTGTTACTTCCATCTTTCTTACTTGATAGTATCTTCTTCTTCTGCAAAGTCTTTTTTACACAATTGATATTGGAAAATATCACAGACTGTACCTTACAAGTAGGATTTGGTTTATGTGTTTCCATGGTAGTGTTTTCTTACGCGAATATGGCATGACAATAATTGTTTTGTATCCTTCTATAACGATTATGAAAGATACAAGATTGATTTAGCAATATAACGTACGTGTAGTCAAGGATCCAAAATCACTGAAAATGTAGTATTTCCCCTTAAAATTGAAATTTTACAACTCTTTAAAATATTTTTTTTTTATCAGAGGTGGAAGCAGTAAGAGATTTATAAATAAACCTTGAAACTTCAAATTGCATACCCCCCTAGTCCTTCTGTTCTCAAAGAATAAATTAACAATCTTCCAAATTCTGAGCAATACCTACAATTTAAACCAAATACTTTTTCTGACGAGTTGAGACGTAATAACTTTACTTTAATCATTAATATCTTCACATTTTCACTGCAAAAGTAAGTCTCCAGAAACAAAACAGTGGGGAAAAAGATATTAAAATATATCTACTTTAGACAATTTTATATGTTTTGTGAAACCAGGCCCTTAGAAGCTGCAACTTTTTATTTTCTCATTTTAATGTTTGTTCTCTTAGCTATTATTATTATTATTATTATTATTATAATTATATAACTGGTGAATATACTGCATTTGTTTGGTGTATAACTCAATCGCAGTTGCGAGCAATATAGACCCTGATTTGTCGGCGCATTATCAGTTCACATTGACTTATCGACGGACGGACGGACAGACAGACAGACAGTAATGGTGATTTCAAGATGTGCAAATTCCGTCTCGGTTAAATTCGCCGTCGAAGGAGTCAGAAATAGCATTTTTAGACTTTAAACTGCAGAAGAACTAAAGGTGAAATGAGTTTGTGTTACATTCTGGTGAAAAGAATCGCACATACCTTATCTGTTCCAGCATTGAAAATATCGGGCAGACTTTAAATTAGAGATGTCAAGATTCCTAGCCGCAAACAAACATGGATAGATATTTCCTCTGATAAAATTTGAATGATAAACAGCAGGCAAAAATATTGAATTTTTACAAAAAGCATCCAATTTCTAGTACAGATACCCAAGAATAGATGCTTGCATAGTGTAAAGTCATTTATAATATAAGATAGGTAATGTTTAGAATCTTAGAATTCGTATCCGTTTGACTCAGTACTAAAACAGATTAGTCAAACAAACACATACAGTAAATATATACAGCAAACTCGAGATATGACGAAGCTGAAAGGACCCAACATATCATATCACTGTATCAGAAGTTCGTTATAACCGAGGTAAAAATTATATTAAATACCGGAAGCATGTAAGGATAAGATATTGCGTTTTTGACACTTGGAAAAGCTCCATATCTCGGGTTTATCCACGTTACATTCTGGCCTTCCTCATTTCATATATTTCAAGAGAGACGTTTTACTGTTCAGGATGTATGTTGAAAAAAATCAGAGCGTCCATTCACCCTAGAAAATGCACTATAGCAGTGAATGTCTTTTTGGTGTATTAATATATTTCAATTTCCACCTTTTCCACAGGGGTATTAGCACTACTGTTCGAAACTCTACCAGTTTCATGGACCAGTCAGTGCATTTATGACTCAATATTGTTCCTCAGTGAAGCAAAAGACATGAACTGTAACTATTTAATTCGTTCAATTTGCTGGAAGCAAAATACTCTATTTATACTGTATGAAGCGTGAAAAGTGGTTAACGCCAAAGTCGGTTAATAACTTTACACATGTTGTACACATGTTGTGTCAATGTGTGTGTGTATATATATATATATATATATATATATATATATATATATATATATATATATATATATATATATATATAAGATAGATAGATAGATAGATAAGTTGCGTTTTTTTAAAGCCATTACCTTGTATAGGCCCTTCATTTGCGATGACAATTAAATTACTTATTGGTGGGGTACAGTAAACTTCGGGAACTCGTGCAAAGCCGATCAGTGTGGTTTTTTATCTTCTGTTCTGATTTTTTTTTCGCTCTTTAATTATGCGTTGCATGTACCAGCTTTTTTGTGTTTTTTTTTCGCTCTTAAATTATGCGCTCCATGAACCAGTTTTGGGAATCGGAATTCAATCTCAACACTACAGGGCATACAAAATCATGGAAAATAGAGGACACCAATAATCGTTAGTGTGAGAGATATGTATATATATATATATATATATATATATATATATATATATATATATATATATATATATATATATATATATATATATATATACTTTCACACCTTCAAATACACCGATGGAATATTAATGAGTTATGACATACAAGCAGCGATGTCGTATTTGTTAACTCCTTGAACCGGTACACTTAGAAGGCGGTGAAGAATTTAGAGAGTTTTTGTTTCGTTTGATTAGTGCAAACTGCATTGGAGTCTTTATATAGACACTGGTACCTCTCTGTCTGGTATTAGTGATTTACATTCAAAGTGTTAAAGCACCTTCGTATTTACTCTTTTCATAAGCATGTAAGTATGAAACAGACAAGTGATACAGGCTAGTTGAGCCCTCTTTCATCGCTGTCTGTCTCTTCATTGATCGAGATTTATGAGAATACATGATTTAAATTTCACTTACCGGTATGTCAACGACGTGATATATGATGTGTCTTCTTAAGTCTGATTAGGTCTATATTTAGAGAGCTTTTAAAGATCAACCGCATAAAAAACACCATTAAACATTGCGTATACTTTTTCAAGTATAACTGAGATCGAAACGATACCATTGCACCAAATGAACCTTCACCGACACCGTAGCATAGTTATTCCTTTAAAATCGCTTTTTCTGATTAAAAAATGTTACTAATGATTGACACAAGAGTTTTAAATGTATATGGTGGAGAAAATCCTACGAAAAGTGTCGAATTTATAATGATTTATAACGTTGAATGTTACAATAATGTTTTGTTTAATCTTGCTGTTTACTCATGGGCCTATTTGCAATAAAGTTCTCTTATTTATGATGAAAACTATATAGGTCACCCAACTGCTGTTGTCTACGTAATGATGCACAGCTAGCTGGGTGACTGACTTAAGAACACACACACACACACACACACACACACACACACACACACACACACACACATAGATAGATAGATACAAAATGAAAAAGCCCCACACAAAGATGTCATTGGTTACACGCATACTAAGAAAACTACAAGTTATTAGTTTATTACACTAGAAAGGAACTACTTATGTATCCACCCTTTTTGTATGCTTTGAAAATATTTGTAAACAATGGCTAAAATATAGTCCTGTTATTTATTTCTTGAGATTCATTATTATTTTTATAACTATTTGTATTATTTGTAATTTTTAATGCGCTACAGACATTCATGCAGTGTGCAAGCCATTCTAAAACTTCATGACTGCACGAATCTTGTAAAATATGAAGTTCTGTTCTTAAATTAAATAGGGAAAAGATATATATATATATATATATATATATATATATATATATATATATATATATATATATATATATATATATATATATACCTGGTTATAGGGTTATTAATCCATCGTCAAAGAGTCAAACTTTTTATAATGGAACAACACAATGGCATTTGTGACAGTGGTGTTGTATCAATCATTTATCAACATTCATCATACATTAGTAGATCTATTCATATCCGTAATGATGATATATGGGAATATTTTTGAAAGTATGTAATCATGCTATATGCAGTTTCCTAGAATGTGACATATATTATCACATGGCCTTTACTAAGCATAGTTGACATAATTACAACTTAATAATTGATCATCTTTTTATTTGCATCCACAACTTTCAATTGTAAGATCTGAAGATATGTTTCATATAGGTTAGAATTCTTCATGGTGTCAACAAAGCCTTTTTCCTCAAACTATATAACGGGAAGATTTAGCCTCAGAATGAAGAGGAGTTTGATGACCAGCAAGTTGTATAACATATGTATATATATATATATATATATATATATATATATATATATATATATATATATATATATATCTAAATATAATATATTTATAGATGGATGGGTAAATGGGATGCTAAAAGAGTGAACTGATGCAGTTATCTCTGGTGTTTCGAGATTTCTTTACTCAGCAAAATTCATAGCAGTGGCGGATCCAGAAAGTCTGTGGGACGGAATCCACCGGGACAGAAGCTCTTGCATTTTAAGCGTTTCCTGGGCATAATTTGAAGCATTTAAATGTAAAGAAAACTTACTATAGGAAACGTTTCTGTTGTTTTGTAATTTTTTTTTTTTTTTTTTTTTTTGGGGGGGGGGGCGCCAGTACCGCCCCCACCCCCACCCCAATCCACTCCTGCAAAGAACAACATGTCACTTAGAGTGGGGGGGGGGGGCGGGGGGGGGGTAAGTGTTGAATTTATCTGAAGTTTTAGTCAGACAATGGCTCAGCGAAGGCCCTACATGAAAGGATGACTTTATCATTACAGGTGTGTCATAACAGAGTCATTAGTAGGTGTAGTGAAAGAGACTTAGCGTTCGTGGGAGTAGGATTTTGTTTGACACACCAGTGGACCAGAAGAGCCGCAGCCATTTTCATTTCACGTGGGCGCACCTCTTTTAGATCAAGAGGAATTCGTGAACTGAGTGGTTCAACCATCAATTGAAAATGCTAATAAAAGCGTGTCAAAGTCACACTCATAGAAACAAATAACATTTACACTATTGCCAGGTACGTTAACATTATATTAAGAATGAGCATTGTCTTTTTAAAATGGTATCTAAAGCACTTCAAACTAACTTTTTCCAAACACATTTCTGCACAAGAAACCAGCCATTATCGAAACGGCTCTAGATAATAGATTGTGTGTTAGCTAAAAGTTGTCCAAACACTGTACTGTTGGCATAAACACCCAAATAAATGAATCGATTACAGGAATGAAACAAAAAGTACATATCATACACATTTAATTTCCAATGTTTTAGAGTGTTGGAAACGGAGATAAACACTTACATGAAGAACAATTACACAAGATCCTGAAATGTAATGACTGTACCGTATGTACTCGATTGTAAGTCGAGTCCAACTGCAAACTGCACAGACCCATAATTGCCGCTGCATAATGTGCCAGCAGATCTGAGCCTATGTGGTTTGTTAGGAGTACTCAGTAGGACAAACAACATATACCCTGATCTTCTGGCGCATTATGCGAGGTCAGATCAGGGTCTATTTTGTTTGCAGTTGCACTCGACTTATATAAATCGGTAATAACAATTAGCCTCACTTATTGAAGAATAGGAAACAATTCCAAATGGTTTTCAGCTAACTTCAAAATTAGTTTTTTGTCAAACTTTTAGAAAGAAAACCTAATTTTATGATACTGGGTAACTTTAAGGATACTCCAAACATTTCTTTCACCAAGCTTCTTAAGTTCAGTCCCAACACAGTTTCCCAAAAGCATATTTTCATTATTCTCGTAGAAATATCAATCCGTATTTACCAACGTCCCTTGTTTTAAATTAATTGCAAATTTCATACCTTCTACTTTTAAATTTAATTAATACAAAAACTAAAGTTTGAGCTTTTCGCGCTCGACCATGGAATAAGAAAAAGCTTTGAAATACACGGATCCCTTTTGACATTTTTGAATTGAGCACTCAAAAAAGAATAGCTCAAATAAAACAAGATTCTCTTTAAAATAACATTAGACTCATCTAAAGGTCTGATTTTTTGAAGTTCTTGATAAATAACTGCCAGGTAATTTCTAGTATCATAAGAAGTAGAATTTCATGTTCATTGTCCAGTGTATGAAATAACCTTTCAAAGAAAAAATGCGGCACTGTAGGTCAGACATCTTCAATAGCGGTGCTAGGGTTTGAGGCGCCCGGGGGCAATGTTCTTTAGTGGCGCCCCATATCGAGGCGTCTGGGGGCAATGTTCTTTAGTGGCGCCCCTACTTTGCCACATAGAACAGTTTTTATGTCAGTTGCAAACCCCCCCCCCCCCATATCCATCTACCACCCGGTTACAGCTGCAAAAAAAACCAACAACCTCCGGACTGCGCCCCCCCCTCGTCCAGTATCCGGGGGCAATTGAACCCCCTCGCGCCGCCACTGGACATCTTACTTTGGAGATTTAAATAAGTTAGTGCAAGACTTCCAAGACAGAGAATCAATAACTGGGGACTTGCTACTTCGCTGAAAATTGCTAGCAATGTGTTTATGATTTAAAATGGAAATTTATCAGTTTCGTGACATGGCCTTCTAAATGTCTTCGTCCGTACACAGAGAGATAAAGAACGAGCAGGACTTTTCAGATGACCACAAGTGTTTTGAGTGTAGAATAATTTATTGAAGAGATGAATTTGTGTATGTATCTGTAATCACTTTATAAAGTGACCAACAGCAAATCAGTCCCAGATTTGGGGAAAGGTGTATCGAGAATTCACACTTCATAACCAATTTCAGTAATCGAGTGTATGGAAGGAATGTACTCTAGAAACAACCTTGTGAAAATTCGGTGTCGTTTTTAAGAAAGTCATGGGAAAAAGCTTTCACAACTAGTAAGTACGACAAAAAGTAATAATGAAGATTTTACCTACGCTCAGTGTAAATATAGCTGGTTGTTAATTACCATCGGGAACGATTGCTCATTATCGCGATCTGAATGGCTGATCGGTTTAAGTAACTACCTGCCACAGTGACTGACAGGTCAAGCATTTGCACCTGATTGCTAACTGGCTGCAGAAGGAGCCAATTTTAGCACCTACAACTCCAGACACACAGTGATCAGCAGAAATGTGATTCGGGCAGGCAACGAAGCTCCGCGTGCTTGACCAACCGCAGCTTATGGTAACATGTGCATCCAACTACCAGAGGTGTAAAACCAAAACTGACGTCGCCTAATCCGACGTCAGATCTGGTTATATGCTGTTATTTTAGTCCTACTTATAATGTCAAGCGATTAGTGTTGACCTTGATCTAGTGTAGCATTAGACGGCATACGTGGGTCTACGCAATTCTATTGCGGGTACATTCAACTGTGATGAAGATCTTTTTTATGTACTCAACATATTTGTCGTACAAGGATGCACATCGATTTTGCGCCCCGTGTGTTAGCATATTTATTTTGGTAAATGAACGTTTAATATCATGGATGTATAGACTGAATTATGTGATAGCATGCTCCGAGTTCATCTCTTCAGCTGTTGAAACTGTGAAAGCATCAATGCTGCGTTTCTACTGAACAAACTTGTTTCAAATATCTAGGTTCAGAGGTTCCTAATTAGATGCAGACAGGGCCGGATTACCCCATAGGCTAAAAAGGCCATAGCATTAGGCTCCCATATTTTGTTAGGCCCTCCTTTAGGCCCTCAATTTAAATATGTAATACATACTTAGGTCCTTTCTCTCCTATTAACCTTAGGCCCCTCATAACCTTAATCCAGCCTTGGATGCAGACCGTGCACACTTTTCAGTGAGACTTGCCTGAGTGACAAGGCCTGGGGAGCATGAAACTTTTTTGTTGGATATCTTAACTTGTGAGTAATTCTAAACCAATAAAATTGCCGTTTTGTAAATAAAGTCAATTTCGATTGGTTGAGGACAACATCTCATTTTTAAACTCAAACTCAAATATTTTATGATTTCAAGACCAGATTTTGAATTCATGAAACTTTCCTAATGAAAGCTGATTTCCTCAAAGCTGATTTTAATTTGTGTAGTGTTTAACGGCACAGCAACACACGAAAGGCTATTTAGTGACGAGGTAACGGGAGTAAAGTGCCATGTCCAGACACACATCACAGCAGCCGACCCCGGCTGATCTGGGCAGGATTCGAACTGTAGAATTTTTGTGTAAGTTTAAAATATTTAGCCTGAGCTGAAGATTTTATGCAAATATCAGTTGAAGACGTATCACTGTGTTTCACTAACACCCTAACACATGCCTATATATGTGGTCTGCCGACCAATACTATCGTTGACAAATTTGTTGTGAACATCACGTGATTTACATGCGCACTGGCGGCTTGTTGGACATTCAGGTCTAATGTCCGTCACTTATCAGTCTTCCACTATAAAGCATGTACAAATTCAAAATCGTCATAACTCTAACATTTTACAAACATTTTTCATGAAATTTTCAGCACGTACAAAACTTAAGTGTCAACATAACAGACTTTGATTGTATATTATGTGCAATGCTAATGAATAGGGCGTGGTAATCTCTACTCTGGAGATAGGTTAATTGATTCCGATTCTTCAGGTAAACGCTCGGTGTCAAGCCTAAAAATTTGTTATGAATTTATGGACTGATCTAAAATAACCGTGCAAATGCTCTGCTATGTTTCCTGGAACACTGACATTAATGAAAAGGCAATCGCACAAGACCTTATTAATTTTTGATGTCTGTCGTTGAAGATGATTTAAACATAAGAGTTGAAAAATATTGAGGGTTAAATTCTATCCAATCATAATGTGTTATATATATATATATATATATATATATATATATATATATATATATATATATATATATATATATATATATATATATATATATATATATATGGTTAAATTCTATCCAATCATATTTGTAAAAAAGAATATAAAAAATTCTTTCCCTTTGTGGCCGTGTTTTCTTTATTGGAACTCTAGCATATTTTACCTAAAACGAAGTTTGTCTCATTCTATGCCGTTATTGCTGCAACTGAATTATCATTGTTTCTGCAAGAGAATGAGGTGCGAAATACGTCATATCTGTGTATAACTTAGTCTTCGTATGTATGAAGCGGTAAGATGTAAACAAACTTGTTGAATTCGATCCTAGAATACAAATCTAGGGCAGTAGTTTATCGCCAACGCCTTTGTTTTTTTTTTTTTTTTTTTTTTGTTTTTTTTACATGGCTGTTATTTACAGCTGTGTACATTCTGTCAAACAAAACATGTGCCGCTGATCAATTAAAGCTGTTGCATTGGACAACGAAGAATTTCACCAAAGTTGACGAACGATGGCCCGCACGGTTTCTGACACCGTTATAAGGTATTTAATCGAAGAGATTACCGATTAAAAAATACGATGCAAAATAACATGGATAAGATTATGGTTTTCAATACCGTATTGATTTTTGTTCCAGAAAAGTGCGCTCTGATATTGTGTCCCCGTTATATTGACGAAACTAACTACTCAAGATTGCGTTTGATAGCGGTTTTCGAGTGATGCAACAATGTCGTGAAAGATTGCGTTTGACAGCGGCTTTCGACAGTGATGCAGTAATGTCGTGAAAGACTGCGTTTGATAGCGGTTTCGACAGGGATGCAACAATGTCGTAAAAGACTGCGTTTGATAGCGGTTTCGACAGTGATGCAACAATGTCGTGAAAGATTGCGTGTGATAGCGGTTTCGACAGTGATGCAACAATGTCCTGAAAGATTGCCTTTGACAGCGGCTTTCGACAGTGATGCAACAATGTCGTGAAAAAATTGCGTTTGACAGCGGTTTTCGACAGTGATTCAACAATGTCGTGCTATCCTATATCAAACAAGGAGACAGGCTTATATTGTAACGAAAATAATATAGAAGCATTTACCACTTAGAATATGTTATTGCAAAGTTTTCAAGGTGCGTTTTCTCAAGTGCATAAAATTTTAGACAAAAGTAATGATAGTTAAGAATTCAATTAATTTTTCCTTTGTGACGTTGCAGACGGATCACACACTTGAGACAAAAGAAGTCTAAAATAATGAAGCTGCCATAAAGCTAAAAATTTGGATAACAGTTTTTAGAAGATGATTTTTAAAATTAATTTGCAAGGAAACTAGTTTCTTTCTGCATAGCGTGGATAACTGGAGAGCCGAAAATAAACCTCCTTTCAACAGAGCACCGCTTGCATGTTAGCACAGTGCATTCACTTTGACTGTGCTGTTGGCCACCGTTTGAAATTGCAAGTTGTAATTTGTGCACATAATACGTATTCAAATTTTCTTGAGTTCAACAAAACTGTATCTTTTAACTTCTAATGTGAGCAAATCCATTCAGTCCAATAAATAATCGATTGGATGCGTCAATCGTGAGCTCATAGGCCACTTGAGATAAATACACTATTTTCTTCTTATAGTGCAGATAAACTATAAACATGCAAGGAAAGAAAGAAGACCGCTAAATTTAAGATTTATTGAAGAGGTTTGTAGCTAATTCGTGCACATAAAACGTATTCACTGGGTCTTGTTAAGCTTCCATCAAATTTTCTTAAGCTCATCAAAACTGTATCTTTTAACTTTTAATGTGACTAAGTCCATTCAGTCTATTAATAATCGATTGAATTCGTCAATCATGGGCTCATCGGGCACGTGAGATAAATACAGTATTTCCTTCTTAAAGTGCAGATAAGTTATAAACATGCAAAGAGAGAAAGTACAGCGCTAAATTGAAGATTATATTGAAGAGGTTTGTAGCTCTACTGGGCATAGACCAGAAAAGCCTATGTGATGGCCTGTCGTCCGTCCGTCCACCCGTCATCAGTACGTTCGTCCCTACTATACTCGTCTTTAAGTACAAGTTTATTATCGTAACTCCTCCTAGAACACTGGGAGAATTGCCATGAATATTTGCACACACATTAGGACCAATAGGGCAGTCACAGTGGCCATCTTGAAAGTCTTGTTATCGTTGCTTCTCACTTAAAGATTTCTGGTGATATATACATTGTCAAAAATGATAACTCTGCATATCTGACATACAATGTATGCTCCAGCACGACCATCTTTAAAATCATGTTATAGTTTGATTTTTGGGTGTGGTTTTTTTTTTTTTTTTTTTTTTCCTGAACCGATAGTCGTCTTGAGTTGGGTTTATTACTGAAGACTTCTTATGAAGCTGGTTATAAATCAAAATGATGCCGATCACACTTTCCAATATGGCGGCCATGTAGACAACGTTTTAATGCTACTTCTCGTGAACTAATGGTTATAGCGACGTTGCGTTTTCACTGAAAGGCTTCTTATAATATCTGGTTGGCAGTAAATGCAAATGTTACCGATCTGACATCAAACATTGCCACTATGTTGACGGTCTTGAAAATCATCTTATTGCTACTTCTGAACGCATGGACGTATTGACCAAAGTTTTTCACTAAAAGACTTTTCTTTCGTGGTTTTCTTATTAGCATCATTTCCAGGCAGAGACAAATTGTACTCTCCGAACTCCAAGTCGTCGTTTTTTTCACATCATCAGGTTTATATTTTTCCCGAGCTTGGGACAATGTCAGATCGTCTAAGTTATCTCATTCCGTTAAAATATCGAAATAAAAATCCTTTATAAAATCTGACATCTTGAACCCTCTACTGACACACGATAACCAGCATCCACACCATCCAAATATAGCATCAGACACGCTGGCTTCGCGGGTTTCAAGTGACTCATATAATCGTACTTTTCGTATTATCCCGTACTTAATCATTGCGTACTTAAAATTTTACAAACATTTTTTTTTCCCGCGACAAAATCTCACGTGATCTATGTTATCAGTCAGTTACATCATATTGGCTCGTGATACTGGTTATACAGTTTCAAGTGGCAAAACAACTGAGACGTTTTGCGTGCTCTTTAGCACCGCCCATTGAGTTTGAATAGCCAATATCACTCCCCCAACACGATATTTACTTTTTGCTTTTGCTGGTTTTAATGGCACTTTTAACACATATTAATTATAGATTTAACCAAACTTAGCACATGGGTATATCTAGACAGTGTCTAAGACAAGTTCAGTGGTCTTCTATCCATGGTACCAGGTTCAACGTCAAAGACCATAGCAACTAATTTTGTACTGCACTTACATGTACAGTGTGAACATGTGAACTAAAATATAAGAAAATACTTTGTTACCATATTTGGTATGTTGGAGTTCCTCAAGAATAGATGGTTTAAATACTAACCATTTTAAAAGAATAAAAGGACAGAAGAAATGGATTTATCGTGGATTCCTTGAAATTCTTTTCGGCCAGGACAGCATCAGTCCATTTGAGGGACCCTTGTTACTATCTATATTTCCAACAAGTGCGTAGACTTCTGAATGGTGCTCTATTAACCTTTCCTTCTTACGTTTCATAAACAGTTGGAGCTATTGGTGTTTCCTAACAAACTGCCAGCAATTATTAGAAACGCCATTTTTAATAAACTTATAGCTGATATTATCCACAATATTTTTCAAGGAAATGTAGACGGTGTATTATTTTTGATCGCCTATACGTGCATTTGTTTGTCTGTCGGTGATGCGTTTCTCAAGATAGCTTGCTTATAATAAATGTACAGATTTTCAGGATGCGTTAGAAAAGCTAAATGAAAGATTTTAAAATCATGAAAAAATTACTTTTATATTTAAACTTCAGAATTATTGCAGCAGGCGTCTGAGTGAGATGTTGAAAATGACACGTTAAGGGAAAATCAGTCATCCCTGAGACAACAGATTTTAGCCGATATTCGCGATTGGCATGTATTTAAAATAATCAGAATGAAGATAAAGAAAAGGAAGAAAACAAAACTAAACAACCTATTTAGGTAATAAAACGGGTTTGGTCAAGTTTGGGTTTCTTAAGGTCCACTCTGATCTACAACCACTTTTAAAATTATTCCCAAAGGTAGATAGAACCTAGCTAGATTCGTTTTCAAAAAGAAAGGAAACTCGTAGACTGCCAGACACACCATTTTTGTTATAAAAAAATAAAGCAGCCGTCTCGCAATTTCCTCTATTTTGGCTTGCAACGGAGGCATCTTTAAAAATGTACGCACTGGCTGACTATCTACATATTAAAACCATTTCATTGCATTTCAATTGATTTAAAAATGATATAGGCTCATTTATCACGCCCACACTATCATTGCTTTATCTAATTTTGTACCATACTGATTACCATTTCGCACTTTCAAAGTTAACTCATCTACACAGAAGACTTGTAAGATGGCCTACTCTTTTCGGATATTTATAGATTTATCTTTTTCCTTACCCCTATATATGGTTCTGCTTCATTGACTAAGGAATCTGTCATGTGAAGTTCGTGATCAGCATGATGCACTGAATTACGTTATATCTTGTTTAATTAATGTGAATATGATTGATGAAGAAGTAAACTTTATAAGGATAGTTTGTAAAGTCACCCTCTTTCGACCTGGATTCGCCTTGATAAGATCAGTGTACAAGAAACAAAGGCATAAGGCGGAGTATGGTTTCGTATTTATTGATTTACCAAAATAAAACAGAATGTGGCAGATTTAACAGGAAAGTAAGTGAAAAATTGTGTTGGTTTTTTTTTTTTTTTTTATGTATCTTCGCCTTTCATATAATTTTCGTTATAATACAACCCCTCGGACATCCAGCCACTATGCACATCATGTAATCCACTTGATGGATGATATGATCTTGATTTCACCCTTATGAAATCTTTACAAGCACTCATGAGTCTATTTTGATCATACTGCATTTGTTAGCAATTGCAATGTTTCTTTGTATTAATTGTCGTTGGTGTGTGTGTGTGTGTGCGCGCGCGCGCGCGCGTGCGTATTTGTAAGTGTTTGAGGTTGTTGTTTTTCCCATTGGGAGCCGGAGTTGCTCAGTTTGTAGAGCGTCAAACTCGTGATTAGAGAGTCGCGGATTCGATACCTGCCCAGGTCAGCCCATGTCTGCTGCCTCAGTGTGACTTTGAGAAAGATATTTAGCTCCCGTTTTCTCGCCATGATATAGCCAATAATGTGCTGAAAGTACCGTTAAAGACCTAGCAAGCAAGTATATGCCCTTACTCGGGCGACTTAAAAAGTACAGAAGTACTTTTGCAGCCTTTTTTTCTATGGAGAGACTGAGATAACTATCTGATTTGAAACTTCCTAGGCATTCATGTGGTTGGAGTTTGTATCTACAAACACCTACTTGCGGTTTTTCCTGTATTATTGATTAACTACAGTCGGAGCTTCCTTAGCTTTTGCGGTCAGACCTAATCAAGTAGGCCGCAGTTTATTCAACTTCTGTACTGCTAAGCCTTTGTTGTGGTTCGCAGCAGAAAGTGTAATGAAAAGAATATTAAGACACTCGTTTTCCACCTGCTTTATAATAACAACTCAACGCGGCGCAGGTTGCCAGCTCGGCCAGGTATTTCGCAGGTAAAAGTATACTTGATTACAGACATATACTTACCGACCTTTTGGAGTTGAACAGGTACAAATCTCTCTCATACAAAAATTATGAGACTTGGGGCTGTCATTTTTCAACCGAATGGACAAATTAGAGACAGATGCTATATAATAATGAACCTCACGGATATATCTAATCTAATTAGCTCTCCATACTGTGTATTTCATTACCTGGAAAATGTGTTGGAATCAGATACACTTTAATAAAGGATTTTCACCCGTGTATTAGAAAGAGGCATTTCGACAAAGGAGGGTTTTCAAAAGCTATCCTTTATTTACGTCAAGTTTAAGTGGTAGTCAAAGGTAATTAAACTTCACCCACCCTCAATATTAGCATCACAACTAAGGCTAAACATATGCTATGAAATTTGAATCCATTTATTACACAGGTGTGTAATGGCAGGCGTATACTTCCCGAATGTGCACGAAAAAAAGCGACCCAACAGTGCATGCCTTATATCGCTCGACTTCTCCTAAATCGTCAGAGATAATGAATTTAAGTCCTAAAATATTATCTGAGATATATTGTTCATTTGCAAAACAGTTTGAGAAATTTGAACCCCTACCTCGGGGGCGGGGGAAGGAATAGGGTTTGTGAAGTGGGACAGGAGAAGAAAAGTATATAACTGTTAAAAAAAATCAACAACAAAAAAACATAGATAGAGATATATATATTTCTCCGCCCATTTATCGTGCATTGAAGTTGACATTGTGCAATGATACATACAAGGTTATTTGATATTTGAAAAAATGTACAGGAAGTTATCATGTCTCTGGAAGCTATATTCAGCGTATTATGTTACAGATGAGCACGCGCGAACAACGAAGGAACTCAACATTATGATTTCTGCTTGCGTGGCAACTCTGACCTCTCTCTGCATGTCTGTCTGTCTGTCTCTCTCTATCTCTCTCTCTCTCTCTCTCTCTCTCTCTCTCTCTCTCTCTCTCTCTCTCTCTCTCTCTCTCTCTCTCTCTCGCACGCATATGCAAAATAAAATGCCCCTTTTAATGTTTACAATCGATTTGTTTTGCACTTTTTCGCTGGCCAATGTTATATAGGATTGAACAGGTCTCCGGTACTTTTGCGCATGGTCATGAGCCCATTTAACGATAATGTAAATAGACTAGGGTCAATATTTTACTAAAGTTGCATAAAGGAGCATTTATACCACTGAGTTTATACCACTGAGTTTATACCACCGAGTCTAAGCCTATATAACAATAGACTTGTGAAATTTAATTTCCTTATTATATCAAAAGGTGTTGAAGTTTCATTCATTGATCTGTGGTTGTCATTTATTTACACACACACACACACACTTTCTCTCTATCTATCTCTCTCTCTCTCTCTCTCTCTCTCTCTCTCTCTCTCTCTCTCTCTCTCTCTCTCTCTCTCTCTCTCTCTCCAGCAAAAACGAGTAACAAAGTGTATTGTGATAGTCTGAGTACACCCCTTGGTCACAAGACACGATATCGCATGTACAACATCTATGGGCGTCCGTGCATGGTGGGAGGGGGAAGGCAAGGGGAGGGCAGTGCAGTATATAAATATATCCCTTTGATTTTGGCTTTGCAACCCACCCACCCCGCCAGATTATGGCTTGCCCACTCCCCCCCCCCCACCCCCCCCGACCAGAAAAATTCCTGCTGACGCCCATGACAGCATCTTTATTTTCCTGAATGATAAAAACCAAGAAAATTCTATCATAACTGGACAGGGATATGCATTTTTATATGATGATAAACAAAATATTTGGAAAAAATACGTTACTCGACTATCTACAGATTTAAGAGTTGCAGATTTTAGCGAGAAGCACGTTAGTTATCAAATATTCAAATAAAATTATGAATGGTGCAATGACCTCTTTTTGTCCAGAATTCCGATCTTCTGAATCTTTTAATGGTGTTGTAACGGAAGAAACAGGCTAATCTTCTGAATACCATACAGTAACATTTACAATTATTTTATAACGAACCTTTTCTAAATAGCAATTGTCTAAGTTGGATCTCGGCCTTTGCTGTCTGCTCAGACGATGGAAAAGATGAAAGTGTACCAGACCAAAACTCTTTAAGACAATACTTAAAATGGACATGTGAATATTCATTTGAATATTTACCCAGATGACAGAACTTATTTAGTGTACATTCGGGATATAATTCTACACGTTTTGTCAGAAGGAATGATTGTCAGATTCTGTTACTCGTGAAAATAAAGTTTTCGTCCCATTATTCGAACATACGACAATATATATTTATTGTCCTAGTTAGGTGGAGATGTGAAGATTTGCTCACCCAAAGCAAGCCATGTTCCAGGAGGTCTTCCCTCGTAAAACATGACTTGTCGAGGGTGAACACATCTTTATATCTCCCCCAAACAATGGCAATAAAGTGTTTATTATATCGAATGAAACAAGACAGGGAAACACAATCGCGTAAGGGAGACACAATCGCGTGAGGGAGATACAGTGTTTTTGTTCCCTGACACGTGACATTCTGTGAGCTAATCATTGTCACTGCTACTCTTTTAAGGTGTAATAATAAATTTATATTTCCTTAACTCGTTGAAATGATGTGTCCACACTATGATTATTCGAACATATGGTAATTCATTGGGAAAATTTAAATCATTTTTACATATTTTACTTGTAGTTTTCGCCCTACACAACTCTAACATCTTTTGCAATATATCTTGATGGTGTTGTGAAGTGATCTTTTATCATTCCCGAAAGGCCTAGTATGTAATGCTTCAAGCGAAGAAATCAAGTCTCAGATGTAAATGACCCTCGGAGGCTATCAACGATTGCATTTTTCCTTTCTTTTAACTATTGACAAATACTTAGCAAGATACAGTGGATCTCAGTTCCATCCGGATATGAAGGGGACTAAATTACTATGTCAGATTGGGCAGTGAGCCGAAATATTGTCAAATTCATCAGTATAGCGTACGGCGGTTAATTAGGAACAAGTACTACCCGGCGCAATCATAACATTACAACATTGGCAAGCGACTAACAGTTATTTCCACGGCGGAACGCTATGGTCAGTAGTATAAAGGGACGGTATATCCACAAATGGAACGATATGGCCACAATAGGAATATAGCATTACACCGCTATTTTTATTTCGGACGGTATGACCACAAAGGGGAATTTAACATTGGGGTACACTATGGCAACATGGGGAAAAATGAATTATGACACTTGGGGCACAAGGGGAATTTAACATTACGCCACCATTTTGAAAAGAGTGTTACTCTGGACACAAAGGAAATTTATTCTTTAAGACGTCCATATGATTAACATTGGGGATCGCTCTGGGTACAAGGGGCGTTTAATGTTAAAAACGTCCTTAGGTTGAAACTTGTCGGATGGCATGGGGTCTAATGGGAATTTAACATTGTGGATCACTATGGGGATCTAATACACTTATTGACCATCTGACACACACATCGTTACTAACCATATGATGTACGGCAAAGGTGGCGTCCATTGCATTAACATGGGAAAACCACGTGACTTTTTACATCCAAGATGTAATGGTAGGTCTAAAACAAAATAAAACGTTGTTTAAAAAATTCAGAATGACTCACGCGGACGTGAATGAAAACAGCAGTAGGCTTAGTACACTGAGAGGATATACCATATTTCAGGATGAGTCAAGCGGACATAAATGAAAACATCCTTCGGGGCTCTGCGTATAGTGAAAGAGAAAGTTAATCAAATCAGACTTTAATAGTCCACATCACTCCAAGGAGAAGCCAGACACAATGCGACGACGACGACGTTCTGTCACCCAACACCATCAGAATGTTTTGTCAGATGTTCAGTCTGGAAGATGAGATGATCGATCCTATTTGTATTGCCATCACCACCATCATTTCCAAGATAGAGAGAGTCAAGATCGTGCAAGAGAGAAAGTCGTTTGGTAGCCCCTGAGGACTATTTCCATATTCAATCGACGAACAAGGTGACTTCCAGAAAATCTCGAACGACCGCCTACACTTATATGGTCACATTTAAAAAGTTTAAGTCCCGAGTCCCCGCAGAAAAAGCGGCTGCGTTTATTACGGACTTATTGGAGTCTATGTTGGAAAAGTTGACACGACTGTATCGAGCTGAAGACCAAGATAGTTTGCGACTTTGTATTACTCATGACTGATTGAATTCTCCTGTCTGGGTAGAATTTAGTAAACCTACCGAATCAGCACCTTCCAAAATCATCGACAAAATTCAACACGTACAGCAATAGAACGACGAATTTGACATTATCAATGGATAAACCACCGTCCATATGACTCATGTTTCACTTCTTCAGGCAGCGGACCACCTTGTCGCAAAGTCTCATCAGTGGATCAACTCTCGAGCGCCAAACGAAGTATTGTAAAGCTCGACAAACGACCGAGATAGCAAGTGTTTAACCCGCACTATAACAGTGGCTAGAGTTCATGCAGAGAAAACATATACACTAGAATGGAAGCGATTACGGAAAAGTATTGGAGACACGCACAGAGCCAAATAACGGAGATCCTTATGAAACAAGCAGGATTTCAAAAGAGACCGTATGTGGGGTCCTGTGACAGGCAGAGAATTCAAGAAGTTTTAATCATTAGCTCTACGTTGAAAGTTTACCCTCAAGTGATCCCTGGAGATCTCCTTTTTCGAGGACCTCATTTTTCACACGGAAAATATATTCACATCTATCATCACAAACATCATTTCGATGCTATTACCAATTGCGAAAGATTTCTTGCATACGGATACTAATGAGAAAAATTGACAAAGGATTAACAATCGGGAGAAGCATGGCCTTTGTGGAGAGAGATGCCGTGGCTGTTGAGCGTGGAGACCTTGTGTAACCAATGGAATAGAAACGATTCTGTGTTCTAGCTGTTTTCGACAATTTATTAGTCATGCGTGGTACGACCAGCATCAAGGGGAGTGTGGCGGACTACCCTCGTTACAAGGTGTCCGATTTATTTGGCTGGTTATCGTTATCTAGAGGATGATCGACCTCGGTGTTATTGCCCGGATCGAGTAAATAATAATATAAATTATGAAATTTAAAGATGGAATAAATAGAGATCTGAGCAGATATATAGAACAGAATAACACGAGCCCCCGTATATGAAATATAACAATATAATCAATTACTTAAACAGACTGGGATAATACATTACATTAGGAAGATACACTTCTTTTTGAAATAAATCATTTACTGAATTTCAACACAAATATACTTATGCAAATAGCCGATCTGTTTAAACGATAGAATTAGTTCATCATAGAACCGATTGAACAATCGAAGTCATTGCCCTGTACAACTGCATAACCTGCGATAAGCCGGTCGCTCCAACTTCGATGCTGCTGTCCAGTCAAGATTGATGTTCTCCTCTCTTTCTTTCTTTTCCTTCTCACGCTCTCTTATCTCGCCTCCTTCGGCCCTCAAACTTTGTGTGGGTAGGTAGGTAGGTGGATACGTGGATAGGTAGGTAGGTGATGGGTCTATTTCCCCTTGTGCTTTCAAGCCTTGCTCGCTTCTACCGCCAGAATTGTGTCCATCAACTTTCCAGACATCCGGTCCCTTGAATACTGTAGTATCATCAATTTTCGTGGGGGACCAATTTTCGTGGTTTTCGTTGTTGCTCCGAACCACGAATTAAAATACCCAACGAAAAATTAGCGACGTATGATGATGTTGGCACCCCCCCCCCCCCCCCGCTCATTTTCTTACTGTGTGGCGTTCTTAGAGATTAAGGAACCTACTTGTATTTCATAAATCAACGTCAATATTGTAATTTGGAAATCAAATATTAGCTTTTACACTTGTTTCTTTTATTTTAAACCTTTAAAAAAGAATTATAAAGCATTTTATATTGTTTCAATGCACACGTGTCGATAAGATATCCGATAGCTGTAATCTCCACTCACTGCCTTAAATCGATATGCGAGATAGGTAAGGAGAGATAGAAACGAGAAAAAGCACAAGGTATTCAAACACTAGTAATGTTGAAAATGAAAGAAAGAATAATAAAAAATAATAGTATATAAAAATTAAATTAAATACTTGTTCAAATCGATCCTTCACTCGAGTACAACTGTTGTTAAACAATTTAAATCCTCCTGAAACCACGTTTTATTTTATCCATGCATTTTTAATCCAAAAGTACAACAAGCCTGTTAAATACTAGAACTATTGCTTGAAGCACTATTATTAATGAAACACTACGTATATACACTAATTACAGCAGAGTATTAAAGCTCACAATTCACTGATTTTCGGACAAAGCCACTGCATCAACATCGTGTCAATCAAGTCTCAATGCACACAATTTAAATCCTCCTGAAACCGCATTTCATTTTATCCATGCATTTTTAATCCAAAAGAACAACAAGCCTGTAAAATACTAGAACTATTGCTTGAAGCACTATTATTAATGAAACACTACGTATATACACTAATTGCAGCAAAGTATTAAAGCTCACACTTCACTGATTTTCGGATAAAGCCACTGTATCAACATCATGTCAATCAAGTCTCAATATATACACAAATGCTTGTCAGGTAAATAATCACCAAATTACAGAATTAAACAATTCCAGCTGTGTTGTTGGTTGCGTCGGCTTCCATTGATGTTATTCACTTGGACAAAAACACAGTCTCAGTATTGAACTTGTCAGGTTTTTGATACGTTTGCGTCTGCAGAGTTTTATTCTTTTGTATTCTTTATTTTGGGTATTTGTAGAGGTTAAACCACGAACTTAAACACTTAGTAATATGCAAACTTTGACAGGCAAAACCAGGAATTTAAGTACCCACGAAAATGTCTTTTTTTACAAAACCACTAAAATTGAGCCCCACGAAAATAAATGATACTACAGTAATTGTTTTTACGAGAGAACTTCTTCTAAATTCAATCTCGGAGTCAAAAATATCTTCCTCTTGCAGGAATTTAGACTGACTAAATTTTGCGATGGGGCATATTAAAAACCATGAAATTTTCTGTGGGAAACACGCCCCTTATTTAGCGTAGCCAATCGGGATTAAATATATCTGCCGCCTTTTATAAATACGCGCCAAAATTCGGTCAGCGTAACCCTCTAGATTTTTAAATAACCGATTCTGGAGAATTTCCAAAAGATAATGCAACTTCTACTTGCTTTATATCTAGTCCTGCAAACTGTCAACTTTGACATTTTGGATCTCTAGACCTCCAAATAACCTTCGTACCGTTAGGGCTACAATGAAGGCTTAATTAAGAATCAATTTCGCCCCTCTAACACGGACATTAAAACCATCGCAGTCTAACGATTTAATACTGTATCTTCCCTCATAAATTTAATTAATTGTTGTCTGCCAAAACTAATGTGCTCTATATTCTCTGCTGTGCTCTACCGAAATCGACAGAAATTTGCACCATTACATGGAGCGATTCCAACAAGAGCAAAGTGCTTATAAATTACTGGAAGTGTGTCCAAAACGTGGACAAAATGTATCAATTCGAAAGTTATTATTTTTTGTCAAGGAAAGAAACGATGTCCTATTATCATCAGCTCGTCGAGTTTGATTCACCAATGTTACATTCAGCCGTATGTCAACGAACAAGACGAAGGCCTGGATCACCAGAACAACAACAACAAGAAAAAGAGACGGGGAACGTCGCGTGGACTTTATATTTTTTACTTTGAATGTTCGCAAGACATTGGCATTCAGATTCCTAATTTTTGTGTCGCACTTTTAGTTTGCCATGAATGTATTCAGAAACCTTTATTTTATCGCTGCCAGAGCGGCAGCGTGTTCTTGGATGGACATGAAAAGATATTTCAAGGATCCAATACTCGTCGTGATTCCGTCAAGTGGGTCTCGGACCCCACCGACGACTGGGACGGAGAAGATTTTGATCGTTATGGAGACTGTTATAAATTCGCTACAGTGATAGTTTTTTTTACCAGTGTTGCATTTTTTAAACAATTATTTTTTTATTTTAGATATTTTTACAATTTTATAAATTTGTCCACGTATTCTTCCACCTCGCCATTCATCGTCTACCAGGCAACAATCATGAGTTCAAGCATTAGTACCCGATTAACCGTAGTATTGGTCCAGTTAGAACATGTCAAGCACCTTCTAGACTGGGTCGAGGAACTGGAGCTACTTCCAGAAGGAGACTAGTGAAGACCACTGGTATCTATTTTAATATGGCAAAACAACTAGCAATGAATATCATCACCAAAGAAAAGGAAATGAAGAAAGGGAGTTGTTGAAGGCCATGATATAGAGCTGCAACAACCACAGTATCTAGAACAGCAGCAGAGGGAGCAGTAGCAACTCAATGAGGAGCAGTGGCAGCTGTTCAAACAGTGGAACCTGTAGCAACAGCAGCAGCAGTAACAATAGCAACTATCACCACCAGAGGAATTAATCCCGTAGGTGGAGGATCGGGAAAGTGAAGCTAATCAGTCTCATTTTACCATGTCCATCTCGGTAGATTTATGGCAACAGGATAGATGGAGAAATAGATGTTATGGATGTGGAACTCGGCCTGGGTGGTGCGAACACTAACCCTTTCTGAGATAAAAAAAAGGTCCTTCTCAAGGGTAACCAACGGTCTCTTTCTCAAGGGTAACCAACGGTCTCCTTCTCAAGGGTAACCAATGGTCTCCTTCTCAAGGGTAACCAATGGTCTCCTTCTCAATGGTAACCAACGGTCATTTTCAGGGCAACCCATGTTTCTAGAAATAAAAACGCTACACAATATTGCATATGTTTGATTGCATTAAAGTGTATGTATAAATGTGTCCTTTTTTTAAAAAAAGGTTTAAACTATTTTTTCTTAAACTTCTATTTTAAAATTTGTAAGAAACATTTAAAATTTAAAAATTTTGTGTTGTAAGTTTTGTTTCTAATTTTGTTTTAAAATTGTTGTTGTAATTTTTTGTAAATTTGCTTTTTCAAACGTTTTTATAAATTGTTTCTTAAATGTATTTTTAAAAATTCTTTTTATAATTTGTTTTAAGTGCGAATTAGCAAACTTTTAAAAAAACTAAGTGCGCATGTGCAAACATTTTTTAAAAATTCTCTGTGGTTTCGCAAACATTTAAATATTTTTGTCCGCATGCGCATCAGACATGATGGGATGTCTCAATTGACTCCACCCACCGCTGGTGCATCCTGTGATATCTCTATTGACGCGATTGTGTAAACTATAAAAAAATAACCTTATAGACTTAACATTACGGCTGCCATCTTGGATTTAAAAAGTCACGTGGTTTCCACATGTTAAGTTTATGAGCGCTAGCCTTACCACACATCATGTTAATAAGGATGTGTGTTGGATGGTCATTAAGTGTGTTAGATCCCTAAAGTGACCCACAGTGTTAAATTCAAATTAGACCCATACCAGCTCACAAAGTTATACCTATGCCCGTTTTAGATATTAAATTCCCCTTGTGCTCAGAGTGACATCTTTCCAAAATGGCGGTGTAATGTTGCATTCCTCTTGTGTCCAGAGAGTCATCATCCATGCTAAAATTCCCTTTGTGGCCATAGATGCTCCCAATTTTAAATTTACCTTGTGGCCATAGTGAACCCAATGTTAAATGGACGTTTTTAACATTAAATTCCTCTTGTAGTCATACCGTCCCAAATGAAAACAGCGGCAAGTTGTGGCCATTCCGTCCCATTTGTGACTATACCGTCCCCGTATACAACTATTGTCTGTTTGGACGTGTACCCGTGATTGACTCCCAATATATTAAAGTTCGCTTTTAAGTTGTGATTCTGCAGATTTATATAAAAAAATACAAGCACTAAAAGAATAATAGTATCCTTCTAAATTTAATCATTCAACATCAAAACAAAACTTAGATTGAATCTTTTTAACGACCGGCAATCGATTATAGTTATTGTTTAAAACGGACTATATCTTGTCCCTGTTGAGCGAATGGATCTCGGTTAACAGCCAGAGTCTCATTGCTTTGATTGCATAATAAATTGCTTGTTTTCAGTAAATCGATTTTCGCCGTAGGATGTTAGGACGAACTAAATTTAGTGGCAGCAATAGGCAAACATCAGGAAGGCTCAAGGACAGGTTTACACCGGATTAACTATACTAAAGAGAATGCTCTTGACTGTGTGGTACAAAGCCGATTGCATTCTGGTTGGTGTAGAGTGGTATTTGAGACGCAGATACCAACATGACTTTACTAAATCACCAATATTGAATGAGTAAACACTTCAATTTATACGTGACATACACTGGATCGAAATGGTCACCTTAAAGGTTATTGATCTTTCCGAAATTTGCACTAAGTCTACTCTATACACTGAATGAGAACTACTTTGTAATACATACAAAAAATGAGAACATCTTACATACTTATTACTTCAACTCATGGAAACAAAACTTACAATCTGAGCAAAAGCAAATCAAAATTTGCTGATTATTTCAGCTCAAAGTTACAACGTGTTTCCTATATTTTCGTTGAATTTGTGAGACCAGTTTCCACAAGCTGACCCGTATAACATGATGTAATACACCGGCCGAACATGATGCCCTTCTATTTGCTGTAAGTAAGGAGATAAGGAAATGCTAACTGAGGTTGACTGCTATGGCGGAAAACTTTGTTTAAGGACAATAGCTGCTCAAATTCCGTGTCAGTACCAGACTTTGGATGCAAATTAGTTGCATCTCTAGATTCTGTGAAATGTGATGTGATCCAGGCAAATAAAGAAAAATATTCATGACAAATGGGACGTGACCCAGTCAAAATATAGACAAAAAATCATGACAAATGGGATGTGACCCTAGTCAAAATATGGAGAAAAAATCATGACAAATGGGATGTGATCTAGTCAAAATATTGACAAAAATGCATGACAACTCCAGCCATATATCAGTACCATGAAGAAATATGCACATGGATGTAAGACCCACTCATAGTTTACTAAAGTGTTTCCTTCCCACCAGTAAATGAACTCAGCCAATAACAATTGTAAATTCTCGGTGCAAGCAAGTCAGAGTAATAATGTTTCTAATTATACATGGAGACATATTTCTCTGCGAAGATTTGACTTTTCCAGTTTTCTGTCACAAACTTAGAAGAAATTAGAATGTGTGATAGTAAACATCGCACAACCTCTTGCTTCGCACATGCAAATATAAATTTGTCGATTATCTTCCTTGACTTTGACTTCAAGACAAACCTACTGTTGAGTACTATGGCACAAATATGGTTCATACTGACATTAAGTGGTCGGGAATTGAGGCAGAATGTATGAATGAATTGTTATCTTTCCTGACAGTTGCGTTTCGTAGTGCTTTGGTACCGTATGCCTACATGATGGTGTCTGATAGGAATAAAGAGCAACAGAATTATGACACCTTGCGGTTCCTATTTGTAAAGGAGGCCGACACAGGCCTGTTGTGAGCAGACAGAGGAAAAACATTTTAAAGGTTCGTGATTAAAGTTAGCGGAGGAATAATTTGGGAATGAAGAGAGCTCAACAGGTGGCGAGGAATACAGAATAGATTCTCTCACTCCAAAATAAAGTAATCATTTCCTTCCCCATTCATTTGATCAACTAGACTCCACTCAGGGCCGGATTAAGACCTTTAGAGGCCCTAAGCACTGAAAAGATTATGGTGCCCCCCCCCCCCCCATATGTAATTAAAAAAACCCCGTAATTTCTCTTTTTTCGGGGGTGGGGGGGGGTGGGGGGTGGTGCCCTAAGCACGTGCTTAGTCTGCATATTGGGTAATCCAGCACTGCCTCCACTACCACAATCACCACCATCCCTAGTCCCCAACTCTGGGAACAATCACATTCCTTAGTTTATATTTTCCTGAATAGTACTGTGCTTAACGGATGATGTCTTACCTTCATACTTGTATTGTATTCAAACTTGCGTTTCCGATAAAGCGTTCGAGCAAGACTTAAGTATGGTGATATACAGCACATCAAATACTAATTCTTTCCAAATTGATACAGTCAACAGACTATGCCTCAACAGCGAATTTTGTACTGCAAAAGACCCCTCCTCCAGAATTTTATAAATCTGCATTATGTTGCACCTTCAAAAGGCATTCACAAAAATAGGATCTGCTTCAAAGAGTCTTTTCATTGTCGAAAGGTCATGATCAATTCCATTCATACATTGGGATACTGTGCTATTGTACATACAAATGTAGCGAGCTGCTATCATTTAAAATCTATTAAGTATTAAATATGAGCCCAAACTGTTAATCTCACTGTATTCAAGTACAATATTTGCTTTTGTACTTCATTGAAAATGGAGAACCTTCTCCGTAAATTTTGAAACCTCAATTTGTAGTAATGATGGGCTTTGCAAACTAAAATGTACTGTTTATCTATTTCTGATGGAGTATTGTTTTGTTGGGGTGGGTTCGATTCTATTGTCGCCACGCCAAACATGTTGGGAGTGTAAACTATTCGTTATGAATGAACATGAATTTTATGTTGACGAGATCATGGAATAGACGTTTGGAATCGCTTAGACGCCCTATGTCACTAGATACTATGTGGTCTCAAAGTAAACGAGGAAGTTGAAAAGAAATGTTATAAAAGACTTGCTCTATGAAATGCTACCTTAAGTGTAGAGTTCACGAAAAAAATGAATAGTGACAATTAATTCCATAGATTTTAAATTGAGGCTGGGCTTATAAAGCAAATGTATTGTTTACAAAATATGAACAATAAATCGAAAGGAAAAGGTTTTAATATATTTTATTTTTATATCCTTTCAACAAAAGTATGTGCGTTTCAGTCTTTATGTATTTTTATCCTCGATAAAAAAGGGTTTAAAATGTTATTAAATATTTTGGGTTTAATAATAAAAAAAATATCTTATCAGATCACAGAGGCCGGTCTTGATCAAATGTATACATGGCTCATTAAGGAACTTAACATAATCTCTCTGTCTCTAACTGATAACTGCACATTTTAATAGTAGCAATAGCAGTAGTAGTAGTATCAATAGTAGTAGTAGTAGTAAATTAGTATTGAGCTTGAACATTTTTTGAGGTACAGAAAATTTGATTCAGGAGATGTGTGTTGATTGACGATGTTAACTGACAAGCCCAAGCAGCACACACACACACACACACACACACACACACACACACACACAAATATATATATATATATATATATATATATATATATATATATATATATATATATATATATATATATATATATATATATATAGTGCTGGATTACCCAATAGGAAGACTTAGCACGTACTTAGGGCACTAGCAAAGCAGGAGCACCAACAAAACATTGAGAAATTACGTTTTTTTTTTGTGAATTACATAGGGGGGGGGGGGGGCCCCATAAACTTTTCAGTGCTTAGGGCTTCTAAAGGTCTTAATCCGTTAATCCGGCCCTGTATGTATATATATATATATATATATATATATATATATATATATATATATATATATATATATATATATATAACTTTCCTACACGCAAAGAACAGTTAGTCAAGTAGTTTTAATGAGGATTTCTCAATAATAAGTATCCAGATTCCTCTTAATTATTATGCAACTCTATTAGTTTATTTATAAAGAAAATGCATTTATCAGAAATGCTATCATATTCTGCTGATGCCAATATGATGTAAATATGTTTATGTTGCAATCGCTTTGCTCATAACTGTGGATTCATATTGTATCAGCCAGGAGTAGATCATATTGCTTATTCGAATAAATTAAACGTTTATCCTGATTTTTAAATCCATTGCCAAGACGAACTAACCTGTAAATGTTAATTTAGTTTTAAGAGAAGAAATAAAGTGGACTTAAAAATGATTTCTATTTATTTTAAGTTGCGTAGAAAGTTTATCTGACTGTGAGAGATTTCCAATAATTAACGTGTCATATGATCGTAAGGATCACACTAAAAGAGGGTTAGCTTGTATCCTTTTGGAGTACTTGCATGTTATTTAATCTTTTTGATATATTTTTCTTCAAATTCTTTTGACATTTATTTGTATGATAGATTTATGTAGGACATTAATACCTCAGACATGTAACAGTAGTGCAATCAGTTGTTCATTTAACAAATATAGATGCAATTTAGACAAACATATGGCGTCACTGTAACAGTTAATAGGTTTTACGAATAGAGAGAAGAAAGTCACAGAATAAGTATACTCTTATTTACCCTTTAGAAGCGTTAGTCTTTTTACTAAAAAAAAAGGGTACGTAACTGATCGGTTCAACTTGTGTAAGTAAATAAATGGATTTTATGGACCCAATGAACCCCCTTCTTATAAGTAAAACAAAATCTAATAGGGGTTCACGATAGTCAACTCGCGCCTAACTGCACATACAAGATTTGCATGACTAAGGAACTTTTGGGAAAATTTTTATTTTTTTTTGTTATACCTTCGAATTGTGAGTATGATCAATGTTACTAGATAGATGAAGAATGTAAAAACACAGAAGCAAACTTGAAATTCTTTGGTAAAAGCGCATTCTCAGGATTTAAACTCATATTCCAGCGATTTCCACTTAAAACTAGGTAAATTTTAGTTTAAATTAAAACTTACAGTCTTTTTTTTAACCCTGAAAGTCTCCTTTTTGAGCCTAGTGGTGATATATTCAATGACATAATTAGTTTGTTAGACTTCAACGATTATTACATCTGTTCGCACCTACCATTTTTAGTCAAACTTGATCAGTTCTTTCAGTTTTGTTGTATCTATATCTTCAAGAAATAAAATATTGATTTTAGACTGGTTGAACCCAGAATGAAAGAAAACAATTATTTTTGTCAGTCCGCACATCTAAAAATCGTATGAAGCGTGGCGACATACTGTCGACCCGAACACTATCGCAATCACGCGGCAAAAGGGATTGCTTATTTTCTTTGTGTATGCACTCCAAAGGAAGTCGACCATTTTGCATAATGAATAATGAATCTCATTCCTTATTTGTCGTATGCCAACAAGTTGAAATCTCTTCTTCTTCCATTTAACTCATGAAGACCATGAAAAGTGGAATCGATGACGATTGCCTTAACGCACAACACCAATATGTATGGAGAAGAAAATACACAATGACCTCACACATCTGGGTGCAGATATTAATTTACAGGTCCTTTGGAAGGACATAGGAAAAAAGATTGTGTATTAATCAGTTCGTGTAAAACCATGGTTTAAATCATATCTTGTTTTATATCTATTTTCTTTTCCAAATGAATATCACTTACAGACTGCACTTGTTTTTTGTAACTCGCGTGACACTATTTGTGAAGTTCATCGGGTATACGAGGTTTTGTTTTGTTGGATCTCCTGGGTACAAGTTTTAAATGAATGACAAATCCGGATGATTTCAAATACATCTATTGACAAACATAGCAATCAAATCCCGTATCCCGTCATCAGGGGATATATACCATAAATGAACTAACCCAATTAAACATGAGATAGACTTGACTCGGAGTACCATATACTGAGAAATTTTACAATACTTCCTTTAAATACGAAATATAAACAGTGTCCACTATGTTTTAATCCACAAAAAATGAATTTAGCTGTGTTTCGTTCTTGTTATAATACCGTTTTGTGTAATATTATTTAATCTTTAAAAAAAATTCTATGGAAGTCGAAGGTCATCGATATTTTTGCCAAAATCCAAGTCGCTCACTCAAATACAAAATCGCTAATGGTTTAAGAGACAGAACACAATAAAATAAAGAAACAATCATGGAAAGGTTCAAGTTTTAATGGGGGGGGGGAGGGGTCAGTGTGTTTCATACATTTCAAAGTATTTTATTGCATTGTTTTTGAAAGAGTGAATCTTCAATAAAAATCTATTCGTATAATTTATAGTCTGATTGTATGTTTCAATAATTTGTAAAGCAAACAGGGGAAAAGTGCTGAAAAGTATTTTCTGACACATTCATGTCACTTGTACGACATCGTGACGAGTGGACATCTTGTTCATAAGTAAATATGTGCGTACCAAAGACGTATATATGTACTTTATAGTATTTGTACATTTACTGACATTATAGAAAGCAAATTTTTACATGTACATGTCTACTTCTATTGGCACATAGATACGTGTGTACTATGTATGTTCCTACATGATATTAGTCAGTAGATTTTGGATATGTATATATATATATATATATATATATATATATATATATATATATATATATATATATATATATATATATATATATATCCTTTGTATATTTAAGTTTTCAATAAATGTATGTCTGTCTACTTATATGCATTATTTGTAATAGAATGTATGTTTGAATGTATTTGCACATGTACATAGAGTTTTTATTGCTTACTGACAAATGATAACCGAATTTCGAATATAAATATATATGTCTGTATGTATTTTCAAAACATTGGTATATTTATCGTTCATTTAATAATGTATACGTGACTTTATGTTTATATGTGTACAGTCAATATCAACATGTATCTCCAAATACATGTAGTTATGATACAGGTATAAACATATTTCGACATTGAAGCACTTCAATAGGGTAATATCAAAAAAGAACCGTAATTAAATCAAACAAACAATAAATAATCGTATTACTGGAGGTGCAATACCTATATGGAATGTACGTGTAACTATTGAAAAGAGTCTTATTTTAGGTTCTTGACTTTAAAATTATATTCAGAATTCTGTGTGACTTAAAAGCCATCGGGTGCGAATTTTATGAATATAAACTGTAATTCGTATGTATTGTTTAAAATTGTGTTGTTTGAACACAAGTCATTATAAGAACAATTTCTTTGCGTTCCCGCGATTGCAAGAAATATCGCGGGGCCCAGATTTTCGACGGTTGGCAGATTCCATCACTGTAAACAAATTGCTGAAGAAAACCAACATATGGTTGTAAATAGCTCAATATATTGCTTTCAAAAATAGCCGTTAGAAATTACACACTGTTTTTACAAAAATAGTTTTAAAATCGCATATACTGTTCTTAGCTTGTTCAATTTTGCCATGAATAAGTATGAAGTAAATGCTGTATGTCATGTTTAAATACCTTTCGTATTAGTCTTGGCAATTTATCTGCAGCTTCATAAAGCATATGATGTCATAGACTTAACTAGTATTTAATGAGTTATCTTCGAAAATTGGACAAAAGTGTCATGAAATATTGGTTGCTCAAGTGGCAATCTGTTGCCTCAGCAAATGCATCGATTACAGCTGGCAGTGTTTGCCATTCCTAAATATAAAACCTGACCTGAGTGACTGCATACTATTAAATACCAGGGATCAGTCGTTTTGCTGGTACCCGGTCTAAATTGGCAAGCCAATACCATAGGCCGGTAACAAGTAAACATTCTGCCCCCCCCCCCCCCCCAATTGGCTAGTCATTTACTTCATTCTCGTACAACAGTGACGTCATTTCCATAACGGATATTCTTAATAAAGTTTGGAAGCTCCCTCCTGAAATGTAGTGATTGGTTGGTGGCTTCACATCTGGTGCGGTGCATGATGGGTAAAAAGTGCAAAATACCCGTACCTTCTTAAAAAATGGCGGATAATAGTTATATGAAGTCTTACGACACCAGAAGTGTGACGCAGTTTTATCAGTGAAGGGTCAGCCTGTGGGATCATAAACGTACAAAATCCTTCAACGCGTGACTATGCTGTTAAACAGAAAAGAAAGTTCGTCAGCGCAGATTAATATGACAATCGTAGTCTATGAACAAGCCTTTCGAATTTTTGTGAACGTTATTTTCGCTGAAACACGTGTAAGATCACCGCTAAGTGGTCGTTTAAGATAATATGAAAGGTATTTTATACAGAATCTTCCCACAGTTCCTAGGTTAATAACGTTACTCGTTTCTGGTATCAATATCTTTGATACATATATGCGCTTTTATGAATTATAGAAACGTAATTAAAAATAGAATTTAAAGCCCCCTATGTTCGTTAACGATAAAGCTATTAAAAAAATTGTTTTAAAGAGAGATACGATGACAAAATTACCCCAAAATAGGCGAGAAAAGTGTACAAGAAAAAAGAAAAAAAAACAAAAACAAACATAATGTTGGCGAAATCCACGGTATCAATGAAAACCTTGTAACACCCATGTGTTGGAAAAGGCAATAAAGTACCTCGAGACGAAGTCAAAAAGTGAAAAGATATATTTAGTAGAGAATACTTGCATGTGTTGCTTGAATTTGTGTTCATTGCTTCGGACTTTGGTGTTGATCTTCAATTCAGTATTTCCTGCTTTTAGGTAAAAATTAACATGGAATCATCAAGGAAGCTTCAGAAAATTGTTCTGGAAGTAGCTGGGGGATAAAAAGTTTAGTCCAATCACTTCAAATTTATTGATCTAGTCGAGTAAGGAATTTTATTTCAGTATTTTTACTTCATCTTTATTGCTTTGCGACGTCGCCTTGCTTCTGTCTCTGTAAAGCATCCCACAATGCAATTTAAAAACATTAGAGCAACACCTAAGTTTTAGTTTTTGGCACATCTGCTTTCCCAAGGGTGTATACAGAAGTTAATAGCAAAGTTACAATAAAAAAAAAACAAACAATAAAGCACAAATAACACAACGTAAAACAGTCACTATTTCCACCTAAAATTCTAAAATAAATTACACCACACTGTCAGAATAATCTCCTATCAATCAAGAACAATGACAATTCAAGACAGTAATAGGCTGGGAAAATTTCTTGGCATGATGGGCTTTTTAGTAACAGATCACCGTTCATTTTTGCTTACTTTTGACGAAAAAGGTTTTTATACAGGACACTAGTGATGTTGATCTTTAAGGTCAGGAAAATTGGTCAACATTGTTAGATAAAAAAGAAAAAGAAAAAAAAAAAGAAAGCCATACTACAGACGGAATTCCTATTTAAGTTCTTGACTAGACATTTTTTAGACCTAGACGAATCCGTTTTAAATTTGCTTGAGTCAGCCAATGATACATAAGCGTTAACAATAATTTATCATCGTTACACGAACCTTAAATAACGAATGTTGTTAATTAGTTTAAATGATTGATATTGTATCAGTGACGGTGCGAGGGGGAGGGGTCAATTGCCCCCGGGCGCCTGGCGAGGGGGGGGGTGCGCCGTCGGGAGCTTTATTTTTTGCATCTGTAAAGGCGGCTTAGATGGGGGGGGGGGGTTAGAATGGAGGTTGGCAACTGACATAAAAGCTGTTCTCTGTGCAAAGTAGGGGCGCCACTAAAGAACATTGCACCGGCGGCGCCTAAAACCCTCGCGCAACCACAGTATTGTATGATTTCTTTGCATATATTAGCTTCATTGGTAATTAATAACTTATGTGTATCTACATTATACCAAAAAATTGCAATACTGCCGGAAAATAAAAGACGGAATTGCCCGACAAATCGTAATTTGAGAGATATATGTGGTAGAATGCCCATTTAACCAAAAATCATGCGATAAAAGCGATATATAAGTCATTTTACAAATGCAGTAACATAACCCTCCAGTTTACTATGGAACTGTAAAGAATTTATGGATGGAAAAAGTAAGCTGTTAGCCTTGGGATATCATAACCATGTGTCATATCTCACTTTTTAATGGGAAATGACGTCACGACCAATTAATCAACTCAGTCGTAGACACGGACCTGTTTTACGTTTAAACTATCGTTCACGAGCCGCTATTTCTAATTAACATTCTAGCCCTCGTCCTACAGGTTTTACTAAAATATTGAGAATATATGGTAACTTTGATCTTTGATATCTCAAACAATTGTCTCTGCGCTTGGATAAAGCTCAAATTTTAAAGTTAATTAACTGTACATAAAACTAAGTCTGGTTAAAATCGATATATCCCACATAACAGAGATCTGACGGACGCCGATACGAGGCCACGTTCTGTTGACCTTTCAATTCACCAATCAAATTACAACTTTCACATTTATGAAAGTGAAAAACTTCGTTCGGAACATCTCGTTTCAAACGAGAACTCTCCCTAACACGATATGCAACGATTTATCTGAAAGGTTAATAAAAAATAAGTCACTCGGGAAAAGCCAAACTTCAGCAGAATTTGAATCATTGTTGGCGCCTGTCAGATTTATTTATATAAGTAGACCTGGATGTTAATCAGATTGCATAAAACCATTAGGCTTGGGAAACTTTATAATTTTCATTGAATAGGAACACATTTTCTTATAAAAAATAAGTATGGGCGGAACTTAAAGCAAGTAATGAATCTATCGATTTTCCGAGCATTGTCCAATATGAACGTTCTACGTAAAATTAACTACGCATCTTAATCTTATAAGTGTTCTGAAAGCTTCTACTGTAACATAATGTTTTCTAGAATAAGCGCTTGAAAGAAAGATGATTTGTTGGGGTTTTTTAAAAACTTTTTGTTATCCTTTTTAATGAATTAAATATAGGACTGAAGGCTACTAAACGGCGCTAATTTTCCTAAATTATGAGAATATATAACTAAATTATAAAGCACGGATGGTTAAATGAGTGAATCAGTCAGTTATTGAACGGATGCCTTTATGAAAGATGTAGCATCTTATCATTCTTTCATGTATTATTATTGCCTTTGTTGCCGTTGTTGTTGTTGTTTTATCCTAGAGCGACTTTGCTAGCCTTAATTTTCAAAGCACAATAAAATAAAATTTAAAAAATCTCAATTATTTCACAAGTTATTAAGAGATTTAAACAAACAAGTAGTGAACACTTCGGATTTCATATTTCTCGCAGGGACAATTGATGGATCACCGACTTGGCAGCTAAACGTTAACACATTGCAGTTAATAATGGCCCGCTGGCCACTACTATCGCTGGCTAGGTGTGGGTGTTATGTAATAACAGCAAGGCTGAAACTTGTCGTCTGGTTTGTCACAGAAGCTCTAACACCTTCATGATCGCCAACATAAATACAAATTCAAATAGTCATAACTTCAAAATGTATCATTCAATTTTCTTGCAATTATGTATATAAATAACTTGTTTTCCATCAATCAAGTATGATCACAGAGAACAATGTGATAACACAAGTATCTACAAAATTTCAAAGATTTGTTCGACATGATTTGTGTGAATTATCCCCTATTCAGTCATGCACTGTAGAACCTGAGTAGATCATTTTTCTTGAATCTATACAAAAGGGGCACACAATAGATCTTAAATAACAACAGTTACAAATTCGCTGATCTATTGGTAATCCAGGCCTGGAAATAAAAAACTCATGAGCTCATATTTTGTTTTGACCAATCACAAACGATGTTTCTTTTGAAAGTCGTTCTGATTGGCTAATCTGAAACTCAATCTCAAGCTCAAGATAAGTTTTATGATCTCCACGCCAGATTCGATTTTTAGACTAAGAGAACTAGTTCTAAATCTAAGCAGTTCTTTTCTAAATGTATGTATCCTGGTAACATATAAATATTCTACAAAACAAAAATGGTTCTTATATAATGCATAAGGTCCGAATTTCTTTGTCCAGTTTGTGTCTATACTAATTTAAGACTCTTTTCATTATTTGAGCAATGATATCGTGATATTATATTGGCTATTCCATATTTATAAAAATTCCAGGTCATCTAATACAAATTTTAAAATCAAAAGCCCAGTTGATTCCACTGTAAAATTACTATAATCATCATGCATTTTAAGTACAAAATAAAGATGATAAATTACAATTTCTCTTTTTGACAAGATTCTAATCCAATATTTTAACATTCGTATTTTACTTCATTCCCGGGGGGCCGAGTGGTCTAAGGCGCTCGCCTTTACAAATCACTGACATCTCACCTCTGTCCTCGTGGGTTCGAGTCTCGGGCTCGGCCAACGTGGGTAAGTGAGAAAGCTTGCCAATAGCTTCCCGTGGGTTGGTGGTTCTACCCGGGGTTTTCTCGGGTTCTTCCTCCAACAAATATACTGGCCGCCATGTATAGCCTATCATGTGCTGAAAAATGGCGTTAAACCCTTAAAAACCAACCAAATTTCTTCATTTCCAGAGCGGGTATCTCCCAGGCTCCAAATACAAAGAATCCAAAATTTTCGATTTTATTTTGCCCTTAGAATTCTCCTACAAAATATATTTAGGAATATTCTCGAAATGATTTGCTGGATGGATCCCCAATATTTCTGAACTGTAATTAACATCAGAGCCAACCAAAACATCAGAAAGCTTACACTTTTGACTAATAGGTAATTTTGTGTTCTCAAATAATTAATATAAATTGAACAGACCTAGATTTCCTTGACCACTTGTATGTTTTTGTGTTTTTGTCCATATACCATTTTTTATATAATTGTAAAACAAAATATTTAAGTGATTCTACACTTTCTAATAATTCACAATTGTTTTGCAACTTACCGGTAGGCTCTATTTTTGCACCTCTTTCAAAAACCATTAATTTTGTTTTATTTAGATTTACTCTACATTTCCATTTCAAGACAGTGTGTTCCTAAATGATTCAACATGTTCTATAAAGAATTTTCTGTTTTTGAAAAAGAAAATCCCTTCATCATCTGCTTATATAAGTTTATATAAGTTTAATTATAATGACATATAGATATGGCCGAAATACATATCTGGGGAGGATACATACATACATACATACATACATACATACATACATACATACATACATACATACATACATACATACATACATACATACATACATACATACATACATACATACATACATACATACATACATACATACGTCTTTTGCAACCATTTATGCATACCATTTCCGAACTGTTTCTGAACGTTTAAATCGACTATCGTACCGTTCCCCTTTCGTACCGTTTCTAACCGCCCTTCAATCATCTCTTTGTCGCTGTACCATTTCGTACAGTTTAGAGAGAGTTTCCCAGCGTGTCGCAACCTGTAGGTATTGAAATTGGCTTTTCTGCTTTAATTCAACTTCAACAAAGTCAATGGATTCCTCGTAAATTCTATTTAAACGTTCTAAACATTGAAAACAACGTTTAATATCGTTTTCATGGAACGGGTCAATGTGCAGTTCTAAACGATTTTTATTATCGTACTAACTCGTCTTCCTGCTGTTTCCAACCGTTTTAGTACAGTACCGTCTTCGTACCGTTTCCAGTGTTGCTAAAGAGTTACAAGCACTATATATTATATTATATTATATTATATTATATTATATTATATTATATTATATTATATTATATTATATTATATTATATTATATTATATTATATTATATTATATTATATTATATTATATTTACATTTACATGTAATGATAGAGTCGGTATGAAAAGACATCAATAATGGAAGTGGGAAAGTGTCGTTGCGGGGTGGGGGGAGGGGCTAATATATTTAAACTACAGAATAGATGACATTTAGGGGGTCAACCTGTGAAATTGTATCATCATTATATGCTTAAAATCATGTCAACTGAGAACATTAAAATATTGCCTCGAGCAGCCACAGCAAGCGGACCTTCAGCGCAAGATGTCCGCGTAGTTTGAGCCAGAAGTTTATCATTTGTGACGTGTGGCTTTTTACAGTTCATCGAGCCGATGGTAATGGAGTAACAGGGATGAATGGTGACAGATTGCACTCCACTAATTGACAATGGTCCATTAGAATCATGGTGTCACTTGTTGACATGTATGATGTATAGCCTTCTTCCAAAACAAACTGCCCATTAGTTAGTCCCAAAGTCTCTTCGCACCATACAATGACTCGATGGCTGCGGCTTGAGATATGATATCTACCTAGTTCGTGTACGGGTCGGTAGCCAGCAAAATTAATAGCAAACGACACTGGGTATTGTCAGCAGGGAAATGTTACACCGAGTCCAATATTGCGTCCCAGAAACCCCATTGTTTAGATAAGCATTGTCTTATACCATATCCTTCGGTAAAGTCAATTCTTCAAGACGCGTGCCAAGTTGGCGGGAATTTTCAACGCCAAGCGACCGCTGACTCATTTTTAAGCTTGGATTGATAGGAGAAAGAATGAAAGCCAAACTTTCATCTCCACAATTACGCTACCTATGTTATTGTATTGTGATCATATACCGTCTATACTCGCTTATATACCGTGTCCAAATGCAAACAACATAGACCCTGATCTGCCGTCGCATAATGCGCCGGCAGATCAGAGTATATGTTGTTTGTTCTACTGATTAGTCCTTAAAAAATGCATAGACCCAGATCTGCCGGCGCATTATGCGCCGGCAGATCTGGGTCTATGCAGTTTGCAGTTGGTATCGTGCTATACGCGAGTATAGACGGTAGTTCTCGGTGACCTTTGATGGTTATGATTTTCCGGCGCCATGAAAACGTAAAAGTGACAGTATAGATAAAGATCACATATTGCATACGCACCTGATAATGTTTGTTTATTTTCACGCTATTGCTTGTTTGTTTTGAAAGTCAGATGAAATCCATTTATCACGATGGTAATTTGGACGTTAAAGATTAAGAGTTAAGATTTAAGAATGACATTTGTCGTACCATCCGAATGTTGTTTAAAAACGACAAAATCATTACTATTTTCGAGTTAATCCCAAACATTTTACTTATGTTTGCAAGTAAAATAAAAGAGCGCAGGCATTATACAGTTATGTGTTTTCAAAAGTCTTCGAAATTAGTCTAACTGGTAAAGATAATCTTCCATTGGTGTAAAGGCAACTTTTACGCAGTACAAAATTAAGAAACATTTCCTTTATGAAATTAGTTATCAATATCTGAACAAAGAACCTATTAAAACCTGTCATTTTTAGTCTTACCAACATGTAGAGATTTTTGCCGCACTATATGAATTTTGTCGGACTCGATGGACTTTTCGTCCTGGTTTGGAGATACACGGTCGAATAATCTCTTTCTCTCTCTCTCTCTCTCTCTCTCTCTCTCTCTCTCTCTCTCTCTCTCTCTCTCTCTCTCTCTGGTCAAATTCAGTAGTTTAGTCTGATAAGTATGTACATGCTCAAAGAGTACATTTTACATATATTACATGGTGATCAAATGTTATACGTACAACATTAAATAGAAACTCTATGTGATCAACAAAAGCTGTAAATGAGAGAATGTACAAATATAAACAATATTATAACAAATTGCTGTAATAATAATCTCTTATTTTAAACGCTTCATATGCAAATTTAGCGTAAGTACGTATTGTTCTCTTTATATTTGAAGTTAAAAATTTAATGCATTTGTGTACATGGCTGGTTTTTTCCAGAAGTTCTTTTTAATTAAGTATATATCTTAGTTTTAATTCTTAAATTGTGAGGAAACACTTAGAATTTTTGTGTTTATGGTTACAAAAGAATTTTAAATAATTCTGAAGGCCGAAGTCAGTTTATATGTTTTTATATTAGAGGTAATGTATCGGAATTTAGTAATTTATTATTATTCTAATCTGATAGATTAACACCTTTAACCCCGTATGTCTTAAAAATTACATAAAAATTGGACCAATTTCAAGAATCAGGAAAAATCCAGACTCCACCAACGACAAATCTGTTTAAAGTATATTTAGTAGTGTCACCTAATTAATACTATTTTATTTTATTCACTTTCAATAAAAAAATGTATATATTCAGTCTAAATATCCTAATGAATACTATTTTATTTGATTCACTTTCAATAAAAAAAACTGTCTATATGCAGTACTCAATATCCTAATGAAAACTATTTTATTTGATTCACTTTCAATAAAAAAAACTGTCTATATGCAGTACTCAATATCCTAATGAATACTATTTTATTGATTCACTTTCAATAAATAACGGTCTATATGCAGTTGTCAATATAATATTTTCAGAATGTTAAATTCTAAACAAAAGCTTAAGTAACCTTAAATTTTAAAGTGGATTTCTTCCAAGTTCGCTGTATACAACGACTTCATCAGAATATTTTTTACGTTTAAAACACACACACACACACACACACACACACACACACACATATATATATATATATATATATATATATATATATATATATATACATACATACATACATACATACATACATACATACATACATACATACATACATACATACATATGTACTTACTGGGTCGACATGCGGGTATGTCTGCTATGCACGAATGCCTGCACCACCGAATTTGTAGCATCATTCTTGGTGATGTGTGCATGGTCGAGATAGTGTTGGGGTTGATGCTAACAGGCAAGGCGATGAGTGCCTTAACCCGCGGATCTGGGTTCGAATCTCCGCATTGTACGAATTAAATATTATCTAACCTGTATGATAATATTATTTATTCGTATTTAAATATTCTGCTACTCTTATCAGGCATTCTCCTGTATGATCCAGGGATAGCACTTTCCGCTCTGTTTCGTGTATATTTGTAATTCTCTCTCTGTCTCCTCTCTGTCTCTGTCTCTGTATATATATATATATATATATACATTGCTTTTAAAGGCGTATCACCCAGTGTTCGTAGCGATTTAGAAAATTTCCCATGGCTCGGATAAACACGACCAAAGCAATTAAATGTTTCAACCACTTCAATATTATTTCCGGCTATATTCCATACTTCATTTAGTCTCAATGGATAACCTTTTACAAAGACTATAACTTTAGTGTCATCAACTGTAATAATCGGATCCAGTTTAATACAATAATCGTGCAAATTAACCATAAGTATTTGTAAATGCTCAATGTTTTCTAAAACGAAAACCAAATCGTCAGCACACAGTAACAACAAATAAACAAATATCGTCTTACAATATACCAATATCTCCAGTAGAGTGTAATGTTATTTCCAGATCTTCCATAAATAACGAAAACAGTATCAGTGATCAAACTGAACATTGTAACAAATGCCATTTTGTCTAAAAATCTGAAATCCGAAAGCGCGTTTTTTTTTTGTTTTTTTTTTTAAAGAATCAAAATTATAGTGTTGAATGCTTGCATCAAATGCATTTTGTTTCAAATAAACTCTGGTAAGTGAAAACCTTGGCAAGCTAAGGGATAAAATGATAAAATACCATGAAAATGACGAGCATCTGAATTTGTGTTCCTTTTCTGTAGATTACAGTGCTGATTTCATTTAGATGCGGACTGCTTTTACTATCTTCCTCCTTAAAGTAAGGATTTTGTTTTGGCGGGGGGAGGGGGATTCAAAATCTGAATGAAATACCTTTCGATATCGAAAGCTAAGGATTGAGAATTCTTCAATTCAACCTTCAGTGATTTCAGAAAATCTTCTTAACACTGAGGCCAGGAATGTAAACTGTTCACAGTATCGGATTTACAGGTGTACATTTCCTTTTTTTAGTTTTGTTTTTACTCTCCTTCTGTTATTCTTACTTCAGAAACTTTTGTCAATGAACAATGGGTTGAAATTTGTTTTTATATACAACTTACATCCACAACATATACTTTTTTCTGCCTTTTATATTTACAGAAACTTAAGCTTTTCAGTCAAAAATTATAGTCCTTAGTAGTATACGGTGGGTAAATAGCTACATGAGGTGGCACTACAGCTACGTACGGGAGTTTAACATGGTGGGGGCACTACAGCTACGTACGGGAGTTTAACATGGCGGGGGCACTACAGCTACGTACGGGAGTTTAACATGGCGGGGGCACTACAGCTACGTACGGGAGTTTAACATGGCGGGGGCACTACAGCTACGTACGGGAGTTTAACATGGGGGCACTACAGCTACGTACGGGAGTTTAACGTGGCGGGGCCTCTCTGGGTACGTACGGGAATTTATCATAGCGGGGGTCACTACATACGGGGTGTGGGAATAATTAATCTTTCTTGAAAAATGGGTGGTCCTGATAAGGACCGTTGGATTTTTTAGTTGAAGAGTTCATTTTAGAGGAGGTGTGGGCACCTCCCAGGGTTAGCTCTGCATGCAGGGCAGCTCCCCCTCCAGGTTTTTAAACTCATACTACAGCGTTTGTTGTTGTTGTGTAAAACAAAGGGAGGATGGTCCGCTTCCGGATCCCAATTCTCCTTCTCCTCCTCCATCATCGGATGAGGTCTGATGGGGATTTTCTTTTCCCTCTCCTCCTTCTCCCTCTCCTCCTTCTCCTTCTTCTCTAGATCTTGGAGGAGGTGCCACGCCACCTCTAAATGCACTCGAATCTGTCTAATTGTTTCAGTTGTGTTCATTCTCTTGAATAAACGAGGGTAGCTCAACTAGGGAAGACGTTGTTTTAATATACTAGAAGCGCGGACGTGAAGGAAAACATCCCTTACACCTAAAACCAAAAAAAAAACATCACCCCACTACCCCGCGTCTGACGTCATTCGTTTGACGTCATTCTAGGCTTCGCGGATTTTGCACTCCTTCACCCCTTACTCTAAAAAGCGCGGACCTAAAAGAAACTACTTTTTATAAAAATCAAACACACACCATACCATCCAAATTTTTTACATTTTTTTTTATAAACCAAACACACTCCATAAACATACAATTTATTTTTTATATATTTTTTTTATATCCAACACAAACTTACACACACCACACTATCCTTTTACATTTTTTTTTAAAAAAATTTTTATATTCAACACACACCACAAACATATAAGGGAAAAGGTTTTTTTTGTTGGGTTGACTATCACAAACAAACATACAAACATATAAAACATATATATGGCAATATGAGAGTAGTAATCTTTTCTAGAGATGGGGGTGGCCCTTAAAAGGACCGTTGGGTTTAAGAAGTTATGTTGTTTTTTTAACTTCTTAGGGGTGAAGTAGCAGCAGCTCCAGCAGGGCGGCCACGTTTAGCAATGGGTCTCACAGCTTTAAGGCAGGCAGGTCTCTTTCGGGTGAAAGAGAAGGCAAATTCTTCACAGTCAATCTTGCAACTTACTTCGCCGTCAGGTAGTTTGTTAGACTGCATAAGTTGTTGTTGCTGTTGTTGTCTTTGCTGTTGCTGCTGCTGCTGTAGTCGTTGTCCCACCTCCCATTCTGTTCTTTCCCGAAGTATTTCTTCTCTCAGGACCTCTTCTACTAGATCATGCGCCATTTGAATGAACGTCATCGTCTTTCTCTCCGGTTGGGTTTCCATCAAATGATTCTTCACCCTCATAATGTTTACCATAGCTTCATTCAGCTTTGTAATCTTGGTTGCTGCCATCTTCTTCTTTTGGAACTGTTGAGATCTTGACGAGTCAACGAGAATGACTACACTGGCCAACGCACCGCTTTATATGCTTAACGCGCGGACGCGATGGAAAACATGGTAGGGTTTCAGATCGACAGTGAGATCATAGATAGAGGAAAAAAGAGGATAGTTTTTTTAGATCGATAGAAAGAGAGAGAGAGAGAACATAATTATTTTTTTTTCAAATTCAATAAAAAAACCACACAACACCATTTTTTTTTCAACAATAACCATTTTTTTAATCAACAATAACCATTCTAACATAAAAATACTAACAATTCAACAAGAAATTTTTTTTAAACAGGAACATATTTACAAGGTTGACAACGTTGGGGTGGTAAACTAAACCTCCACCTTTCTACATCGACATCATTCTGATTGACATGACGCTTGTGAGCTAAAGACAAGAGATAACCATAATGTTCACAAAACCATTGTTGTACTTTAGCATCATTTCTAGCATAGTCACTATTAAACCAAGTCAGTAAATGTTCTAAGGAATATCCAAGACTGCGGTGATGAAGAAAATGTACACAATATTGTCCACACACCATGGAATCCGATCCTTGTAATCGAACATTATTGAATCGAGTCGAGACGGCATTTCTTCTCATAAAGTCTATGATGTCGTCTTCCAAAGGAGGTAATCCATAAGAATCAAAATATTCCACACAGTGAGCGTTGGGAAAGTACATGGCAACCCAATGGGTTCCTGGTAGATGACTGTCGTCGGTATTGATGATATAGGCATGAACGTTTTTCGGTTTACGATGAGGTAGTTCATCTTTAGCACATACGACAGGATTCCAAGAAGAACTGTAGGAACTACGAGTCAATAGGTAATAAAGTTCTCTAGTATCCATTTTTTTCTTTCTTCTTCTTTTTTTTTTTTGTCTTCAATGGAAAAAATAGATCACCAATTCACACCTGACTTTATGCTTGAATTGATCTGTCTTGTAATTCCAGGAATATTCACGTCGGATAGGCTCTGCACTCTGTTCAATGAGTCCTTCGATTCGTCTGATCTCCAGAAGAGTAAGTGGAGGAAAAGAAGAATTCTGCAAGACTTTATACCACTGTTTCAACACGTGTTCATCTGAGATTTGTGACCAGGCCGTTTCCAAATAGTTATCCAATTTTTCTTCACTTGTCAACATCATACATTGGTCGTGTTGTATCTGACTGGGATGATCGTTTTGACATCCATAACATTGTTCTTTAATCAGACTGTTAATTATTGGACTCAATTCCTGAGCATAACAGGACACTAACTGTTTTTCTTGTTCTGGCCATCGACAAGCCATAAATCCAGTAAACTTTGGAACTGAATTGTTTTCTTCTTCTTCTTCTTCTATTCGAGGTACTGAATGAATGACTTCGTCATCATCATCATCATCCTTTGTGGTAGTTTGTGACTGTTGAATCACTTCACAAAATCCCTCATCTATCTCCATAGGTTCTTCGTGCTGCATCTTTTTTTCTTCTAATAGTCTAGAATTACTTCTCTCAAACTGTTGATCTCTAGAGTATTATCAAATTCTGCAAACAAGACGACGTTCACTGTCTCAGGTAGAGGATTTGTAAACTGAAGTTGCACTCGAAGGGGGCCTGATTTTATAGGGTGGAAATGTCCTTCATCGTTGCCTTGGTCCGGAGTGAAATCAAATCCCCACAAGGCATACCCTCCTGCAAAATCGTCGTACGAAATGCCGTGGCTGGTGTTGGTGCCTAACTGTCCTGTGGCTTCATACAGGGTCAAGTAAGATCGTAAGTAATTTTTTGTATTGACGCTAAAGTCAGGTTCAAAAGGTCTGGTACACAAGGTCTTGCCATCTCGACTGACTTCTATCTTTGAGACGTTGAAGTGCTGAAACTGGAACGGATTCTGATCGTGGACTCCGTTGAAGGCTGAATTTCTGACCATACCAAGCAGCAAGCGTTTGGGGAGCTGCCCTTGGAAGATGTGATCTTCGACTATGGATCGGAGTCCAGCGGCTACAGTAAAGGTTTTCACTTCCACACGTCTAAGAGGATACTTAGCAGTGGTTCTGCTCAAGGTTTGACTGATGTCGTTGGCTACTTTTGGTAAGACTTCTACACGTCGCACGTAAAGTTTGGCTTCTTGGATGACAGTTTTCCACTCGTTAGCATTAACCATCAAATGGAAAGCGGTACTACTGCGATTCAGTCTCAGGCGAACATCTACTCCGTTCAACAAATACTTGTCTTGCAACCACATGTCCAAATGCAAACGATCCATCAATTCTAAACTGTGCCCTTTGATTTTCTTTCGACGGTCGTTAAATCCCACATTGTGCGGCTCTGCTGGAGTTATTCTTGCATCAGCAAAATCAGCACCCTCAATCCTGGCCGGTACTGACACCTCTGTGTCGTTGAAGGTATTCTCTCCTGCGGTGTCAGGTTTCCAGACCACTGAAGCATCCAGATGAGTGTTCTTGGCTTCTTTTCCATACGTCAAGAGATTTTCCAAGTAAGCACGGTAAGGGTAAGTATCCAAACTGCTGCTGACCAGTTTGTTATTCAAGTACAAATCTATTCCACTGAACAAGGAATGCATGAAATTATTGACGGGAGCGACTCTGGAATTGCCATCAGGAAGGCTGCTGTCCGCCGTTTTGATCACTTTGAGTTTCAGGAACAAGTAGCTGTCATTCAGATCGATATAATCTTCGGTTTGTCCTTTGATTTCAAATTCGATAGGAGCTGAATCCGACAAAGACGATACAGGATGAAATTCCACCCATTGGGATTCTTGCATCGTCATCATGGTGGGAGGCATGGTAAACATATCCAGTTCTGACTTGGTACATTCGCAAGAATCTCGGTGCATCATTTTCACAGTTAATAATCAAACACGTCTAATTCTCTGATAGTTCTTTTTCTTTTCTTATTCTTTTTGGAACTGCCGTGTGTTCTTTTATGAACTTTGAAAGGATTTCGATGTTGTCGTCGTCTCTTTCTGCCTTGTCCTTGCTGTGAAGTAATGCCAGAGCCTGAAGCGTGAAGCGTATTTATAGGATTTTCTCGGAGACCTAAAAGATCTTTACCAGTGGTTATCAACACATTTTTGCCTGCTCTCATAAAGGCTTCCTTAGGATTTTGTTTGTCGATGAGGACATTTTGCAAAAATTCTTTTCCTTGTGTCAAAGCAGCATCTTTTAAGGCATGAAATCCTCGAGTCACCATCGGTTTCAAAATAGGAGCTACCGTCCGAAAAGCTGATCTTAACATATGTCCTAAACTATGTCCTCGTTGTCGAGCCACTCCTCGGTACACTGGATACATTTTTTGGGGAGGTTACAATTCGTTAGAGAACTTGTTTTTTTCGAAAATGTAGTTTCACCGTGACTTTTCCTTGGTCAATGAATGGTACATCTTGTCCCAAATCTCCTTTTATACTAATGTTGACACTGTCAAAATACGATTTACTGACTGGAAGATAATGAGGATGTACAAATTCACGGTGAACGTGAAACGTGTTTCCACCTTCTTCGTACGCACCAGCAGCAGTATCCACTTTGAAAGGAATGACTCTTAGTAAGGGAGCAGATGTGTGTCCCACCACGTTGTAGTCTACCACATCGGAGTACACAAACATTAAATTCAGTCCTATGTTCAATTCCAAAGGGTGTTTAAAAGCATCTGCGGATTCTATGCTAGTTGAGATGTTTCGATTGGTATACTTTTTATTTCCACCCAAAATGGCATACAATCCAGAAGAAAATTCGATGGTCATGAATCTTCTCTCCTCGGAGGGTATGTTTCTTTCTTTAGCAGTTTTGTCGTCAATGAATTCACCAGTAGTTTTATCCAACATAGCAAATTCTATGTGGAAACGGCGTGCCACCTCATTTAAACCGATTCGTACATGTTTTTGGTTTTTTTCCAAGGCTTTACCAAATTGCTTGTCAATGGTGGACTCAAGGGTGTCCCACAAATGTCGGCTACTCAAATAATACCCCGTAGGAATTCTCAGGGTATACTGCCCAAAGACCCTTATGTCAGAATCTGTTGTTTTTTTTGGGATCTGAAAACTTTTTGAATGCTCCCTTCATGTCTGGATTAATTTTGTCTCCTTCCCAGATTTTAGGATCGTTTTTTTCTAATTCATCTTGTATATTTTTGTTCAAGATTTCCACGACGATAGTGTTTTGACTTTTGTTGATGTTCATGATTTGCGTAGGATGAATGATTTCTACCAATCCTACTTCCCAATGAGCATCGTGATCCAATTGAATGGATTGAGGCAATTTGGTGGTGAAACAATATAAGGTGTTGTTGGGAAACACATTCATGGAACTGTCACTAGGTAACGTTAAATAAAATTGGTCATTCATAGTTCCAAAGTGGTTCTGGTGTCCGAGGAGTCACTCAAGTGGACAGAAGAATGATGTTCAAAAGGTTCTAAAAGAGAATTGGTATTATGGTGGTTACTGGTCGTACTCCCGTGATTGCTGCTGTGGCTGCTGTTGTCCGTCGTCGTCGTAAATTTCAAAGAGGGACTGGGTAAAAGATAACCGATGCAACTGCTAAGTAAAATGGTCCACAATTGTTTGTCTCCTTGTTGCAAACTCAAATTAGCAATAGCTGCTCCGATGACACAATACACTACAAAAATTTGGCAGAAAAAGACGATTTGATTTTTAGGCACACGTTCTCCGCACCACACCCAAAGCGGTTGTTTTTGTAATTCTTGAAGAGAAGAACTCTGCGAAGGAGTCGTTGAAGTCGTGGTGGTTGCTGTGTTGAATGGCATGTTGTTGAGTTACTTCTTTTTCTTTTTATAGTCGACGACTTGAGAAGCAGCAATCCAAGAATCAAAACTAGGAGGATATTCTTTCCAACGTACTTTGACTTCTTCTACTCGTCGTTTGCCTACTTTGCGTGTTCTTTGTTCGAGAATGCTTTCGATGTCGTACAAGGCGTCTTCTTTTTTGGTCACTCGTTGTAACTCAGGCAAGTAAAATGTTCCTTTGAGTACTTCACCGTGCATGTCTTCCAATTTATAGACGGGAGGATCACGTCCACGGACGGGGGTAGTGACATGAAACAATTCGGTGGTCCAGTTGGGTAAATAACCTTTATCAAAAGTACGTTTGGTTTTTCCGATGCGAACCCAATCTCCCGTCTTTAACTCCAACAAGGGTGTCTTCTTCTTTTTTTTCTGGGGTGAACCAAACAATTTATCAAACACGGTCACTTCGTTTTCAGGGCTGACCTCTTCGGGGGCACATCCGATGCTACGATGGTACGATTGATTGTACGCTTTGACCAAACGAGGTAACACGTCGATGTACTTGAGAGTATGTTGATGTGTAAAATATTTCCACATGCGTTCTTTCAAAGTTCGTTGAAAACGTTCCACGATACTAGCTTTGGTTTCAGGATTTTCGGTAGTAAAAAAATGAATTTGTCTTTGTTTCAATTCTTTTTGAAAAGCTTGGTTTAGAAATTCGGTGCCTTTGTCAGTTTGCCATCGTAAAGGTTGGCGTCCACTTTGTTTCAAGACCAATTTTAAGGCCTGTACCAATTCGGTACTGCTTTTAGAGGTCAAAGGCACGACCCAAGCAAATTTGGAAAACACGTCGATGACACAAAACAAATATTTGTGACCACGATTGTAAGTGGCCAAATGAGAGACGTCGGCTAAATCGGCTTGCCATTGATGATCGATGCCTTCCACTTGAGTTGTACTTCTAGAAAATTTACGTCGAATGGGTTTGTGTAACGTGTACGTCGATTGTTCTTGTAACCATCGTCGTACTTCGGGTAAACGTACACTTTTCAATTTACTTTTAGCAGCTCGATATAATTTTTGAACTCCTCCGTAACCAGCAGCATGGCCAGGATTGTAATAAATGGTAGCTAACAGTTTCTCCATGATTTCCCTCAAGAATAAGTCAACCAAGTACCAATGCTCTTTTCTTCGTGAGGTATCTTTTTGGATTGTTTACGTGTCCGACGTGCCACTGGTGTAAAGGTGGATGTGGATTGAACAGGGGTCATCGGTTCTGTTTTGACTTCTGTCTTCACTTCTTTCTTTTTCTTTTCTGAGGGTAATGGGGTGGACAACATCTTTTTTATCCAACTGGGTGTGGCTAACTTTTTTTTCTTTTTAAGAGTAGGTGGAGTTGGTAATTCTTTTTCTTCTTCTTCTTTTTCTTCTTTTACGGTCATTCCTGTGCCGGTGTCTGTTCTAGTGGTGGTAACTTTAGGTTCGCTTTTCATCAGGGTCTTAAAATCTCTCAGAGTGGGTGGAGCTGTTTCGTCGACTGCTTTTTGGCGAAAGAGTTGTAGACGTTGTAAAAGTTGACCGTACCGTTGCGATTTTTCTGTTTCTGACACATTGTTTTGTTCCATCAGGGATTGTAATTCTTGTTGTAACTGGGACATCTCGTTGAGATTAGGATTGGGTGGTAAATGAGGTATCCGTTGTTCGTTCCAACGATGAAATTCCATCCATCGTTTGTAAGGTACTAAAGTCAGTTTTGATCCTTCCATTTCATCCAAAGGTACCAAAAAGGTGTGGTCTTTTCAGAGAAGGGTGGTCCTTTTTATCTTCTTTTTTGGTTATCGCATGACACCTCCTAAAAGTGGTCCAGCAATCGTTCCTAACAAAGGACCCGCTATTTTTAACAACGGTCCTAACAGCATAGGTAGAAATCCTCCTCGTTGCACCAACATTTTTTTCTTTTGTTGAAGAGGTATTTTCTTTTTCACCATTTGACGAAGAACATTCCGATGTTTCCCTAATTTTTGTTTCTGTATCTTGGACAAAGGTACCGTTCCTTTCAAAACGTTCAAACAACATTCACACACGGTATCGATGATTTCTTTGGGGGCTGTTTGAATGAGTTGTTTTCGCATGGGAGGATTGGATTTGGTCAGGACAGACAAGACGTCCCAATGTTTCGCCAGACGAGGTGAAAGTCGTCCTTTTTTCTTGGTTTTACTTTTCTTCTTTTTTTTTTGGTGGTGGTGGTGCATACGTTTAGGAGTCATCTTTTTTAGTAGGGTAGAAAAAACAAGTCTGAAGTCTCTGGCAGGGTACCCTTCTATTTTATACTGGAACACGTTTCCACTGATTGTCTGCACGACGTACCATCTTCATGACAGGCCTCACTCGACGTTGAGGTGTTTTCAAAGGACTAAATCGTCTCAATTCTTCTTTGGATAAATCCACTAAACTTTGTAACACGCCAGTTCTTTCTTGAACTTTGGTTTTAGGGGATGGTACTTTGTTTGTTGCTGCTGCCATGGCCAAATCAGCTGAAGTCGAAGGTCCCGACGGGGTCACTTTTGAAATAGGTTTCCATTTTTGCATCAAATTAGGAAACACGGATCTTAAGTCTGGTTTGGCAGGCATCATCATGAAGGGTGGTGAAGAAGACAAAGATGATGAAGTGGACGCAAAAGGAGACCTCGTCATCATTGGGGACTGTTGTGGTGGTGATGTCAATGGTGGTGGTGTTTTGCGGGTGTACGTTTGCGTCCTGGCCGCAGTACCTCTCTTACGGCGGGTGCTAGTGGTAGGTGTTGTTTTCTTCTTCTGGGCACGACTTTTCTTTTTCTGGTGGGTGACTTTCTTCTTTTTCTTGGTGGATTTCTTCTTTGGACTTTTCTTCTTTTTAGGAGTTTTGGATTTTTTGGTTTGGGCATTAGGATCCCATTTCAAAAGGGAACGAATCATGACCCCTCCTAAAGAACCACTTCCACCAGGAGTTAAAATGATTTGTTTTTTAGTCCGTGAATCGATTCTAGGATCAGCTAGTTGTGACAATACCCATTTATGTTTTTGAAAAAAACGTTGAGTTTGATGAGGGATGTGAATGATGCCTTGCAGTAATTGACGTGCCGTCAAAGTAAACCATCGTAACACTTCTTTAAGACTCGCTTCTAACAAATGAGCACGGACTTGTGCATTTTTTTCACGACTGATGCCATACAAGGCACGAATCAATTTAGCCGAAGGATGAGATTGAAAGGAAGTCATCTTCTCTCAAAAAGAGTGTGAGACAGAAATGACGTCGTAGGTTGTTTTTATAGTTTTTTTTAAAAATGAGCTGAAGGGGACGTGTAAATGACAGGACCACCTTCTTGACCCCAAGAGTGAAAGATACTGGCACGAAATCTCAAATAGTCAGGAGTGGTCGGTTTTAAGTCAATGAGTAAATACTCGTGAGGGGTTTGAGTGGCATCGTCGTACGCATAATTGAGCCAAGGAGCCCCTGACTGTTTGGCTAACACTTGTACTTGAGATTTGTCTCTGGGGCTTTTAAACAAGACCACGTAATGAGCGTTCAGACTAATGGTCCGATGGGCTTTACTTTGTTGAAATAAATTTTGAGTAATGTAGACAATACTAGCATTACGATGGTGTCCTTTTCGTGTAAACCAAAGTTTAATTTCTTCTTCGTCTTCTCCTAACATGTCATCAAAAATAACCAAATGGGTTTGACTCACGTCAGACACGATTCCATCGTCTTCGTGAGGAATACCATCCACAAATGAAATGGTTTCTCCTTGACTTTCTTTCAATAACGTGTAAGACGGTTGCCACTCTTTGTAACACCACACGATACGTTGAGGTGGATGATCGAACAAATCAGCTTTGTGTTCGATCAAATGTTTGACAAATTCGGTTTTCCCTGAACCACTCGGTCCAGCAATCAACATGTTAAATGGATGGCGCAGATACAAAGCATTCCAACTTTGACGATCTAACTTTTCGTCAATCACTTTAACCACAGAAGAGGAGGAGGTAGACGAGGCAGAAGAAGAAGATGGTGTAGCCATGATTGAAGTAAGAAGATTTTTGAGAAGAAGACAAAAGACCCAAGACATTTTATACGTTTCATACACGTTTATTTTTTTTTTAAAAAAAAACCAACACAACAAAACATATTTTACAAGTCATTAAAGCCAACGAGTGATAAAATAGCAAAGTAAAATCATCAGGTACACAATTAAGGCTCCTACTGAAACAATCAAACTGTCATATAAACACGTCAATGTACAACAATAGTTTCGTGTCCTAGAAAAAATGGAAGGCCTAGGCACTGCTTGGGGTGGTGGCATTCTTCTGCTCGTCTTTGTTTTTGAATCCTCTGACGGCAGCGGTGGTAAGGAAGGATTGTGTTCCTCAAGAGGTATTTGAACCACAGTGGTGTCAGGTTCTTCTTTTTTTTCTTCTTTCAGAGTTTCCCATTGAGGTTCCCATTTTTTCACTTTTAAACCCTTATGGACATGTTGCCAAATCTTTGGCAAACTGAGCCACTTCTTGTAGCCAAGATTGGAAACCAAGGTTTCTCCAGGGTCGTACATCTTTCCAATTGAAAAGTTGTTGGTGTAACTCACTAGCAATACACACTTCTTGAAATGTTTTATAGGCAGATAAAGTGTGACGAATGTCTTCTTCACATGGAGGATCCTCACTGATTTTCATGACCACTCTCAACGCTTTAAGTACAATTTGTCTTTCGTGTACTGATAAAATCAAGTTTTTATAGTCTTCTTCTTCTACTAAGTCCGAAGAAGAACAAAGGGTCATATTGTTTTTTTTTTAACTCAACAATTGAGTCCAAAACAACCACGGGTCCTCCAAAATAATCCAAGGTAAACACTTGTCCTCAAAAATATTCCACAACGAATGTCCTGGAAAACGAATTCCAAGATAAGCAGTCACTAAGACACACACTGCATAGCGTCCAAAATTCAATGGAATCAGTTCTTGTATCAAGTCTTTATAATCCTCTAAAGTCTGAACACGATCGTTGACTTCCTTCCACGGAATCCGTTTCACAAGTGACGTGTAGAGACCAGACGACATGCCTCTTCATGATACGGGTCGATGGCAAAGGTAGGTATCTTGAGTGGCATGTTTTTATAGCCAGGCTCCCAAGGTTGGTACCTTTTGAGATAGTCTCCGTGAACGTAGCTATTGCAATAGACGTTTCCCATAATCATTCTTCTATGACCTTTGAAGAGAGTATAGTGTACAGCTCGAGAAATGACTTTGAGTTTGCGTTTCACTTGGATTAGGACAAACTCTTGGTAAATCTTTTGGCGCAATTCCAAAGGCAAGCCCCGAATGTGTTCTGGTAAAGTTTCCGACTTGGAATGAAGTAACTCTCTTTTGTGTTCTTCACGATACTGCCAATAGTTTTTCTTCAAAATCAGATTTCTGATAAGTCGAAAGTCACGGTAGTGTGCAAATCGAGGAATGAATTGAAGTTTACGTTTCACTTGAATCTGGACAAACTCATCGTAAATCCGTTTTCGCAACTTCGAAGGCAAGTCACGAATACGATCTTCTAAGCTTGGTGGTATATACTGAAAAATGTGTTCTTGCAACTCTAATGGTAAGCCACCAATATACCATTGTAAAGAAGTATCCTCCTTCTCCAACATGGAATTTTAAAAAAAAAAACTATTTCTTCTTCTTCTGTTTGGCATCTGGCTCATCGTACCCGTACTCTTCTAAAGCCACTAAAGGAAAGAAGTGACAGTGCGGAGACCATCTGGAATGTTCAATGTAAGCTGAGTCGGTAGGCTCCCATTGGTGAAGTTTCAAACCACAACTGAAACATTGAACTTTATCTCCTTCTCCCGCGTATTTAAATCCAGATCTAGCTAAATCTTCGGGTTTAGGTCCTGGTAGATATTTTGGCCACTTGTCTTTGAATGACTCGAGTCGACTTTCATACTTGGAATAACCAGGTAAACTCACAGGTATTCTGACATGCGAATATTGACCAACATTGACCTTGTTGTCGTTAACGTCAATACCAGTTCCTTTAGTATTTCCACTAAAGCAAAAAGGCCGTGCACCCTCTTTAGAGGGTTGTCGATGAGTGGTGGTGAGACTTGGAGAGGGTCCTGAATCCAAGATGTTACAAGCTACGGAATCCGTTTGAACGTGTGAATCGGGAATGCTAAACCGTACAGAATCCGTTTCATCGCATGGTACTGCATCACACTCCAAGTCGTGCTTGGAGTTCACACCACCACCACTAGATTTCTCTCTTGGCAATGGTGACGGGTGGGTGGTAGTTTGAGTACTCTTATTGTAGTTATGTGGAAGAATGACAAAAAATTACTCATCTTCTTGCTTTGTTAACGTTGAAAGTCAGAATGAAGGGTTAGGCTTGGAAGGGGTTCCTTTTTTATACCTGTCGACTGAACCATCCGAAAAGTATTGTAATGTGATCCGTGGAAACGCTAAAGAAAGGTAAGCACAGTTTGGTGACCATCTAACATGTTCCAGGAGAGCTGATTTCTTACAATCCATACGAATAGTGGCACCACAACTAAAACACTGTACTTTGGTTCCCTGTCCAAAGTAAATAAATCCTGCTTTGGCTAAAGCGTAGGAAGTAGGTAATCCATTGTTCCTAAGTTTTTTTGTGCTCCATCGATGAGGACAATAACAATAGTCAGGCATGTGTTTAGGCCAATTTTTGAACGTCTTCAAGCGACTGGTACACTCACAATAGTCAGGCAAGGCAAATGTTGAAGTCATCTTTGGTGTTGTCTTTTTTTTCTGTTCAAGAGGGTTTCCTTTTTTTATACTCCAAATCAGCGTGTCCGTAAGGCAAAGTCGTGTGATCTGGAAGTCTCACTCGTTTTTGGTACACAATGGGGTACACTTTTTGTACAGGTCGAGTAACGATTTGATGATTAGGTAGGCGTACAATCTTGTGAGGTTCTAACGTGGGTACTCGAAAGTCTTTCACTTGTCCAGACAGTAAAGCATTTTTTAAAACCTCAAAGTTCACCACTTGGTTAGTTCGATAGTTGAGAGTCAAGCCTTTCACTTTACAGGAGGTGTGAAGTTGACCTTGCGGGTCTCGGTATCGGTACCCGTAATTTTTAGGGCCACCACTGGCAAAACTCAGAATGGTGTCTTGAGGGTGCTCGTCTGTCCAGGCTCCTAAACGATCGCCTTGAATGGTAGGGTGTGGGTAACCGGGGCGATGGATGTAGATGCAACTGTCAGTATCAAAATACAGGACACGATCTCCCAAGACTTCTAACGCTTCGTCGTACAATTTCAAACGAGCATGAGCGGTCACGTAAGCAGCAATGACTACGTTGCTAAACTTGTCAGGTTTGACAAACTTGGGTTCTTCTTCGAAATTGACAATGATTAAATCATCGCGGACGATTTCGACGTGTTTGACTAGTATACTTTTGTCATCCACTAGTTGAAAGTAGCGATAAGGATCGGTGACGTATTCCGTTTTGGGCAAGATCGTACGCTGAGCCATTTTTCCCCACAAGCAATTGAGCATCACTTTGGCAAACGATCTTTTTCCTTCATTTTTTTCCACCTCTTCCAAAGTGATGCCTTCGATGTCACGGTACTCTTCTTTGAATCGTTTTTGGTCTTCGGGAGTCTGACACCACGAAGGATAGCCACTAGCTTCTTGTTTCAGTTTTAAAAACTGATTGACGTACCCGGAGAAAATGCCTGGATGATTGGTGGCGTCGTCCTTTTGGTATTGGGCTGTAGTTGGAAAGTGCCAGATTTCGTATACTTTCAACAAAAGGTATCCACGATCCAGTGCCCGAAACAATTCGGCGCTAACCCACGTTCCTGTCAAAGACCGTTCTTCCTCCGTGTGGTGACAGGGCTGATCTTGGTTGCACGTTTCGGCACACGTCCGACATAAAGGAAACATCAGTTTTCCTTGACAATGGTGAGGTAAGATGGGATGGTACAAGTTTGTCGGAGGTAAGACTTTACATTTAATTAATCCTTCGTATTGACGAATGTGTTTCACGTCGATGTGTTCTGTCAAAATTTCAGGGTGACCGGTGGGAAAACGAGCATATTTACACACCCAAGGATACAAAGAACACACGTCGATGTATTTGATTTCTTCTCCTTGGGATTCATTCACGTCGTACAGCAAGCGAGTGGCATTGGTTCGTCCTCCAAATAAACTGTGGCGCGGATCTAAAGGTTCGATGTCAGCCGCGTCGTAACTTTGGGTAATGTTTTTAAATTCAGGATCGGTTTTCAAACGTCGATCGTACTCGTGCTCCCACATTTCTACCACTTGGTATCCTTGACTTTCTAACTTGAGGCGTCGTTGGCAAGTCTGTTCGTATAACTGTTCCATGGTAGAATCTGAATAAGGACCTTTCATGTCTCGATCAGGATAACAAGTAGGGCATCCATGAAACAAACAACCCTGAAACTCGTATACCGTGTGCGGGTTTTCTAAATCAAATCCATCCAAGGAATAACCTCCAATCTTCTTTTCTCCTCCTCCGTTTCTAGCATGTTGTATCCATTTGTCTTCTTTTTCACACAAGTAATGAAACCAACGTAAAGCTTTGACCGAATATTGACGACTAGCAAAGAGAGACGTGTTGGAGTCGATGATGGCCAGTTGGTTCTCGGGCATGAAATTTTGCCTGTAGACTAAGGAACAGGCTTTAGGTAAGGTGGCTGCATCTTTCAAAGGATCGACCTCTCCGTGATCGAGAAATAACTCTCGAAACTTTCCACAACAACGTCTTAAAATATCCACATCAGATCGACAATACTTCAACATCTCTTCTTGAAAGTCAAATGGATCAGTCTGGTGAGCGCGGTACCAAGTGTGAAAAGCTTCTCGCTGTTCGGGGCGCATTCCGTCGGGGTCGTAATCATGAAGGTCAGGCAAATGAGGTAGGACAGCATGTTGATTAGCTTCCGTGTTGAAGAAGTGAGGAAAGTAGCCTTTAGCCATTTCTGTCATGCCAAACGTTTTTGGCATGCGACTCAAAGGCATGGCCAAATAACTCATAGAATCTTTAAACTGAACTTGTCCTACTTTCATGTAGATGAGCTTTTTTCCGTTCATGGTGACTTCAGGGCGTTCGGTCCCATGGTTCAAATAATAATTGAGTAAAAACTGGCCATCGTATCCCGAAAAATTGTGAGCTATGACGGTGGCATACCGATGACAATCTCCGTAACGTTGAATGTCTTCTTCGCTCCAACTGTCGTGGGTGGTAGGATCTAAAACCCATTCAGCAAACTCAGACAAAGTGTTAACTCCACGAAAGATTTTTTCACGTCCTCCTGGAATTCGACTACAATGAGGACAGTGAAAATGAATCGATTCTTGAATACACTGATCACAAGCTCGATGCGCAACACAAAAATTGGGAATGCGAATGCCTGTTTCTTGCATGCATTCAAAATCAAAAAAGATGAAATCTACTTGTTCTTGTTCTTGTTCTTCTTTATTTCTTTCTTCTCTGTCTTGTCAAACTTTTGAATAAAACATCGATGATCAAAATCGACAATCTGGTGACAAATAGAACATTTTTTCTTGCCAGCACAAACGTGTCTCTTGGGGTCGTTGGTTCGAATTAGTTGTCCACACGTAGAACACGATTTCAATAAGTCGCAAGCACATTTTTGTTGGTGACCTTGTGTCTTGCGATGCTGTTGGTAACAAGAGGGACTGACAAAACTTCGTCGACACACCTCACAATAGACGTGATTTTGTTGTTGTTGTTGTTGTTGTTGCTGTTGTTGTTGTTGTTCAGGAAGGCATGGTTGGTCTGCTAAACAGCCCCGACATCTTGCTCCACAATGAAGGTGTCGCTCCCGATTGTTAAACCCATAGTTGCATTTCTCACAGTAGTAAGAGTGTCCCAAAAATCCGGTAATACTAGTAATGGTATCAAAATGTTCTTGATGGTGATAGAGATGAATGTATTTTCCTTCAGGGAAATCAGGGCCTCGAAACACCATATCTCCGTGCACTTCTTGAGGGTGAACTTTCAAAGTATAGTGAGGAGCCAAAACATCTTGAAGTTTCTGCATTTGAGAAATGCCACACACGGTCTCTTTAGGGATCCCCGCTTGTTGTAACAGGAGTTCTGCTTCTTTTCGTTGTTGGGGTCTTTGAGATGTTCGAATGTTATTCCAGGCTTTTTTCCATTCTTTACTCTCGTTCTTGTTAGCATAGGTGCGGCCCACCACGATAGCTCGAGCCAAGCACATTTGGTCTTGAGTATTGTCGATTTGGACGACACTATGTTTGGTAGTACGAAGATCGTCCACCAATAACGGTTTTCTGCTTCGTCCACTTCCTCGAGGTAGAGCAACATGTGTCATGTAGAGTGTGGCCTTTCCATCGGTGATGGTAAACTTGTCATTGGATTGTTGCACATGTTCTATTTTGGACATGACTTTGTCTGGCGTTAATTCTGCCGGGGTGCTGAATTCGATCCAAACGGGACTCTTCAAATTGTCATGATGGATGGCCAGTCTCAAGCGATCATCTTCTTTGGCTCCACATTGCCGTTTCAAGTTCTGTAACACAGAACTCCACAAATCGCTAATGAACCCCGCCGCTTTCTCGGGAGGTACTTCGAACTTGAAGTCTTTGAAGTGCACCGTATGAGTGTAGGCAGTGGTTCTAAATTTTCGAGAAGTTATTTTTTGAGTCTCTCGAATCCGATAGTAATTTTCAGGAGGAGCCAAGGTACTAGATTGTGTTTCTTGGTCTGGGGTTCTGGTGTTGGTAGCAATGGTGGTGGTGGATTTTGTTTTGGGTGGTTTTGAAGGTGGTAAGGTTTCAGGTTCACTCATCTCGTCTTCGAAGTCACTGGCATGGACTTGAGCTAGTAGTTCATCTAATGGTGTTTCAGGTGGCACGGAAAATCGTCGTCGTGGCCTCTTTGTTTCTTCTTGTGGTTTCTCATGGTTTGGGCGTGATCTTTTCATCTTGAACTTTACTTTGAAACTGATTCAGTTTCACCCAGGTACCTTTATATAGAGAGAGGTGAGTATATAAAGAGAGAGCTTCGTGCCTTCAGAATCAGTCTTTGGTGATTGAACTTTCAAACTGCTGTAAAGATGGAAGAGTCAAGAAGAAGAAGAAAAAATCAATACTCTAAGAAAGGACATCCTTCTGATTATAATTGGGATTATCTAGCCCGAGGAAGAACAGTGAGAGATAAAAATCAAGATACTTGTTATATCTGTCAAGAGAAAGGTCATTGGGCTCCAGAATGTCCACAACGACAACATCAAATCAGAGATAAAAGTGAAGATACTTGTTATATCTGTCAAGAGAAAGGACATTGGGCTCCAGAATGCCCACAACGTCGAAACCCAAAAAAAGAAAAGAGAGACAAAACAAAAGATATCTGTTATTATTGTAAAGGACCAGGACATTGGTCTTCGGAGTGGCCTCAGAAAGAAGAAGAAGAAAATCTAGCAGAGGAAAGGGAGGAAGCCGAAGGATCTTCAAACCTAGAGGAAGAAGAAGAACATATCATCAAAAAAAGTAAGAAGAGAGTGAGAAGAATGGAAGACATTGAGAATGAAGAAGAAAATGAAGATATGGAAGATATGATTCCTATGACGATCAGGGTCCCTATGAAGAAGAAGAAATTCAAGAAAAACAAGAGAGATAGTGAGAATGAAGAAACTATGATTCCTGTGACGCAATTCAAGAAGCACAAGAATTTCAGAAAGTGAACTTTGTTTTTTTTGGAATGTGGTGTTATATGTTCATTGGTGAATTATTTTGTAAAAAAAAGGAGAGAATACACCAGACTGGAAAAAAAGTAAGTGTTTTTGTGTTATTTTGTTTTAGAGTATGGACGCACGCACGCACTCACACTTATATTTAACACAATGGGATTTTTTTAAGTTTTACTTGATTTGGCAATTTGATTTCTTTTCTAGAAATCTGGGGGCCCTTAAAAGGACCATTGGGGTGTGTGTTTTTTATTGAAAAAAACAAACTTTTTGAAGTTTTCTTTACATAATTAACTTCAATTGTCGTAGTCCTTTACCACGACCCAATCCAAATCCTGCTGCTACTGCTGGTGTTTTGCTTATGGTGGTAGTCACTGGTGGTGTTTGTGGTGGTGGTGGTGGCATCTCACTAGAACTGGTAGGCTTGGAAGAATGTTTAGCCCGTGATGGTCTTTTTCGCTTTGGCTGAGTTAAAGAATACTGATAGGCATTGGTCATCCATTTTAACTCATATAATATCTCTTCTAAAAGACTCACCGATTTTTCTTCAGGACTGATGCCTTCCTTTACTGTTTCCTTCTTCTCCTCCTCTTCTAACTGATGTCTGATTTCTTCCTCACTTTTTCTTCTTCTCTCTTCTTCTTTCTGCTGCTGAAGAAGAAACATTTCTTCATCCTCTCTTTGTTTCTTTAAAAAAATTTCCATCTCTTCCTGTTGCTTCTTTTTAAATTCATCCATCACTGGTGTAGCAACAACAGTAGTAGTAGAAGTCTCAAAATTTTGATTTAGAAAATCTAAATCAAAGTCTTCCGGCCGGAAGTTCAGCAAAGCAGCAGCATTAATCATTGAAGGCTCACTCCAATACATGCTAGTTGTCTTGGTAGTCTCCATGTAGGCTGTCGAAAAAAGTAAAATCCCAACGAACGCTACGATACCTTTATACCCGAGATGACGTCATACCCCTACTCTCTTCCCATTGGAAGAAAAACCGACCCACTTGTAACGCGCGTTTGGATTGGTAGTTCATTTCGATGCATTTCAATCCGATCGTAAGGTATATATACCACCGCTTGTCTCATAAAGTTTCACCGGTTTTCTCCAAGACCAATCATAAAGAAAAACAAGATGTTGTTTTTTAACACAGCGTATCCCATGTATATCAGAACTTCATGGGTCATCACAAAGATGACAGAGACTGCTTACTGGAAAAGGCGGATGTATGTGGCAAGACAAGGCTGTTTGAAGAGGGTACTTCACTACGGCCCGGAAATCAGAAGAAGTCTTAGAAAAAGAAAACCCTCTAGGAGATTTGAATGTTAAAAACCCAAAACAAAAAATCCAACGGTCCTTTTAAGGGCCACCCATTTTTTAAGAAAAGATTAATTTTCTATGATTGCCATATATAAAATTTGTATGAATGAGGGTATGCTTGTATAGAGTATGTTTGATAAAAAAATATAAAAAAGATTAGTGTGTTGTGTGGTTTTTTTGTTTTGCTTGTATGTATGATTTTTTTTTGGAAAAAAAGGGGGGATGTTTTCCTTCACGTCTGCGCTTCTAGCATATAAAGCGGTGCCTTCCACAGTTGCGCCATTCACACTTTCACTCTACAAGAATGATAGACATCATTGAAAATCTACAGGAAGCCTGGGACTGGATGGTGGAAGTTAAATATTATAGACAAAGAATGATGTGGTGGTATCCAGTGAACCTTCACTGGGAAATAGAACACTTAACCTACATTAACTTGATTATGGGTTTAATTCAAGAAGTGAAGATGGAATAAGTTAAGAAGAGCAAGAACTCCTCTTCACCTTGTCGAGTATTACTTCTTAAAGAAGTCTTGGATTGCATAAAAAAGTTAGATGATAATTTAAAGTGCCTAATCCTCACTCGACAAGAAGCGGCCCTGCTCCGAGTTGAAACGATTGTTAAAAAAATTATGGAACAGGAAGTCGCCAAAATCAAGTTAATGTGGGCTAAGGAAAAAAAAAAAAAAAAAATTCAATCGTCTCAACTTGAACTGGATGAAAATTCAGGACAAGTTCAGACAATTGAATCATCCCGACTGGATACCCGAGAAGAAGGAGGAGAAGAAGAAGAAGAAGAAAAACAAGTTCCACCTCCCAGGCTTCCTAACTCAATGTTGGAGGAAATAAATATTCCTCCTCCAACGGTCCTTATCAGGACCACCCATTTTTCAAGAAAGATTAATTATTCCCACACCCCGTATGTAGTGACCCCCGCTATGATAAATTCCCGTACGTACCCAGAGAGGCCCCGCCACGTTAAACTCCCGTACGTAGTTGTAGTGCCCCCATGTTAAACTCCCGTACGTAGCTGTAGTGCCCCCGCCATGTTAAACTCCCGTACGTAGCTGTAGTGCCCCCACCATGTTAAACTCCCGTACGTAGCTGTAGTGCCACCTCATGTAGCTATTTACCCACCGTATACTAGTGTCCTTCTATTTGAAGAAGCTTTTAACATCGTGTGGTAATAACTAATCACGTCAGTACCAAAGTCCAATGTTGGTATTTTATCAAAAGTCACATCTTCGTGAAGTCCTTAATGTTCTTCTCCTTCTCGTCTTTCTTATTCTCCTTCATCATCGTCGTCGTCGTCGTGATCATGGTTTGGTTCTTCAGGTGTCTTGACAGGGATAAATAATATAATTTTTGGATATGTTTTACGATTTGTTTTGCTGCTTCGTCAGCATGGTTGATGGAGGTTTTGAGAATTTATGGATTTATAAAATTTTCGCCCTTAAGCAGGCCTCAGATTACCGCTGAATTAGCTAAATTGATATACGCAATCATCGAAGCCTTATGACCGTCATATTGCCATCATCGTCGTCGTCGTCGTCGTCATCATCATCATCATCTTCTTCTTCTTCTTCTCCTTCTTATTATTATTATTATTATTAGTTGGACTGGTGACCAGAAGGGTGCAGGTTTCTATTTCCACCACTGGATCAGCCCACATCCGCTACTGCGGTGTGTCTATGGGCAATGTACTTGACCCTACTTGCCCAGTACTATATAACCATCAAAGTGTTGCTGTGCAGTATACCGCCAGAAAACAAACTAAACCGATTCTTCATAATAATTGTCGTCATTATCATCATCGTCGTCGTCATCATATTATTCTTCTTCTTTCAAAAGTATATTCTAGCTTGAGAGATTCTCCAAAGCGTCTGACTTTGTCAAAAACCGTTGGTGCCATACTGTCATGGATCTGAAGTCATCATTCATCATGATAATTATCATTATCTTTTTCTTCAACATCGTTGTCGTCGTCATCGTCATAGCAGTAGTAGTGGTATCCCAACGGTATATTCTCTGTTGAGATATTCACCAAAGCGTTTTACTTCGACAATTTTTGTCTCAAACCGTAGTCGCCATAATTGTCAAAGACTGAAAATCATCAATTACTGTTGTGTTACTTTTATTCACCTAAAAGGCCTCTGCAAGACAAATGTTACAAATATAACTTATTATCTTTTAAAATCGATTTAAAATACGAAACAAAACAGCTTTTAATTTCTAAAGGAAAATGCATTCTGTGCTAGAATTAGAAAGCAAATTTTTCTCTTTAAGAACTAACTGAGTAAATCTTATTTTTAGTAAAGAAGAAAATTGGTCAATAGATCATGATTTTAATTGCATTCCTATCTCATATTGGTTTTTGGAGGATGTCCTTTTCCCGAATGCACTTTACGAAACTATCGAGGACTGTATTCGTGGTATATCATGTGGTACTATGAACTATATCAGTTGAATAACTCATTATATGCATCGCAGTTAATCTTTATTTTTATAATGACAAGAATCGATATTTTTTTAACAATCATTCGTCTGTGGTAAAAAGAAGATTAACTTTGTTAATTCAAAACCATCAATTACAGTGTTGACCATTACACAGTGGGGACATGGCTTCGATACTAGAAACGCCCTTGATAATAAATATCACTCACAATAAACCCTATTAATTAATTTTTTTTATTTGTAATTGATCATATGACAAGATGTGTAACCTCTGACCGCAACCCGGTGCGGGTGCAGGTTTCATACAAACAAACAATTGCCACTGGTTGAGGGTTGTGTCAACAGATCATTGTATCTGTAAAACAGGGCCCTTGTTTCTTGGAAGCGCACCATGGTAGCCACTTGACAGGGAAATAATGTGGTTAATCTTGATAGTTTTTCAGCTAGAACAATTCCTATTTCACACTTACAGAACAAGGGTGATCACTATTTAACCTTCCAGCCTCAAAATGTCCAAGACTTTGATGAGTTCGTTTTGGAAAACAAAATATCATTGGTATAATTCAAAGATTGACGTGTCAGAATTTTTTTTGTTTGCATCCTAATGGAATTAATATTGAGTCTAATGATGATCTTTGTCTTTCAATTACAAGGCTTGGATTCTTCAAACCTGCTTTTTTCTCTTTTAATATTTGTCTCTCTATTACCTATAAATGACATCAATTAAATGTGGTTCATGACCTGAATCTTTGATTCTCGTTTAGATATTCAAAAGGCAAACCCTCTTCCATTCTCGCTAATCCTGTACAAGTAGTTATGCCACATCACCTCCAGCAAGTTCTGGAGCAAGCTGATAATGGTAAGAGAGACATATTACTTCATAAATTGAAGCATAACATTAAAACATTATATTCCCAAAACCTCGCGTTGTACATATCAGCAATATCTTGTAGACGCAAATGTTCTCCTATTCTGCAAAATGATATTTTCATACACCACTGATAAAATCCATGTCTTTTTTAGAATGCTTGAAATAGTTCTTAGTATGCAATCCACTTGTTTAAAGCAGGATGTCGTACGAGGCATTCTCAATCACGCAGCTTAAATTTGAAACCTGGAAAGTTTTCTGTCTTTAGTTTTCATTTATGTAAATTTCTTGTTAGTGCTGATCTTTTCTTAAAATCTGAAAGAAACTAATAAGAGTTTTGCAACTATTGGATATGTTGTATATATACAGTTTGGTGACTTGTTGGATATGTTGTATATATACAGTTTAGTGACTTGGTTCGGTGGATTCTGCATAAATTAATTTTGTTATTTAATCCTCGTGTAATTGCAATATTTTCCCCAAATAAGAAATCTCCAAACGTTAAGTTCTGACTAATCCTCAAACAATTCTTTTTTGAAAAATGTTTATATGAAATGGCTCTTGTAGCAAAAATACCCACCTTGAAAGAAACCAAACGTAAACAAAAACTCCTTAAAACCAGAACTAATTTTGATCAGTTGAGTCAACGACTGACACGGATTAAAAGTTACTACTGTGAAAAGATGGTTCTCTTTACTAAAACAATTTCTTGTACCAGATATAAATCGAAGTATATGTTTTGAAGTATACTTATATGTTTGTCCACAGAGACTAAAGAGGAGATTGGTTATCATCAGCTACCAGATTTTAACTTCTTCAAATGGTATAATGTTAAAATCTTTTTAGGATTTCCTCATTACATGCCTTGGAGAAGCTCCCGAACGTTTAAAAAAATAGCGGATCCTCAAACTATGGCATGACGATACCGATGAATGCTTTTTTATTTCTTATAACAAAAAAAAAAAAAAAGGACTCGATTTTAGGAGGTAGTCATATAACATATAATTATGAGTTCTAAATGATGTAAATCTATCGAACTTTTACACTTTTGTTCTGTTTCAGTTTGTCAATTTTCCATTTTTTATTATTTTTATTTTTATTTTTATTTTTTTATTTTTTTAAATTTTTATTTTTTTGTTTGTTTGTTTGTTTGTTTCCAAAATGTGATACATTCAACACATTCAAAGACATTCAGGTGTAGTAATACATTGACATCTTTGGTTTGCTTTTCCTATCTATCAAAACTTAATGTAATCAAGTTGACTATTCTCTTTGCTAATCAAAGTGATATACGAAATAAAGTAGATGGAGGCATTAAGATAAGTGCAGGGTTAACTTGATTATAAACCTTTCTGTAATCATTCGCAACTTCGAGGTCAATGCTACGGATCATACCTCGAATGTATGTGGAGAGTTCCCATTTGGACCACTTTGGCTATTTACGAAACAAGGATTGACCGAAAAGTTACGACTGATCGAACTATGTTTTTCGTTCGCAACATCTCGGTCCATCTTACAGTCAATCCAAATGCAGAAATAGCCAAGGTGGTCCTGATACATTGGGGTTTCTTTTTTGGGATAAATTTCCGGCGAACCAAAACTATGACTTTTTTAAAATTACTGTGCCGACATACACCCGAGGCATAATTCTATATTACAGAAATAGCCGAGTTAGTTCCGAATGTTCTGTAATATGTCTATGGGGCTTTACTTCCGGTAATGTTAATAAGGTACCTGCTAGAACCTATTTGTTCCAGTATATAAGGTTCCACTCCTGAATTTCGCATTTTTGCACAGGGTTCAAAATTTTAGAAAAGATATCCCCTTATTTTCCCAACTTGTAATCCTTGTTATAAAAAAAGAGAAATGTGTATATCCTAAGGGAGATCGAAAGAACCTACAATTTTCATTTTCGTATCTGAGTAAATAAAGTCAGAAAGACTATATGTTGACCTTAAGTGATTAAGTAAATCTTCACACTTCGTTAAATGCCCAACCATGATCATTTAATCCTAATAATTCCAATTTTCCTCCTTTCTGTCGTCAAATCAGCAGATTCCATGAACAAAGCATTCGATTTTAGGTCGCTCAAAGTTGTCTATTTTTAGCCTATTCACACTGCGCCAGAATACCTAGTTCGATCTTCGCTAGCCAAGGGTCGTCGATCCACATCGGTTATCAAGAGTTAACAAGAGTTAATGACAACTTAGCTAAAGTAGCTGACGTAGATACAAAAGGGCCGGGGACCAAGCTAACCTCGGAAATACTTTGATGGAATGATGCAGTGTAAAAAGGAGGAAATCCGTGGAAAATGGCGGAGAACTCAGTAAAACGACGAAGTACTCTAGGTAAGATAAAACCATGCCAAAATCATTGCGATCTTGGTGGAATTATTCGCGTCAGTTTAATATTGAAAGGGGTCCGAGAAGTTCCAACTCACAAAGAGAAACTAAGTATATCACTGTAATAAACGCTGTGGCGATGTGCGACGTCACATGACGTCTTTGGTAAACAATGCATATGTTTAATTTAGATTAGAAATTTGTGCACAGAAGTTAGAACACGGATGCCCAACCACAGCGCTTGAAAACTGGCCTAAACGCCAAACTTCACCGGAGTGTCTGACGGTAGTCTGTTGAGGTGGGGAAAGAAAGAAAATGAAAGAAAAGAAAAATTATTTAAAAAGGGACAGATTGGATCCATGTACATCAATCTCTGCCTCTCTGACTCTGTGTGTGTGTGTGTGTTTCGTCAGCAACGTCTAGCTGACCAGATTATTTTATATTGGCGATCTAGAATCAGAGAATCTTCCAGAGCTTGTTATAAAGAAATTTGTCATGAACTTTTTGCTGTAAGGAGTATTTGGATATAGTAACAGTTACAAAATGTAGAAAATCCCTTTCAGAGATAAGAATGTCTGCCCTTACTTTCCATATTGAATCAGACAGGTGGAAGAGACCACAATATACCCCACTAGATCAAAGAACTTGCACTTTTGCAATCTACTGGAAGACGAATATCACGTTGCATTAGTATGCCAATGTTATTTGCCGCTAAGAAAAAAAGTATATAAACACATATTTGTGGAAAGGCCCGATTATGTTGAATTTATTAAATTACTAAATTCCACGAAATCGACTGAGGTTAAACATCTGGGAAATTATATCCACAGAGCACTAATGGAACGTAATACTATGATGAATGTTACTTAAAGTTTGATAAAATGACACGATTTAATTAATTTCTTATTAATTATTTTCATTATTTTGTTCCTTTAAATCTCATCTTGATTTCATTGTCTAATACATGCAATACTATCTATAATATTTCATGTATAATGTTCTTATGATACTACTAAGAAAAGCATTTTGAATACCGCATATATAACGATTGGAACATCGCTCGGCCATTTCCATCAAGTCGAGAAATAATCTCAGAAGTGGTTGTAGGAATACACATCAATTTGATGGGTTTGGTGGTTCGCCACCTGCGGAGTGCACAACATATGTTGCGACAGAAAGGTCGACTGTGTTCTGATTTTAATTTTGTCTTCTTCCGCCTCTATAGTGTGCCATGTGAACAAAAGTAATTCCCAATATAGTTCTCGATGGCGGCGAATTTATGTTCGATGTTTCTTTCTTTGCTTGACGGAAATGGCCAAGGGCGTTCCGATTGATATATTGATGACACATGTTGTGTCTTCTCCCGAAAAAAGTTTGTATATAAGCACACGCATGTGCTTGAACAAGCATATTCTGGTGTATTTTATAATTCACACATTAACGTGTTGTATACTTATGTTGTGCCATGCTTCATGTATATAAGCATGCTGGTATATATATATATATATATATATATATATATATATATATATATATATATATATATACACACACATGTATATATATATATATATATATGAGATATATATATATATATATATATATATATATATATAGATATATATATATGTGTGTGTGTGTGTGTGTGCGCGCGCGCATGCGTATGGGCATATATATATATATATATATATATATATATATATATATATATATATATATATATATATATATATATATATAATGTGTAAGTGTACATATGCATATATGAATGTCGATGTGCGTATGTATATATAAGCATATATCTTTTGTATTGATTGAATATTTGTACGTGCGATAGGTTTCTTTTACTGTATGTATCAAACATGGCACCATCAATTTCTGCAACAAACTTATATACTGGTACTTGCCAAACGGCTAAATGCAATTAAAGATCAAGTCAGTTATATAATATCGCCAGCAAAGTCTGCAATAAGGCCATACCATTCCAATGATTTTTAAAGATGCACATCGTCACTATTGTATCACTCAGTCTTTCTTTCTGTCTCATATGCAATAACTCATATGCACTCACTGACAGACCTTTATATTGCACAATATCTTACAGAATGTACCGTATTTACTCGGGTATAACTCACGTCCAAATGTAAACAACATAGGCCCTGATCTGCCGTCGCATAATACGCCGGCAGATCAGGATCTATGTTGTTTGTTCTACTGATTAGTCCTTACAAACTGCATAGACCCAGATCTGCCGGCGCATTATGGGTCTATGCAGTTTGCAGTTGGTAAGGAACTATACGCGAGTATGACAGTAACATGTGTAGTTCAATCTTTACACTGCGAGTCCTAGATATTCACCAACAGTAATCAGAACCGTGCAGGGTAATGGTATCATTTATCATATACTATTTTCATCTCTATCAGAACTCGTGTACTAAGTTCTAGCGACCTAGATATCGTACACATTTATGACTTCTATTTTGTTGTTCGTGATTTTGTATTTATAACTACATCTAAGCTGAGTTGACTTGGTAACCTTCTGGAGCTAGTATGGATCGTCTTTTAACTGTTATTCTGGCTTTTATATGAAATTCTAGATTACTTAGTTCGTATTATATTTCCTAAACTGGAAAACATGCATCATCCAGGGTTGTTGCATAATTGAAAAACCCACAGCGAATGCGTGTTTCACGTATACAAAATATCCTGAAACATTGCGGCAACGGTTTAAATTTGTATTGTCATGTGTGTCTCAGTACACTTATCAGTGCGACTAAACTAAATTCTGGGTAACTTGTTATTGTACCGATATATGTAGGTCAATCAGAAAGGCCAGTTTCAAGAACATACATAATGGCGTATATTAAGTTCATTTACACGTCATCGATTTGTTCATTCGTTCGTTCGTTCATTCGTTCGTTCGTTCGAGAGAGAGAGAGAGAGCGAGTATTAAGTCATAAGACTCCAATACGTGTAATTAATACATCATTTTCTGACTAAAATTACTTCTGTTGGAAAACCCACTAATTCACGGACTAGCATTAAATAAATAACTATAAAAGTTGGTGTCTATTGTCATGAGGTTAGGGCTGGTTTAATTTGGTTTAGTTCGGTTTGGGAAGTTTGATTTGGTTTGATTTGATTTTGGTATTTGGTTTGATTTTATTTGGTTTGGTATTGCTGGGTTATCCTTTATTTGACTTTGCTTGGTGTTGCTGGGTACGCTTTAAATGGTTTTGTTTGGTGTTGCTGGATAAGCCTTTTTTAAAATTTGGTTTGGTTTTTCTGGGTAAGTTTTTCTTTTCTTTGGCTTGATTTGTTTTAGTTTGGCAAGAGTCGTTTTGGCTTCGGAGGTCCAGAAAATTGTTGCTGTCCTGATGTCATCCTGTTTTTTGTCAAATATTATTACTGCTCCATCTGAAGCGGCTCAACTCTTTCACCTGGAAAATTAAAAGACCCTCTGATGTAAAATTGCGCAATTGGTAAGTTGCGAAAAAGATAACAAAATCGCAATATAATACTTAAGACAATGTTACGCTTTACGTAACCCAAAAAAAAAAAAAAAAGAATTTTTAGTGGAACTGGAGCCTGGAACTTGATACCATGGACATAAATATAAAAATGATACACTGGACATAAAGTTGTTTTTTCTCTTTTTTTCGGCACGTTGGGTAGATGTTGGGGGGGGGGGGGGGGGTGAAGTCGTATTTATAGTACAAGATCTCCAGAGTCTGATCAAGTTAATATGTCTCACACAGACAGGCCTTGTCAATAAAATTACTATGTCTCACACGGACAGGCCTTGTCAATCAAATAACTGTGTCTCACACAGACAGGCCTTGTCAATCAAATTAATATGTCTCATACGGACAGGCCTTGTCAATCAAATTACTATGTCTCACACGGACAGGCATTGTCGATCAAATTACTATGTCTCACACTACTAGGCCTTGTTAATCAAGCTGATGTGTTTCACACGGACAGGCCTTGTCAATAATTTCTGTGCTAAATGTTCATCCATGGAATGAATTGTAACATACATCATTACCGTCTTTAAACAACAAGTCTTACCTTTTAATATAGGGTTAAATTCAGGGTTTTCCTTTGGTTCATTATAATTGGTAGAGTTGTTATTAATTTTTTCGGTACGGTAAAAATAGCAACACAATATCATTGAACCCGCGAGAATTGCTGGTTCCCGGCATGTCAGGACTTAACAAGTAACAAGTTCTAAAGAAGGTATAAAAAAAACTTAGTGTTATGGTATTGTACATCCGACTTTTAAGGCAGAAGTACACAAATTCATATAATTACTATTCTGAACATGTATTCCAGCTAGAATCGGTTCTGATAATTTTAGTATATAAACGTTCCAAGGAATTGAGTATTCGATCCAATTTGCTTTCAGTATGTTCAGTCAGTAATTTCCGGTTGAGTTTCTTTCAGTCTACACTTATTCATTTATTTACTCATTTAGTTACTTATTTTTGTGAGAAAATTAATGTTATTTTCAACCCAGTTAAATTAAAACAACAACCTTTGCAGTATACTGTATCTTTAAGGATACACGCTGCAATGAGTAAGCTGTAAAAGTGATACAGACAATAACAGTGACGGTGCAACTATTTTAAAGTCCTCGGGTTAAATTTTGTGAACCTTGTTTGTAACAGTGGAAATGTGGAAAAAAACTGGCTACAGCAACGTCCAAAGTCCAACATTTTTGAACATTTGTTAAATTGTAAGACGCTCTATTATAACCAGGTTTCAAAATGGCGATATGATCAAGCAATCTGCTGTACTGAGCCAGTGACCCACGATAGTCTGCGTTTTCTGCTGACAGAGCAAAAAGTTTAAAATAGAATGTTGACACCCAATTTGTTTCCCCGGTAAATACAACTGTCTGTGAAAATTCATTGGTCAACTTCTAGTTATAAAATCTATATTAAGGAGTGATCTAGGTCTTTTCACTCTCCTTGTCACAAACTTTGCATTGTTAACATACTTGAAGCAAAGCTGTTATTGTCTGTGTATATATATATGTGTGTGTGTGTGTGTGTGTATGTGTGTGTATGTGTATGTGTGTGTGTGTGATGAGGATGAGATTACGTCCACCGATAATTAATTATAATTACAAAACAAAAGTCTGCTATTCATTCCGTCTTCAAGGGACTAGATTGGATATTATCATATATTTTTTTCCTAATACCTAATAACGTGTTTTTGACGTTAAAAACTTAAATGTTCGCTGATTATTTTCTCAAAAGAGTGTTCTTGACACTAATTTCATTCATATCTTTTCATGAATTACCTGGGCAAAAGAAGTGTAGATTTTAAGGCTTGACCCTTGCAAAAGCTTCAAACGGTTCGGCTGACCCGATGAATTGAACTATGCTCAAATCTAATCAAGCGCATATAGCTTATCATAAACATTACAAAAATAATACCAGTTATGAAATAAAAGCAGTAATTATCTTCTAACATTACATGTTGATCGTTACGCAAGACCTAAGGCAATGTTGGATCAGGTCATGCAAAATGTTCTTTGACGACACTTAAGCGTACCGCTTTCACGCGCCCACCTAACGGCAAATAGGCTGAAACAGCAAAGATCCATATCTATCACTGCATAATGCGCAGGTAGATAAGGGTCGGCGCTTTTGCTTTAAATCATAAGGAAAACATATAGCATAGACCTCAATTTTTCGGCGCATTTTGTAACGGCAGATTTTGGTCTTTGCTGTTCGCAGTTGTGTACACGTTACACTGGATAAGGTACATATCCGTAAAAATAACCATTTATGCAATGTCATCCAAAATAATTTAAAGTTCGTCTTTGTTCGAACTCTTTTTTAACATGACATCCTATAAGGATCATAAAACTTTATCAATCAATAAACCTTTGTTGCTGTGAAATTTGTTGGATATTTAAGTAATTTAGATATCAAGTGTTTTGGCACATTATGCTTAACATATGGCAAAAGGGACTGTGACAGTTTTCAATTTGATGATCCTCAATGGTGATCATTTGACAAAGGGACATGAAAACGTCCTTAAAAAGTTATAATAAAGCATTAGATTTGAAGTTCTTGTCAATATTCCATTCCACTTGTTATGTAATCTAGCGTTTAAAAAATGCAGTCAAAAAATTGAAGCGTTCCAAAAAATGTTTAATTCTGTAGATATTTCTTCGCTGTATTTGCAGCTACCTCTTGCACGATAACATACGTACATACATACATAAATACAATAATAAGTCTGAGGATATATGTGAGGTACAGATATTAAAACAAATGCTGATTTAATTTATTTTGCTCCTATTCCTTGAAATTACAACCAGAAATGTCACATTCTTGTTATAACCCTTTCTGAGTCACGAATCTAAAAGATCAAACTTACCGATTCCAAACTGATGATAAAAATTCAAATAAGAACACTTTATCTTCAATGCATTTCGTCATTAATTTAGAGTCATAAACATTTTTAGGATTTCCGGTTCAGAGATAAACTGTTCAGACGTCAAAGCGTATAAAATGACTAAGATATACCAGCTTTTTATTATTTCCGGCACCAAAACTGATTTTCTTATTGATGCATATGTTGAACATTACTGTAAGTAGTATACATTTTAAGAATTCTAGACCAGCCATTCTTCTGTGTATCACCATCTCCTTTAAGGATACGCGAACACAAAAAAATCAATGTTTACAAAACACAAGAGCAGTCAGACTGAAACGATTTTAAAGAATGTCATCTCCTACCATTTCCAGGTAAATAAATACTTCATACCGTACTTGTCTTAGTAAGCAAATCCGCGTGGCATAGACATAAAGCATATGAATACATATCGAAAGGTCTGTAAGTCGAAACTCGGCACATGTAAAAATAATTTTTTATTGATAAAAGAGTTTGACAGTGACGTTTTTGGATTCATTGTACCGTTAATATATGTGCATGATTTCTGCTCGACAAACGATGACGTATGTGTACATAATAACTAATTACCTTTTTCAATTCACTAGACCGATGACACATGTTTTTGATTTCTGTACCCAATAAACGATAGCCCATATGTACATAATAATGTCACAAGATTTCATTGCATTGAGTTGGACAGTTGTCAGAGATGATTTCACTAGTTTGAAATGAAAGCAACACGAGATAATGCCTATTCATATACAAGTTTGGACAGGACAAAAGTGTGGCCAAAGCTAGTTTTGTAGCAAAATAGCATTCTTCGGAAAAAAAAGAAAACATTAGGTATTTAATGTGGGTATATATACAAATTTGTATTTGGCTAAGTTACAGTACAACTTGAATATCTCGTAAGCTTTAAAAGGTCAATATACAATGATTCAACAAAGTTTGATTTAAAACAGCACATAGTGACTCGGTATGTGAATGAGCTGTAGCAAAGTTAACCATAGGAATGGCAAAATTTTACATAAATCTGAAATCATTCTTACGCATGAAAAGATTGAAGAAACATTGCACATTGGCGAAAATAAAAGTACTTGTTTTAGAAGATCGTCTTGTTGGTTTATGATAATACCTAACGACAAGTTATCAGGCCTAACGTGTTCTCTGGATGATCTTATATCGTTTTAAATGACTGACAAAGAACAGTATTTAAGACTACTACGATGATGAAAGTCAAGTTGCTTACACAAATATCAATCAATCCCTACAAAAGAGTTAATATAAGTCACGTGACTGACCAATGGAATGCATAGTTTATATGCAAACATATGAAAATACAGCACGGAATAAAAATACTTTTGGACAGTTGATAGATATTTTCTCAAAATACGCTTGGATTTGAAAAGAAAAATCAAAAAGGGGAGATGACATACACGACGATTTTAGAGAAATATTTAAGGAGACAAAAGCCCGAACAGATACAGTATGATAAAGGAAATGGGCTTTACAAAAAGAACGTTAAGGATTTGATTTAAATGAGAAACGCTGACCACTTTTTAACTTCGACAAAAAAGCATCTGTTGTGGAAAGGTTAACAGAGCCTTAAAGAATAGAATATGGAAGTGTTTCATTCAAAATGAAACGACAAAACGGGTTGAAGTTTTACCAAACAGGTTGATGGACACTATCTGTTCCAAACCAGTCTTGAGCAGGAAACCTCTCGATCTGATTCTAGTTCTAAAATACTTTATACATATAGTAAATCTCAACAGTCGGCACGTAAAACCAAAGGTAGATAAACTCAAGCTTACTGTATTTAATAACCCTTAGACTGACATTCTAGGACTCTACGAAACATTCTAAATCTTAATGGTAATACTAATGATATATATATATATATATGTGTGTGTGTGTGTGTGTGTGTGTGTGTGTGTGTGTGAAAAAGAAAACATTAAATATAAAAGAAGAATGGATACAGAGTCTAACTCTTGCTCAGAACTTGTGTAATTAGGTGATCTCAAGATCTCAATATTGATTTAATGAAGGACCAGCAAAGTAAACTGAAGGGTATTCTACAAATATATAATCTCACTCAAATGATACAGTACCCTACTTGAGTCACTGACAAATCGATGACATTAATCGATCACGTTTATTTTTGCAGTCCTAAAGCGACATGCTCCAATTAAATGCAAAAGGGTCAAGAGAATTATGCAGCCTGACTGGTGTAACTCTGAAATAAGGAAAGACATGAAAATGAGTGATCTCTGTCACAAACAGCGTGACAAACGAAGTTACAAAAAGCACAGAAATGTAGTAAAAAGTTTAATCGCTAAAGTTAAAAACGATCATTTTTTAATATTAATTGAGAAAAAAGTGACTGCATAAAAATATGGAAACATTTTATTAACTTTAATTCAAGTTCAAAACTTCAGGAGTTCCCTTCAGAATTCAAAACCGGTAGTCATACTAGTACAGAACCATTAGAGATTGCAAACGACCTAAATACTTTTTTGCATTATTAACTTCAATACTTGGAGAACATTCTTCCACATCACAAGATATTTCACTCCAAATAGATTCTGTGGAGTCGAAAGTTCTATCTCATATATCATTCCAGATCCCTTACATATGTGTTCAAGATGTTATAGATATTTTAGAGAAACTTGATGGCAACAAAGCAGCAGAACTAGATGAAATCTCACCAAAAATACTCAGACTATCAGCTCAAGTTGCTGCCCCTTCGATTGCTTGCTTGATAAATACAAGTATTGATACGGGAATCTTTCCAACTAATCTAAAATTAGCCAAAGTGTTCCAGTCTTTTAACAAGGTGATAGATCGTAAGCAAACAATTATTGACGTATATCAATTTTACCAACCGTATCTTAACATTTTGAAAAACACATCGCCCTTCATCTTCGCCGATTTTTAAAGAAATATAATTTTCTACATAACTCACAATTAAGTTTCAAGAGAAAAGCATTCATGCCAAACTGCTATCACAAAGTGGGTTGATACATGACTAGCAGCTATAGATGACGGACAAATAATCCGAGCAATTTATTTAGATTTTAAAAAAGAATTCGATTTAGTAGATCATAAAATATATTTACGAAAAAAATCAAGGCATACAAAATCGGTGATAATTCGCTTGCTTGGTCTGATTTTTATCTAACAGGAAGGCAACAGTGTCTTTATGTGTTCAGTGCTACGTCTTCTTTACAATACGTTAAAAGTGGAGTCCCTCAAAGTTCTGTTCTTGGTCCTTTGCTCTTTCTCCTTTTCATTAATAATTTACCACTTGATATGAATGCCACTGAAACTGATCTTTTTGCGGATGACACAGTCTTACATGCCACGATTGATACAATCCTTTCCCTTAAACAAAATTTACAACTTGACGTTGATGCTGTTATAGACTGTGGTGCGAAACCAAAAAAATGGAATGAAACACAGAAAAAATAACTGTATGACAATTGGATCAAGGCAAAGAATAAAGAAATTAGATTATATCAATATATTTGTTCAGGGAACTAAATTAAATAACATCGAAAATCAACAAACTTTTAGGTGTGATTATTGACAGGCATTTATCGTGGGAAAATTAGATAAAGCGCGTGTGTTCTGCAGTATCCTCCAGAATAGCCTTGTTGAACAGACTGTCTTCGTATGTGCCAGAATCTATGCTAAAAATGTATCAGTGATAGATATATATTGCCTTTGTTTGATTGTACTTGCACCATATGGGGGTATTGCAATGCTACTAATCTTAATCAGATAATTAAACTCCAAAAACGAACCGCTGGAATTATTACAGGAAACAACTACCCGTCATTTCATTTATTCGTTAATTTACAGTTGTTAACTTTTAATTAAAGAGTAAAGGACTTTAAAGCTATTTTGACATATAAATCTGTTCATAACATAGCTCCACAATATATCGATGATCTCCTAATTCAAGCTTCCATTATCCAATATTCACACAATCTGCAGTCTATTTCGAACTATAATCTTCATTTGCCTCAACTCAAAACGACTCACTATAAAACATCTTTTACATATTCCGCAGCAGTGTTGTAGAATATCATTCCCAATCGTTCTGCTTTGATTTATAAGCAGAAATATTGGCAACGAACAATCCATGGACTACATGTGGACTCACACCGGTATGTCTAACATTAGGGTCAGAAATAAATACTATTGCAGGTTTGTTTACTTCTAAAAAGTAACAATATTTTCTGCCGACTACTTATCAACTGGAATAACTACTACCTGAAACAAAATAATTTTTTTTAAGTGAGAATTCGCTATCAACACTGTAGAATTTGTTATTTATATTTTACATTTGGAACATTTGAAATATATAGATAATTGAATACCCTGGTCATGTTTACATTCTGTAATTAAAAAATAGTGTGCAAATCTGACTTTATACAAGTTATTTACGGCTGCAACGTTTGAACTGAGGACTTACTCATGTAGAGATCTTGTATGCATGTGGGGCCTAAAGGGAAACCTACCGTGTGTACTGGCTTATAAGTCGAGTCCAACTGCAAACAAAGTTAACCCTGATCTGCCGTTGCATAATGCGCCGGCAGATCAGGGTCTATGTTGTTTGTTCTACCGATTACTCCTAACAAACTGCACAGATCCAAATCTGCCGGTGCACTATTCCACGGCAGATCTGGGCCTGTGCAGTTTGCAGTTAGACTCGACTTATAAGCCAATAAATACGGTAGATATAAAGTGTTGAATCATTTACTTAAACAGATAAAGATGAAAGATAGACTAGGAATTTGAAGGAAAAATTACTAACAGGATTGCAAGAACGAGTAGGAATCCAGCGTCAATGTAAATACCGTTCACCAGAGTACAAAAAAAAAAAAGTTGGTGATCTGTCATCGTTATTAGGAACTGTTTCATAAATGTTATCTATGTAATCGTTTTTTTGTTTTTTTTTTACTGAGAATGTAACACAAAACTTCAAACAACATTTGTTCATGCCTAAGTAATATCAAATACCGTACTCGGCGACTCTTTAATTTATACCAAGGTATCATTGCACAACAATCTTCACAATACAACGCAACATGTGATACGACACTTGACTGTCTATTAGAAGTTGAAATGGAAAGATGGGCAAGAACTAGTCCAACTCGTTTTCAGGACAGAATAAATGTACGTTGTAAATATTATAAGATGATTTTCCCTTTGTCTTCAAATATCCTCTGTATAACAACTTAAGTGGTAAATATATACCTAAATATTATTGGAAAGACTTAATAGGTCACTCCCATTTTGTCACGCTTTTCTGATCAAAAGTTAAAAATAAATCTTTCAAAAGTTGATTTCAAGGCTTTTAAAAACAAATGTCACTGGAGAGTTTTTCATGATTTAAAAAAAATGTGTATTGATTATGTCAATATCAACCTTCTTCCATGTTTATTTTATATCTGTTGGATTAGTGGTATGCATACGTATTTTAGCGCGGATTATTGTCTGGTATGAGCTTATTATTATTATTATTATTATTATTGAATAAGGTTTTTAACTATTTGTGTGCATCTAGACTTTCAAATTATTATCGAATATATATATATATATATATATATATATATATATATATATATATATATATATATATATATATATATATATATATATATATGCGTGTGTGTGTCTGTCTGTGTGTCTGTCTGTGTGTGTGTGTGTGTGTTCTTTTCACTATGCCGAATTTCTGCTATTCTTTCCCGATTTAAGTCACATATTAATTGTTATATTCTTGGTTAAGAATTCTTTGTGTCATTTGGTTATTGGAGGACCGTTTGGCCTATTGGAAATAAAATATCTATTAATATCTATCAACATGCATAAATCATGCACGCAATACAGTGAAGGGCGATTTACTGCATACAAGCGTTGCCTGGCGGAATCATAATACCACAATACTGGCAGGCGGTTGGCAGTCGTTCCAACGACTTACAAACGCAAAAGCTATAGTTTGTTCAAAATTTACCAGTGACTAACTCCCGATACGAAAAAGGACACTTATAACTCGCATTCCTGCAGGTTCAGAAAAATGGAAATGACTGTATAAAGAAGAAAATCTTATCCTTCTTAATAAAGAAAAGGTCAATATCAAAAACAGAAATTAATATGAGGCCATTTCAAAACTGTCAATTAGTTATAGTTATTGTTAAAAAAAAAGAAAAAATTGGGCCTACATTTGGTGAATGGATTTCAGTCAATGGCTAGCTTTTCGACACTCTCATTGTATACTAACTTGCTTCTTCGCTGTAAATTGCTATAAGTTATACATTTCCTCAAGAAAGAAAGAAAAAAATATGACTTTGAGCATGACATTTGTAAACAAGACTCATATTAATTCCCTAGTCTTGGCCCTGAAGCGTATTACAATTTTACATATCTTGAGATCTCGATTCGTTCTTTTCTTCTTCATCCCTGCACAAATACGCAAAGTCAGTGGCTTTTAACAACTTTCTCTTTTAATATCTCGGCAAATCTATATTTATGCTTTAATAAGCCAAGTACAATATCCGATAACATCCAGTCGTCGAAACCGTATCCTTCGTGCAGTTAATAATCCAAATTACGATTGAAGTCAAACTTCAGTAATATTTTAGTGTGTTTTTCGTAATTTTGATTCATTGCTGCACGAAAAATTGTCAAAATAAGTGATGTCTATTCGAGCTGGCAATTCAAGAAGAAGACTGGGGTGTATGCTGGAATACAAAGCTGATAACTTTCTCTTAATTGAGCCTTCGAGAAGGCCTTGATGTGAATGAAATATTTTTGTACACGACGATTCTGCACAATAGAACTTAGGAACTTTGAAATCATCATTATAAAAGCAAAGGTTGAAATGACTTATCACTTTCAGGTTTTGTTCAAGATTGTCACAAGGAAAGTAGCTTCCTAGTAAAATGCACAATGTGTGACTCCCTATTAGTCAACCCAAAGTTTAATGTGAGATATTTTCTTAGTTCCTTATACAATGGCGCACTACCTTCAAAATCTAACATTGCATTAGCTGGTATATCCCCTTCACCCATCACACCAACCCATCTTTTTCCTCAACATTTTGCTCTAACAACTACTTTTAAGTAATGGACAATGCCTCCTTTTTTAAGGGAATATATATTTTATCCATATGCTAAGAATATAATCACTGCAAACTCCATGGTGATTTTTTTTTATAACAAGTTACAAATTTTTGAGAGAGATATTAGATAGGATATCGCTAAACTGAACAAATCCTGTTCAAAATTAGATAAAAAGTGGTAAAAGCAAGTTTGTATTCGTTTATAAGTTGAGTCAAACTGCATAGACCTAGATCTGCCATCGCATAATGCGCCAGCAGATCTGGGTCTATGCAGTTTGTTAGGAGTTATCAGTCGAACAAACAACATAGACACTGATCTGCCGGCACATTATGCGGTGGCAGGTCAGAGTCTATGTTGTTTGCAGTTGGACTCGACTTATAAGTGAGTACAAACGGTGTATCTTAGTACACCCAAACGAAATATTGGTCGATGCCTAATTTATTTTGAGCACAATTATCCGTGTGAAAGTAGAGGTAAAAGTCCTTAGTCATGTCAGTCAGCTGTATAAAACTCTGGACTCGATTTTGTCCAACTATCTATGCAGTACGACCCAAATGCTTTCGATATTTGTGTCAAAGGCACCTCAAGCTGGGGCCTCTGCCAAATTTTTTAGTTAGAAAGGAGTATCAAATTTCAAATTTTTCATTTTGCAGAGATTATGCACCCTTTGTGAACTCTGAATTTTGAAGGGAAGGGTCAAACAAGACATAATATTCCACGCTAGATAACCATCGAAAATAGGGTTCACCAAATTGGTTTTAGATATAAGTTTCCTGAAGTATATTATTTCTCTTCTTAAACTATGGCAGACATTGAGGAGCAACAGCACTATATTTACATTGTTTTCTTTGGCAATAATATTTGCAATTGAAAACTGTCTACTCATATTTTGCAATGTTAACTAGAGTAAGGACAAACCTTGGTTAAAATGAATCATATCGTCACTCAAAAACAATCCTTTAACCTTCTAAAGATTAAATAATTTTAGAGCGATTAATAAAGTGACAAGACATTTTGATTTGTTAAATAACGATTGTATTAAAAGTCTGTGATTCCAGTTTTCTCCATTAGTTAATTAGATCACAGTTTTTCAGGCAAAATTTTATGATTAAAAATATAGTTGGTAAAAAAATTTCAAACTGCCAAAACTTCACTTCCCGCCAGTACAAAGTATAGCCGTTATAAAAACTTGCAACCAAAAACAGCAGATTTATATGAAGATATTGCGCTATCGTGCCCTTCTCTTGAGGCACAATATTTGTCAGCTCTAACAGAAGTTAGTTCGGTGCTGTTTACTGTCAAAAGAACTGTTTACTGAATAATACGAACATCATTTATAATAAACATCATTTTAATAATCATATAAGACATTGGAAGCTGTAGGATTTTACGATTTATTGCACTGACGCATTCGATTACAATGGCATGACAATTTTTCGAATAAATTATGGAACATATACTGTGTAAAATTCACTGCCACGTAAACCATATCAATCAGTGGCGGCGCGAGGGTTCAAGGCGCCCGGGGTAAATCTTCTTTAATGGCGCCCCTACTTTGCCACAGAGAACAGTTTTTATGTCAGTTTCCAGCATCCAAACCCCTCCCCACCCCTACCCCCACCCCCATCTAAGCCCTGAAACCGGGGCTTAGATGGGGGGGGGGGGGCAAAATAGCTTCCGACGGCGCCCCCCACTCTCCCTGTACCCGGGGACAATTGCCCCCCCCCCCCCGACCCGCCATGCGCCGCTACTGCCTTTTTCTATAGGTCATTCGGTCTTGAAACCTTATATGAAAATGTAAGTAATTATATAAGTAGAATCATATGTGCCGCTTTTACAACAACAAGAAAAATTTATCAGTTATAATTTGTATCTGTTGTATCCATTGCACAAAGAGCGTCGCGAATTACGTGCTGTTGCTTTGTAAACACAGCGCATTAATACGACTGTGTTACAGTGGCTTGACCGGTCGATCGAAAGTACACAAGTTCTATGCGTACGAAAATATCAACAAAAAATATTTCATGGTATTGCGATATTATCATATTTAATCAATGGGTCTCACTTGAAATAACAACAAAAAATTAATTTTGTTTATAAGAAAAACTTTTAAACTTTTGAAAAAGTAGTTTATAAGGATAACTTTTAACTTTTGAAAAAGTAGTTCCTACAAGTGCTGTAGTTATCGCGTGTACACTATGATTGCAACAACTGGGCTGGGACAACCGGGCCGAAATTACAAAAATAAGGTTAACAGATCAGCTAGATTTCTCTGTCGCATGGGTGGGAATATACTATCTCGCTCTTACAGTGAACGAGACTATCACAGCCGAACCGCCATTTGTCTCGTTTATAAAGAATTTCTTGTAAATTTATTCCAGCAAGATTTACCTCCCTTGGAAACTCTTCGTACAAAACAGAGAGTCCCTTTAAAAAAAAAACAAAAAAACACACACACACTCCCCAATAACCCCCCCCCCCCCCATAACAACAAGATTGCTGCGAATATTTTCGTTTTCATACAATCAAAGAAAAAAGTTTATTCCATGTATTGAACTTTGCACATGATTTATTTCCTTTCAAAACAAATGTGACATCTACTTTTGTTATGTTCTTGTCTGTTGCTAAGGCTTTTCGTTCCTATTTCTCTCATTTCTCATTCCCAAACTTTAAACATGGATCTGAAAAATCCCATATACCTTCAGTTTTTAAACAAATTAAATAATTGCTTAACGAGACACTGTGATATAATGCTCCCGTTCACGCTTGCATGCAGCGGTTCCTCTTGCAACTCCTTCACCATCTTTGTAATAGAAATTGAATACTTGGAGATATCATTTAATTTTATTTGGATGTTTTCATGACAGTTTTAAAATTCTGAAATACGCACTGGAATAGAGATTGGGAAAAGGCTTTAGGCCAATAAGGATTTTTAAGATAAGCGAACATCCTGTGAAGTTTCTAAAAGTCGTTTGAGCAAGAAAATTTTCCGGTTCTTAAAATATCTAACCTTGGTACAAATGAAAGCAATATCATATGAAAACTCAAGTAAGCATTAATCAGCAATTTTCCAGCTAGCTAATTTATGAAAGCATTTGTAAGTCTACCCGGGGTATCTTCTTTCCATAGACCAGGTACAACTGGCCGAGATTGGTATTAAGCTGCGTGACAGATCCGCGGTTTCTATACAGCAATGAAGTAAAAATATTGACGGTAAACACAACACCTGGTGGACAATTAGCCGAAACTCAATCTTCCTGATAAATTGCATTTATGTAATTTTATCAATCGATGGTTTACAATAAATTTGAAGGGAGACACTCTTCGGTTTTTGCTATTGGACGGTAGAAAATAGGCATATCAAATGGTGTGCGCACCTAGGTACCTCACTTGAAATTGACAACAGGTCTTTACGGCTGGCCGAGCTTGATAAAGGGCAAAAGTTGACTTATATCACCTATTTTGGTAATACTATCAAGTCGAACGAGTAATTTGAGAAACGCACCGCACGATCGCACGTACATAAATAACTACAATTCTGAATTAACTACCTCTAAAATACTGTCGCATACATAAAAGATCTTTTGTACCCGTACTAATTAATAGCGAAAAACTATTGTTCAAGTAGGCCATTAATAGATTAAGAACAAACGCACCTGAAATAGTATTCTTTCTTGTGGTGTAAAGATAATAAAACGTTCTCCAATGAGTTAAATCACGACAATAGTAAATCTACCTCCTTTTATTCTTCAACCCAATCAAATCTATATTACCACCTACTTACCTACTTTTGTATCTATTTATTTATCTATCTATCTATCTATCTATCTATCTATCTATCTATCTATCTATCTATCTATCTATCTATCTATCTATCTATCTATCTATCAAACTATCTATCTATCATATACTAGCCTACAAGCAGGGCGTAGCAAGAAATTCTACCCCCCACCCCAGCAAAACATAAATCTGGGGCCCCCTCCCAATAAAACGTTTTTTGCCCCCCCCCCCCCCACGGTTGCTTGGGCGGTTTTTTACGCCATTGCGTACAATGCATAGACATTTACGTAAGCATAGACATTTACGTATGCATAGACATTTACGTAGAAATAGGTAAAGATGCATAGACATTTACATAGAAATAGGTAAAGATGCATAGACATTTACGTAGAAATAGGTAAAGATGCATAGACATTTACGTAGAAATAGGTAAAGATGCATAGACATTTACGTAGAAATAGGTAAAGATGCATAGACATTTACGTAGAAATAGGTAAAGATAGTGTTAAGAGCTTATTCTAAACTTATTCTTTTTATTAATTTTATCTACTGCTGGCTATTCAGGTGATGAATATTAATAATTACCATTTATTAGTGTGATAGATAGAAAGAAGAAAAAATAGTATAGCGGATGTGGGAAGACGGGGCTTCCATTTTTGTGTCTCTAGTTCGATTCTTACAATTTTCGCGGGTTTCACGTCCGCCCCGGCCAGCCCGGTGCTTAGGTGTATCTTTGAGAAAGGCATTAATGGACGAGAGAGGTTTACCTGGATAAGTTGCACGTGTTTAATCAAACAGAAACAAGTAATATTACTGAACAATTATATTTCTAGGAAAAAAGTAAGTTATGTTACCTCGGAATAACTTTCTTTGACATCGCCCGATAATTATAAACTCCCTTTGATCAGTAGTGTCGATAGGTACGAATTCTTACTGAATTGCATCTTGATTTATATCGTCGATAGTATTGGAACAAACACATCTTGATCTATATCGTCGATATTATGGAGATAAAGTCTATATTGTATAGATACCACATTTTCGAAAAAAAATTCTGAAAAATACACATGTTCATTCCAAAGTATAAAAAAAAGTTTTGGAGACAAACAATCTTTTCTAACATATGTAGCGTGAATTACCTTGCGATATTTATTCTTTGACATAGCTCCATAAAGATCACCTCATTCTGAAAATAGGAAATATTGTCAATTTTCTTAAAATGTACACATTTCTATTTTAATATTTTATTTGATACTAGTGAAATTAAGGTAAGAAATACGCAATTAAATCGACAAAATGAACATTTCATCTTTATGTTTTTAACTTTCCCTGGAATAAAAATAATCCACTAATCCACACCATAGATAAACTGATATACGCCAGTAATCCACTAATCCACATCATAGATAAACTGATATACGCCAGTTTTGTGTGCGTATTTGCATAGAGTATAACAAACTTAAATTATCTGTATTTGTTTAGAGTCTGTCCACCTCTCCTGACATCAACAACATGCTATACTTTGTATACTGAGACAGAGAAGGTATGTGTTTTCTTCTATTCTTTCATTAATTATTTGTATCAAAACTGTATATGACCCCTGTTCAATATTTACATAGATTGTGAGAACTATTCAAAACTCTGTAAATGATAACCCAATCCAACATATTGTTAAGTAGCCCTAACTAACTCTTATGGAATAATTCTCTCTCTCTCTCTCTCTCTCTCTCTCTCTCTCTCTCTCTCTCTCTCTCTCTCTCTCTCTCTCTCTCTCTCTCTCCACACTTATGCAGTTTAAGTCCTTGCAGTAAAAAGGGGTCTCACATATGTAATATGATAGTATTTGGAAACCCCCTTTTATTAACTCATTAATTATTATGATTTAAAAGCTGTCACAATATTCTTCATTTTTAATTACTGAGAAAAAATCTTATGTTATTTAAAGGAAAAGTAAAGCACTATACTAAATAACATTTTAATTAAAAAAGAAATTGAATTACTTTTTAAAATTTTAATAAATTATCACATATAGGACGCAACATCCTAGGCATGGATAGCTTATTTATTCTTTTAAAATCCTATACTCGCTTATAAGTCGAGTCCAGTTGCAAACAATGTAGACCCTGATCTGACGTCACATAATGCGCCGGCAGATCAGGGTCTATGTTGTTTGTTCTATTGATTACTCCTACCAAGCTGCATAAACACAGATCTGGATCTGTGCAGTTTGCAGTTGTACTAGATATATAAGCAAACATATATGGTATTCATGATATTCTCTGGCTTGGCAACACTTTTCATGCTCTTAAAGAATACGGTCTTGTATCTTGCAATCCCTCATGTTTTTCAGTCACACACCATGGTCAGATCCATGAATACCGTTGAGGGGAACGGGGGTGGGGGCGGAGGGAGGGGGTGAAAAGAAGTAGGCATAGGGTCTTTGGAATGGAACCACCGGTGGGGGCTTGAGGGAGAAGCCCTCAGACGGTTCTGCATTACAAGAGTGTCTAGGGATTATAGTTTTAACCAACTAAATGTAAAGAAAACTTACTTACCCTCCACCATCCCACCATCCTCCCCCTGAGAATATACCCCTGTACACCAATTAGCTTTGTAGCACCTGTAAATGTCACAAACGCCAGTAAATGTCACAAACGTAGGAAATGTCGCAAACGTCGGTAAATGTCACTTGACATTTAACGGTGACATCGCATGTAAGTCGCCGCTAAATGTAACAATGTGGCATTTACCGGTGACATTAACGTCTGTACATGTCACAAACACTAGTAAACGTCACACCTAGAAAGTGTAGCATTTACTGATAGTACGTCACTTTCAGTTCTAGCAATGTGTATCCAGTAATGTCAGGATACATCCGTATATGTCACAGATGACTTCGAAGAAAGTGTCAGAACCAAAGGACAAAAGTTTGTTTTTTAAAAAGTGCCGCCATTAGAAACTGAAAGAAAGAAATAGTCGTTTTCCATCCGTGTTGAAGTCTTTAGAACTATTATATGGCCAGCATTTATAATTGTTTTTACTAAATTCGAGGAAACCCTTTATTTTCAGGATATCTCGGACGGCTTGAATGATGAGCACAATTGAATTCATCCATAATATCCTGAGTTATGGTTTATATGTTAAGTATGCTTGTAATCAGATAAGATTCCGTACTGTTTATTGGATTTCAACCAAATTTGCCGTAAAACTGTATCTAAAGAAAATCTCATATGAAATTGATGATAAGCGGATTCGGCCGTTATCTCAAAGACTGATGGTAAGCAGTATATATAGTACTGGACAAAACTGGACTAATCATATTTTTATTTACAATTGTAATGTTTTCGAGTTGCAGCACAAGGACATTAAAAATCAAAACTTGAAGAAATAAAAATTGCTAGAACAGCGAGACGGAGGAGACTCAACGAAAATTGGCTCGAGAATATATTTCACAAATTAAAATATTAAAAAATTACTGAACCAGTCAAACTATAAAGGCAATTAGCACACACTCAAATATGACATTTTTGACACATCATACACTATGGCACAAAATATTGAATTCAACAGTTTTCAGAGAGGTGATAGAAATATTTCATGACTTTAACATGAAAGAAATAATGTCGGTGAAAGACAGACGGACTGACTGATGCACGGACACGCGCACTAAAATTACAAACGGACAGACAATGGATACGGTCGATTCTATTATCTCCGCAAAGGACCTGATATGATGACATACCCTTTACGCAAAGAACCAGTGTTTATCTGAAACAATATGACCAATACTGTTGAAGCTGCTCCTGCTCAACAGTAAATGTCACAACAACAGTAAATGTCAAAAATTGTTCCATTTCCTGCGCAACATTCAGAGTCGCTGGTAAATGTCACAATGGTAAATGCTACATTGTGATATTTATCGGCGATTTTGCATGCGATGTCACCGTTTACCGGCTTTTCTGACATTTACAGACGCCACAGTGTTTATTTCTAACCTCAAACGTGTTACCGATTCTCAGCCTTGAACTTGTCAGTGCCAAAGACCGTTGGTGCACACAGTACAAATCATCGCCCAAGCCATGTCGTCTGCCGTAAATAATCATACAAAATCCTACTCCTAAACTTTACCTCTCTGCACTCATCTTTGTGATATTCATTTAAATATCATATAAAAACAAGTTTTCTTCAAAACCTAGAACATGTCCATGCAAGTAACTGATCATGAATTAATATCTTAAGTTTTAAACCCCTACGTGGAAAACGGGGTAAAAATAATATGTAGATTACAATAGATGATCAACTCTTTTGATAGACTACCGACGATGTTCCCAAAATTGATCAGAAATTATCACATTCACTTAATGCAGAAGACTTCACAAAACATCTCTCATGACATGGCATGTTTTTGTTAGACAATAAGGATTATTTATATTGGTCTCTAATTTTGCATGCGAACCACACATCCATCATCAATCATTGGAAAACATGACATGTACTGAACAGCCGGAATGCATTTCGTTAACTCCTGGATAAATTTTGTATTAGTAATAACGACAAAACGACAAATATATATCCAATTTTAACGGATAAAGTTAGCATTTTGAGTGCATTCCTTCCCTGCATGGAGTCTCAAAAACGTTTAGATGCAAATAAATGCGTTGGAATATTTCATTATGATTGAGGAAAAGATAGATGGCCTAAACGCCGTTGTAAATCCTATTGTTTACCACATAGTGGAAGATCATAGGTGTAAGAATGATTTTTACAGACATTATCAGGACGGTATGAGACGGAGCCAAAGTGTCAAATATTTTCAGGTCAATGAGTACAAGAAAGGAAGAATGTTGAGGTCTTTATTTGCAATTCAAAGGGTAGAACCATCACATTATCAGTGCATGGCTGTCATCCATTTTAGTTTATATAACCCATATCGCTTCATTGTGATTAATGAAACATATGATTTATCATCGATTTAAAATAGAGTGTGTAAGCATACTTTCACAGACCTGAACGAATTATGACCTTTTAAAGCTCGGTCCTTTCCACTCGAGATCTGATAAGAAATGTTACCCTCCCCCCCCCCCTACTTTTTGTGCAAAATATAATCTCCTTCCCCCAAAAGTACAAAATCTTTTATGATTAGAAAAGATCAAGTAGATCTACCTATCCATTGTACTGGCGTGCACAGATTTTCAACTACTCATAGTAGATGTCAAACATACGTGTATATGTGTATATTTTTTTTTTATAAAATGACTCGACACAAATATGGGACACTGTGTTAAAGTTGTTTGTCAACACAAATCTTTCCAAAACTCTCATCCCGGCATTTTGTATGTCAGGGAAAGGACGTGGTTGGTCAACTCTTACCAAATCTCAAATAGTTTCAGTACTGAGAATTAAATATATACATTTGTTTTTTAAAAATACAAAAGACGTCCATAAAAAATGTATATTTATACCGGAGACAGAGGCAAAAACACACTTCTTGTTAATGTTTTTTTTTTTTTTTTTTCTCTCTCTCTTTACATTGGAGACGTCTTTACAACTGTAAAATTACTTGAATTGGTGATTTGAAGACAGATTCTGTATTATAGTAAAATGGTACCGCGTATCAGGAGTTCTAATACTGGGGTCCAGATTGATCCAGGATCGTACCCCGTAGGACATGTAAGTCACAGTGACAAAAAGCACCCGTCTAAGTCATGACGATATTTTTTTTTAAAATCATGTTAGACATTATTTGGCATCTACATCAGGAAGTAGAACTAATAAATACTTTTAATGTCACTGGATTTCACAGAAGATTATCACACTTTCGAATGTTTCATAGGCTGAAATATATCTTATTTGTTTTAGCTTTCTCACGGAAACATGACGAACTCCTCGCCCCTCCATGGAGACCTACCGGCTTTAAAATATAACGAAAACTTGTATTTCCTCAATAATACTTGCTTTATCTCGAATTTCCAACATAAACTAAGAAATGCTATCCAAATGAGCCTCAACTTCGGAATCCACGAAACAGAGATGACATTAAAGGTTGCACTTAACTTAATGATGGCGTATAGAGTTACCAATTGTCATCTGCTTGATACATCACTTTTTGTACCTGGGAAGCCATTAACCCATTATCTCAACATAACCTTGACCTTAATGAAGTTGCGGTTCGAGAAAATAATATGTATGGTAGAGTCGCTTTTTACAAAGGATATACAATCTAAGAAAATAACCTAGTTATATAATATATAGTTTATTTTTGAGTAACGACCGCATTAGTTAAAGTGGTACTTTCTTCTTTTCTTCTTTATCAACTGATTTGCGAAAGAAACCCGACTAACGTATATTCTGACACCTTCGGTTTCAAATATCTCCAAACTTTATCACTTAGATATATCTTACTAAGGTGGTATTCTCGATTTAAAGAATACATTTTTGTGGACAACTGCTTAAGGGGAGATAGTGCGCAAATTCTGAAGATAACAATCTATGAACCATATAAAAGTTTGTGTCTCCTGCGGTGAGAGTGCCTGTATGTCAGTTTTCTTCGGTTAGACGATATAGTGAATTTTGAGTTTGAAAAAAGGCTTAATCAGTTAGTTTGAAGCAAAACTTATTTATTATAGTGAGTACTCAAATTCAGATCTTACTGAACTTTAAACGATGCCAATGACACAACAGCATACTTGTCTGTTCCGAGTCTTTCGAAAGAATGCGCTTAATTTATCGTACGGATACGTCGAGGTCATCAGGTCAAGACGCATTCATACGCCATATAAAACGTGTTCTTTCCCTCGATTCTGGGCAAAACACAGATGTTGTTTTGTATTTATTATATACCACACTTTTACTTTTTTCAAATATTTTAGCTGCATGCTGTTTGAATAGAATTTCAAGCCAACTTGGGATTTATGCAAGTTCTATTCGATGCATGTAAGAATATCGGCGGTCGAACGTCAGCGAATACACGGTAATAGTTCCATATCCGTATCGAATGTCAGATTAAAACATGTAAGATTAAATGGGTATGAGATAAAAGGTGCTTCCCAAAAGATTCATCGAATTATTTTTGACGTGCAAATATGGAGAATATGTTTATTAGGTATATGCATTCGGTCCGCGAGCTGGTTTTATCCGGTTACATTTACATCATACGTTGAGGCTATCAGACCTCCGCCCTGGAGGAAGTTGTACATGCCTTATGTTAATAATTATTGACCTCATGATTGCGGTTTCTAAAGCTTTGAGAATTAGAAAGCAAGAGAACACATCAAATAAAAGTTTATTTTGCATTCAGTACAATCCGTGCCAAAGACCAACTTTTCTTTTGAAAAACCACTTGTTTTTAAGGACCACCAATGAAATATTTTAGATGCCTAAAACCTGCATTAAAGGACCATCTGTATTCAGGCAGCATTTTTCATGATTCTAATAGGTGGTCTTTTAAGACAGGTTTAATTGTATCATAATCTTCTCAACTAGATTTTTTTTTTAAAATATTGGTATGTGTAATTTTCGCGATTGCATCGCTTAATATTTGACTAACGTGTTATGTTTGTTTGTTTTTTTATTTAGTTTTTTTCCGAATATTAAGGACATAAACACTGATCTGTGTGCATTTCAAACATGTGAAATACGTTTAGAGCTCTAAAATCTGAATCCCTTTGCGTTTGTAAACATTAATTTTCAGTTTAATGTTTGAAGTTTATATACAATGACGAAATAAGGTAGGTACTTAGGAATTCTTTTTTATCCATTCGACGTAGAAATTATGTAAAAACATCGGTAGATTGAGGCCGCAAGTCTATTCCTGTTTACTCAATTTTATTTATTTATTTAAAAAAGCAACAATTTCCGATTTGAGCTCAACGTAGAGTACTTCTTACATTCTACAGTTCTGCTCAGAATAAAGTGAACAACGGTTTTTTAAGATTTCCTCATTTCCTTTTTAGTGATTGCTAACTTTCAGGAACAATGATTTTTACAATGTCTTTTTTTCAATTAGCATGAATTTGGATACTTAAAAAGAAGAAGAAAATAAGACCTAACCAGGTTCCTCCAAACATTTAATTTTTCCTTTTTAAATCAGTTTTTAGGATTTATTCATGCTGGCTTTGTCCGTAATAATGCGACATTTATAATGCGTATACTACTGTAATACTGCTCCAACATTTTTTAAACTTTTCTAAATACATTTAGTATTCATTTTTTCAATGGAGAATTTGAGTATTTCCTCAAATTTTAGATAATATTCTGCTCTCTATGCAGAAAACAATATGACATTCTAAGAGTGGATAAATTCTTCTTTCTTCGTTGCTTTTATTATTTCTGTGATCGAGAGTGCAGTATAGAAATAATTACAATTTAAAAGTAAGTTATTACACACTCTCAGATAAATGCAGAAATTTAATGAAATTGCGATCTGGTCGAAGACCCCGCAAGTAACATTGTAATAGCGATATACAAAAACGGTTTCGTATGTACACTCTTATATGTCAAGTCCAACTGCAAACAACTTAGACACTGATGTACCGTCGCATAATCCGCCAGCAGATCAGAGTCTATGTTGTTTGTTCTACTGATTGCTCCTAGCAAACTGCATGACCCATATCTCCTGGCGCATTATGCAGTTTGCAGTTGGACTCGACCTATAAGCGAGTACATACGGTAATTCGATTCAAAGTGTAGCATAGACATAGGGGTGTATGGTACACACGGTATTGGTACAGGTGGAATGTGTCGACAGATATTGGAAAATTATAGCTGAGCACGAACAAAAACATTTACCACATGGTATCGAGTTATGTAGTTAAGTGCCCTTTTCAGAATAATTCCATCACAATTAAGTTTTGTTATCGGTGGTTTGTTTATTTCAGGCAAGTACCGCCTGTACTCGCTTATAAGTTGAGTCCAACCGCACAGATACAAATCTGCCGTCGTATAATGCGCGGCAGATCTGGGTCTATGCAGTTTGTTAGGAGTAATCAGTAGAACAAATAACGTAAACACTGATATGCTGACGCATTATGCGACGGCGGATCAAGGTCTATGTTGTTTGCAGTTGGACTCGACTTAAAAGCGAGTACAGACGGTAGTCTATATAACAATATGTGTGCCTGCTGCAGAAGCAAAAGATCGCATTACAATTAGCATCAGTATTAGTAGTGCTGTAATACGCTGCAATGTTGATAACAGTATTTGTAGTAGTAGTAGCAGCAGTAGTAGTAGTAGTGATACTTGCAGTAGTGATTATTGTAGTCATGATGCTGGCTGTGGAAGTTGTAGAAAATGCGAAGACAGTATTGATGGTGATTTCTAATTTGTTTATTTTCCTTTTCTGCCTTAGGTATCGTCGTTTTTATGGTGCAAACTATAACGTTAATTTCTCCTTTCCATTAGCATTTAGTAGAGTTGAAATGAATACCAAACGTTCATATTCGAATATTGGTTGAACGTATTTGGATAGGATTCGAGTATTAGTTGATGTTAATAAGGGACCGGCAATTTAATTTTCCTGGGGGGGTGGGGGGGTGGGTAGGTGGGGGGGGGGTGGGGGGGGGGGGGGGGCTGAGATTTTATTTTTTGTCTTCAGTTACTTTTTTTAGGATTCAGACCTAAAACTCAAAAGAATGTGTTAAATTCACGTTTATCTTCAAACTCAGTACGACCATAAAAGTTCCTTTGGGGCCAACCAATTAAGTTTCTCAGGGTACTGGGATTTTTTTTTTTTTTTTTTTTTTGGGGGGGGGGGGGAATCATGTCCCCAAATAGCTTTTAAAAAATCTTACTCTAATTTGTAGAAAGAAGAATTAATTATATCCATTATATCAGTTGGAAAAACATAAATTATCTAGAGGTGAAATAAAACAAAATATATTGATCAAAAAACATTCCCAGCCCCCCCCCCCCCCCAAAAAAAAAAAATTAAATGTTTGGTCCTTAGAAGATAGACGGTAAAGAAGGACAGAACTCAATTAGCAATTTAGTCAAATGCGCGGATTGTGTAAAATAAATTCTCGAAAAAGCGATTTGTTCACAACCAAAATCGCACGTACGCGTGCCCAATTAAACTTAATTAAATTTGTATACGTTGATTGCAGAATCTCCGGAATTTGTCCTATATGCGGAAATGGAATATATGCGATAACTATGGCTTTGTACTAATGCACTGCAAAAACAGAGTAGCAAGCTTTATTGTAACAGCAAACTCTTGAACCCCTACAACTTATATGGCTCTGTTCCAAAATCATGTCAACTGGCAATGTACATTATAATGATATGAAATTGACATCTCTATTACTGACTTTAAAGAAAATAATGAGAAGGATAGTGTCAAATTTTAAACATTCTATAGCTGTGTAATGACATTAAAACTTTAATAAAAGACTAAATGTGGAAATATATTGGAGTTAACTTTCCGAGGTATGATGATCGGGGGGTGGTAATGGTATGCGGAGTTTACTACAACTGCTCCAGACAAAATGAATGCCGGACAAAATTTAAAAAACCATTCGAAGCGATGGTTGATTGATATGTACAAGTCTTTGCTGACTTTGATATGATTCCTAGTTTATACCATTCTCTTCATAAACTTGCCGTATTACATGTTATCTTTGCAAGAAGGCCTCAGTGACAATGAAAAGAAATGACGATGTTTTGAGCTATGTAACTATTAAGAATTTTCTCATTATGGACCGACCATTTAATTTTCGAGTTGGGGGAGAGGGGGGGACGGGATTTTCTTTGAACCAGAATATTTTGTTTTCTTTTGTCTCAAGATAATTTATTCTTTGCAGCTAATATAATATATATAATGAGTTATATGTTCTACAAATCAAAGCAAAAACAAAAATATTTTTGAAGTTATTTGGGCGCCGGGCATTTTTTTTAAAAACAAATCCCAGGTCCCCAACCCCCCCCCCCCCCCCAAAAAAAAAAAAAAAAAAAAAAAAACAAACAAACAAAACAAACATTTAATGGTCGGTCCCTTCTGATTTCCTTCTTGCCTCGTGAATTTAAGGCGATTTAGCAGGTTTGAAGTTGTTCCATTGTAAACTAATTCAACATTGCGTAGTTTTCATTTAGCCCAGCTCGCTAGATAAACTAATATTCAAATACCGATTTTCTATTTCGAATATTTACAGCAACAAAAAAAGTATTACAATTGGAATGTTCGGTTATTCGTTTCAGCTCTAGCAATTAGAGACCTTTGTGGTGATTTCCTTACTATTTTATTGTTGTTCTTGTAATTGTTGTCGGTCTTGTTCTACCTACTGATATCAGTATGTGCGCTCTATTAACCAGATAAAGCAGTAAAAAACAGCAATGGACACATTGCTACACAATGCAGTTTCCGATGTCAGTCAAATTCTTTGAAACGTACGCTTGTCAGTTTCGTCTTTTATCCACGAAAATCGTACACATGCATGTATCATTTGAGAGCTTAATAACGAAACGACCATTACTGTCACCAATATTATCCGTAATGTTTGTCTCATAATGCTGACATATTAGATTAGAGGTAATTGACAGTTAAGCAGGGCATATAGCGTATATTAATGTAGACAATGGGAACATTTTTCACCTTTCAGACAGGTAAAGGAAAAAAGTTGAATTAACAACATAAGGAGAGAGAGAGAGAGAGCATATATTGGCCAGAGCAGTGTAAAATATTTTTCATACTGTACAACCCGAATCTGTGAAAAAGTACAAGAGAAAAAACAAAGCAATTTTTCTTACTAAATTTTAAAGAAAGAAAAAAATTGATTGTTATTTCTTAGATACATTTATTTATGATTGCTTCTAAATTTCTGAGTATGCTGAATGAAATGTTTTGTTAAAATTCATGGATGCTATGCAAATAAGGTAGCCCATTTTCAACCACATACTCTCAATGACAAATCAATTTTCAACCGTCTTGATCATCATTTAACATTAAATACCTCATTATTCTGGCGGACCAAAATACGTAAAGCGTGAATTCATGATCTGTCAACCGTTTGTCACATGAAATACAAACTACCAAAGAGCTGTCACGAATGAGAGATGTTTTTGTCCAATGGAGTGTCATTCACATCATTATTGCGTTACACCTTTGAAGGTAATTTGAAAATCTTTTGTCTAGGCCACATTGGCATACTTTATGGGAAATTCTCTCACTGTTTTTCAGAAGGTTGCATGAAGAGCTTACAACGCGACACCCACCCACCCAAACAAGCGCCTCATATGTTCATAATATTAAAAAAAAAGATTTAGTATTTAAAGCGACGATGGCTAAATGTAGAAATCAACATTTAACAACACTTACTGTGTAGTTTCATAGGTAGAATCATGGAGTATTTTCTATCTTATTCCGTCTATAAATGTCGTTATACCATATATACTCGCTTATAAGTTGAGTCCAACTGCAAGCAACTTAGACCATGATCTGTAATCGCATCATGCGAAGACAGATCAAGGTCTATCTTGTTTGTTCTACTGATTACTGCTAACAAACTGCAGACACCAAGATCTGCCGTCGCATAATGCGCCGGCAGATCTGGGTTTGTGCAGTTTGCAGTTCGACTCGAGTATTAAGCGAGTATGACGGTACTTTTTCAATACTCACGGATGATTCCAGCTATATAGCACTTACCCGCTATCCGCATTTTCAAACTCCCAGATTTCCCAGATGCCAAATATATAGCTCTTGGTATGTTGGCGAATGATGAAATTAAATGCGCATCTTTGCGGACAGTTAATCTTAATCTTGAAAAACAACAGTTCGTTTTGTCATGAGATCAGAAGGTAGGGCAGCAACAAAAGCTAAGAGGGTTTAGCCGATAAGCCCATGGTAGTACAAGACACACAATAATCTTCTTCACTATTACTGCTTACGCTTTTACTAAATAACCATAGAAACCTGATTCAAGCTTGGGTCAAAACCATGAAAATATAACCTTCTAAAACGTGGTTTCTTAGATAAACATATAATAAAAGATACAAAGTTTGTAACTCGAGAAATTGCAGTTGCACACATATCCCTTGAATAATTAGTGGTATTTGCATTTCAAGTCAGTGGCGTACTAAGGGTAAATGGCGCCCGGGGCGACAATGATGGCCCAAAGGACCAGAATACGAGGCCCGAATTTTTATCACCTCTAGCGCCCGGGGCAACCGGCCCGTCCGCCCCCCCCCCACCCGTTTGTACGCTACTGTATATATATATATATATATATATATATATATATATTATATATATATATATATATATATATATATATATATATATATATATATATATATATATATATACATATATATATACAATATATATATATATATATATATATAATATATATATATATATATATATATATATATATATATATATATAACAGCTAATGGCTAATGTCTATCATCTTTCAGATGTTTTTAATAGATATTCATTCCCTTCTTGCGACATCTTTATGTATCTTTAATTTCTTATCGAGAGGTGATTGATGTAACGCGTGTAAGGAAAAGAATGCGCCAAAAGTACGTCCTCGTGAATTATTCAAGTTCAAATATACATAAGTCCCATCTCTGTTATTTCAAGTATGATCACCGCTACCCCCTGCTGTGCAGCAGTTACCGGTACTATAAGAAAGATAAATAGGCTATGTCAGAGATCCTGTCATTCAGTTTGTCACAACACATTTAAAATACAATGAGGTAAAAATCGTGCAAGTCATACGATCCACTTTAAAGCGTTCTACCGGTACATCCTTTCAATAAAATGGCTATTATTGGTTCAGCTCTAAACCTGTGGTAACCACCTCACCATCTTAAACAAGTTCTCAAAACCTGCAGTAAGCACTCTCGCCTATTGTACAGCAAATTCTCAAAACCTGTAGCAAGTACTCTCTTCGATTGTACAACAAGTTCTCAAAACCTGTAGTAAGTACTCTCTTCGATTGTACAGCAAATTCTCAAAACCTGTAGCAAGTACTCTCTTCGATTGTACAGCAAGATCTCAAAACCTGTAGCAAGTACTCTCTTCGATTGTACAGCACGTTCTCAAAACCTGTAGCAAGTACTCTCTTCGATTGTACAGCAAGTTCTCAAAACCTGTAATAAGCACTCTCGACAGATATATGCAGAAGTGAGTAGTCGTTAAGATTGGAGAAACTGAAGACCTCAGAGAAATGTCAGACCTTGAAGGGGTGACCGCAAAAAATAGCATATCGTGGCACTGAGGATCGAACCCTGGACGGTAGAGGTCCGAAGCGTGTCTGTTATCCAGACCCCAAAATTGCATGTCTAAATTATATGCACTGGAACTCGTTACTTCGTAGTTATCTTAGAACATACTGGATCCGCTTGCAAAATAAGTGTAATTACTATGGCGTAAAAAATAATTTATTTCTGTTCAGGGAAAAGAACCTCAGTGAGTGTCCTAGCATTGTTGAATAATCATTGGCGCTGTATCTACGTAAACTACACACGAGTTTTGTGTCTCTAGCAGTTGTTCCCCGTGTCAATGTAATACGTGTGCACACACTTACGTATTAGACTTTCGAGTGGTATTACTCACCCATCATCTATGTTGAGACTAAGTCAACAAATTAGAAGCCCTTTGTGTGCGAGAGAGAGAGAGAGAGAGAGAGAGAGAGAGAGAGAGAGAGAGAGAGAGAGAGAGAGAGAGAGAGAGAGAGAGACAGGCAGACAAACAGAAATCATGTGATCCGTTTTAAAGGACGACATTCTTATCAGTTATTTTACTACCTTGTGTGGTCGCTTTTGTCAGTGATTCTTCATCCGAATGGTGTTAACTGGATAACAATAGTTAATATGGTGTTAACTGGATAACAATAGTTAATATCTGGATATACAGGTTATCACTGCATAGGTTTGTTGTAAAAATCATTCAACGTGCCACGGTTGCGGCAGATCGTTAAATTGACTTTTTGTGTTTGTGTGTATTACACTCACGAAACAATACACAATTTTATAAACACGGTTGAACGAACCAATTTATACGTCAAAAATCACAATTATTTTGAGACCAACACAAACATGTTTTTGTTCCCCATTAAGAAAGACTTTGATATTGGTACACAGTCGGGGAAAAGGTCAATTACAAAACTACAGCAATTTTCATAGTTTGCATAGGAAAATTGTAATTTCACAACGATACAAAGCATGATAAATTTCCAGTTGTTTAGTTTTCTTTTTGTATGCATGCTGAAAATGAACAGGAAAGTTCCAACAATTACGAATTTTTAATGAAAAGCAGACATACATACATACATACATACATACATACATACATACATACATACATACATACATACATACATACATACATACATACATACATACATACATACATACATACATACATACATACATACATACATACATACATACATACATATATGCCGGAGAAAATAGAGCAGAATAGTACAGAACAAAACAGAAACCAACATGACATAACGATCCATAACTTTGGATAAGATGACTTGACATAATATAACCAAGCATTGCTTTGAAACCATAACTAACCTAACATAACATAACATGGCATGTCAGGGCTGAGCAAAAAAAATTTTTAACCACTAGTCCAGGACAAGTGGTTTCAGAAAATTCACTAGTCCCACCTTACTCTTCACTAGTCCCACCTTACTTTTCACTGGTCCCAAAATGGTAATCACTTGCCGAGATTTGATGAGATGTATGTACTTAATCCATAGAAAAAAACAAACGAAATAATAATCATTTCTTAAAAGAATTTTATTTTTCAAAAACATTGGTTGTTATACATTTGGCTTCTTCAGGTTCATGTATATATGTTTTAGCTGATGGATTTGAAAAAATTCAGACTTTCCCTAACTTCTTCTCTCAAGACTTGACTGATTGATAGAACAAAGTCTCTTGCCCTGAATCTGTTCTTATAGTTCACGCCAAGTTCAACACCATTCTTCTCCTGGAGTGCACACATCATTTCCATATCAGAAAATGGTTTTCCATAACGGGCTAGGGTGTAGGCTGTGTTAAAGAGAGCTCTCATTTTTTTCATTTCAGTCTCATTTAGTTTTGAAAGGGCCTTTCCTAGTGGAGTGTCGGCAACTCTGACGTCACTGATTTTCTGCACATGCTGGCTAGTGTCATGCATATATTGTGCTACACAAGCATTGTGGGGTCCAGACATGTCATGAGACTTGATTGGTTCAATCCTGAAATCGTCACTTCTACTGACAAATACACTGGGTGAATTTCCAACCTGTGCCAGTTTTGGATATTGTTTGCAGTAACTGCAAAACATCTTTCCTTCCGAGTCAATACATTCAAGCCAGGGATAACAATCAACCCAATGCGACTGAAAATTTCTCTGTCTCTTAGTAGTGTCATATTTGACATTTTTTGCCATCACGGATTGTTGCTTACGTCTCTTTGGAGAAATAGCTACCGCACACTCAGTATCCGTCTTACGTTTTATCCCTCCACTTTCAAACAAATTTTCCTTCTCCGAATCGCCGTTATTACCTTCCTTGCGAAAATAATTTAGCAAACTCATTTTATCCAGAGAGTAACTATCAGCTTGCTTGACAACTACTTCTAAAGTGATCATAACATACATTTTCTCTTTTAAATACGAACAGAGACAGCTCATTAATTAGCGTAATTGTTTCGCTTCAACACAATATCGCACGTGCAAGTAAACATCTGTATAATCGATTATAAATTAAAGAATCACTACTGTCATTTAATCAGTTCATAAAGGAAACCAACACTGATGTCGGTAAAGTACCTTTCATTAATTTAATTACACTGACTCGCTGGATTAAAATCATAGTGAGCCGCTCGTTATGATCTAGTTTGAGTAAACTCAATGCAACAAAGCCGCTTACAACACTGCTAATTGATCGCTGGCTTTCTTTTGTTTGACGTGTTTTGATTTGCCGATAATTTGGTCGCTTAGCCCAATATGCAGTCAAGCGGTAACAGGATGCACACACGAAGAGGGGTAGAATCAAGTATTCAGTACGCCCGGAGGGCATGATTGGCCAAATAAAGGTAGATATAGTGATTAAAGCACGAAAATAAGGACTAGCCCGACTTTTTAAAAAGCACTTGTCCCGGACTAGCGACTTGGAAAATTTTACTAGCCCGACTTCAAAAATGACTAGTCCGGGACGTCGGGCTATGGGATTTGCTCAGCTCTGCATGTGCCACGGGTGAACTATACGTCATTGAAACAAGGGCAATAATTGGAGACGAACTATTTCAAGAAATTTAACATATGTTAAACGTCACTTGTTTGAATATCAACCAATGTCTAGCCGGATTATAAACTTGTGCACAATACAACAATACATAATATAGAAAAGAAGACTTGATAAAGCATATTGCTTAACGCAGCATCACATAATATTCCATGACATAACAAAGCAGAACATAGCATAATATGACAGAACATTGCAAAGTATTGTATATCTCAGATGACATCACCAAGCGTGACATAATCACGTTGCCACATTCATAATTATTTCCAGATACAAAGATAGACAGATAGATAGATAGCTGGATGGATAGATATATAGATAGATCGATAGTTGGATGGAGAGATAGATAGATAGTTGGATGGATAGATAGATAGAGAGAGACGGATGGGCGGACGGATAGATAGATAGTTGGATGGATAGATAGACAGATGTGAAAAAAGGAGAAAAGTCTAAAAGAAATAATAGATAAACTAAAAATCGAAGACTTATAAAAGGTAGCAAAACCGGAAGTCTTCAAAAGTTCATTTGTAACATTGAAAACAAGAATGTAACCAGTTTTCCTGTCGTGTTGTAATGGAGAATGTGTGGAACGCCAGGACATCGCAGGTTAAGCGGTTAGCATCTCCTCCCCCCGCAGAAGTTGATGTAAAACTGGATCGACCGAAATATGATGGAGGCTGAGATCCATGATCAGCAGCACAACGGTTATTAATAGCTCCACCCAGTGGTGTACTGGCCATTGGGTATACCGGGACAAATCCCGGTGGGCCGCCGCAAAAAAAATCCGTTTTTACCGGTGTTTTACTGGTGTGAGCAAAACCCCGGGCCTGTCCCGGCAGACCGCCGCATTGGCAGGCCGGTGGGCCGTCAAAAAAATCCGTGTTTTACTGGTGTGAGCAAAACCCCGGGCCTGTCCCGACAGATAAGTCTAGGGCCGAGTTGCTTACCCAGTACACTCCTGGCTCCACCACGTCACCCAGTCTTACTTAGCACCTCATTTATTTTCTCAAAGAGACATTGTTTTGATTATAATTTTTAGTTAACTAATTTAATAAATAAAATAAACAATTGATTGATTGGCGGACATTACAGATATTAAGGCCTTTCTCGACCATTGAGAATTTCAAGATAGGAAGAATCCAGGAAGAAATTATTTTAAAGGAAAATCAAGAAAGTTAGAAATGAGAAATGAAAGAAGAAAAAACTGAATTGATTAATGAATGGACGAATGAATCAAGGAATGAAAGAAAGAACGAAATGAAACAATTATTTGGTAAAAATTGTTAAGAACACGTGATTTGCGCGTAATTGCGTTTTCTTTTTTTAACGACACTAATACTAATTTTAAGTTTCACTAATAATAATGGTCCTTCATGGGTCAATTCTTTCAAATAAAGAAAACAATAGGATAGTCAGACAGACACAAGAAAGATTTAAGTTGCTTTTGCTTGCTTATTTATTTATTTATTTATTTATGTCCGCATCGTTTTTATTGTTCGCAGACATACAGGAAATGCCTGAAGAAGCCTTATTGTTCCTAAATTACTTACCGTCTGCAGGCATTTTTAATTTATTACTAGATCATTCTTTATTTCTTCTTTATCCATTTGTTTTTTCATTCATTCAATAAAATCAGTGCACGGACAATTGAAGAAAAAGACAAAATCACATATAGGTCAATCTCTTTATACCTTTAATCTTTTGAGACGATATTTCCTTTTGGTTTGTGCACATTTAGTAATTTGCAAAGATTAAAGCCTCTTTCGATTGGTCTTTAATGTCCGTCGACATTAAGAATGATGCTGACAATACCGTCTCCTACACGTAGCCTATGGCTAATAGTGGAACTATTAATCATCACGCAGAATCCAACCTTGAATTATTGTACCGCTCTGATCAGGTTCCAGAGTTACTCTCCACTTCAGAACGAAATACTTACGATTTACATACTCTGCACAGTGTACCCATATTTTGTATTCAGTAAAACAGATTGAATTCTTTTTTTAGTGAATATTTTTAAGTGTGTTTGCACCCAGTGACCCAATGTATGTCTGGGCTTCTTTGATGTTTCCTTTTAAAGCATTGATATTAGGTGTAAATCGACAATTTAAAAAAAACCCATACATATTACGTTTAAATTGACAAGTCTTAAAACATTGATATTACGTGTAAATGGACAAGTCTTAAAACATTGATACTACGTGTAAATGGACAAGTCTTAAAACATTGATATTAGGTGTAAATGGACAAGTCTTAAAACATTGATATTACGTGTAAATGTGCAAGTCTTAAAACATTGATATTACGTGTAAATGGACAAGTCTTAACACATTGATATTACGTGTAAATGGACAAGTTTTAAAACATTGATATTACGTGTAAATGGACAAGTCTTAAAACATTGATATTACGTGTAACTGGACAAGTCTTAAAACATTGATATTACGTTTAAATGGTCAAGTCTTAAAACATTCATATTACCTGTAAATTGACAAGTTTCAGATTAAATTGCATGTTTGTATGCATGCAAATACATATGTATCCATGTTCTTATACAAATATTTAAAAGCTTAATATGATTTAATAATAGTCCCGATGATTATAGTTTGGAAATGTTTCGAAACGTTTTGTTTGTGTTTTCTTCAATACGTCTTCACATTTGTTAACGCTGAATTTACGTTGTACGCTGCAAAGGTCAGGTCTGGTCTGTTTTGATTTGGTTTGATGGTTTACGGCACATCAACACTTTTAAGGTTATATCATGATGTGGCAAGCAGAATACAGTGCTTGGCCTAGAACACAGCACGGTAGCGAAAATCGAGCTGATCCTATTTTGGGAATTGAACCCGCATTCGTTCTGGTCACGAGACCAACGCCTTAACACCTGAGCCACCGCAGCGGGTCGTACGCAGGAGAGTCTTGAATAAAGTGTTAAAAGAATATACTTCGAACTACTCTATATGATGTGTGTGTGATTATATGTATATATATATATATATATATAGATATATATATATATATATATATTATATATATATATATATATATAATTTTTAGGTGCTAAATATTTAAAACCTTGTCGTACAAATATTGGACATTTCCGTCTTTTGGCATCAAATCCCGTACATAGTGCTGAATTATCAAACTTATAATATACTTAAGCAAATGTAAAAACAGAATCGTGTCTAAAACTCATTAATTAAAATTAAATCGATATATCAGGTCCCTTCTTATTATTTGATTCAATTGATACGGATGTAACAACACGCATTTGAGACATCTTTCCCACATATAAATACCGTTTGATTTATGTGTATCTATCCATTGATAAAAAATAATCTTATACTACATTGTTTTGTTTATCATTTGACCTTTACATACTTACCAATGTTATTCCAAAATGTTCCATCAATGAGCCTTTTCTATATCGTTCAAGTTATCTCTCACACGCAAGACCACCGGGGGAAGAGTAGCGTATTTAATTCATATGTCACATATTTGTTAATTCATTCAGACAAGTTCGCACTGCGCAACATAAATCAAATCATTAATACAACGAAAATTGACTATGCGCTGCAAATGTACATATGCAACAATGGGTTACTTGTAAGACTGTCTTGGATATGTCATGAGCCTTTCAAAGATATGAAGTTGAAAATTCGGCCTGAAGCAATTTTTTTCAGATATTTGAAGGGCAGCGATTCATGTATTCACATCTGCATACGACATTTCGATCAAACATGAAAGATCAGGTATTGTAAAGGATATCAATACGGTCATGCAACATTTAAACCAAGGATTTTCGTCAGATTTCCGGCACGTGATATTTCGACCAAAATAATAAATAACACATCCTTTAAAATATCAAAATAGTAATGCAAAACTTTAACAAACAGGTAGGTGACATTTCGATCAAACTTAAATAATAAAAAAGACGAGACAATAGAATATATAAACATGGTAATGCATTTAAACTGTAGTGAGGGCCCGGTTTCTGTTGGTTTACTCTGGCCTTTTTCCATTGTCCTGTGTGAATTTGTTCCTTAGCAATCTGATAAATTATTAAGAAAACAGTGATTAAAAAAATCGTAATAATATGTATGACGCTTGTTATAGCACGTTACACCAAATACACAAAAAGCATTGTTGCAGAATTGTATTGATCAATCGAGTTGAAGGAGCAATAGTGATAAATACTTATTTAAATGAATGAATGCATGAAGAAAAAAAATTCGGATTGGTATACGTCTATGAGACTTTGAATAAAATAAACCGAGGTATGTTCATGGTTTCAAGAATACGCTGCATAAAGTTTGCATAATTATCATTGATCTTAACACTGAGTGCATTTATTTATTCGGACGAGTTTACATTTTATTTGTTGCGAAAATCGAAGCAGAGAAAAAATAAATTTTAATGAAAAGCCCATTCATTATGACACAATTTTCTCGAAGTAATTGTGGGTAAAATGGTACTTATCTCCATTTGAAAGGTTGTCAGTTTAAAAAGAACTCAGTCTCAAAATTGATTATTATGTTTTGGTACTGTTATATCACTAATCAACTTTAGTACGTCTGAGATTAGCTAATACAGGCATCTATCCGCGATAATTTCGCGAAAATGGTAATATCTGAGTATTAAACAAAACGAGCTGAAACGAATATCAAATATTCTTATTCGAAAACATTTGTTGAATGCATCCGGATATGATTTGTTGTATTTGTTCATGTAAGCAAGGGTTCGACCATTTAATGAATGTGTGTGTGTGGGGGGGGGGGGGGGGGTGGGGAGGCGGGGCTGAAGCGGGACAAATTCACTAGACCTGCAATCAACGTATCCAAATTTAATTAAATAAATTGGACACCTGTGCAGGCGATTTTGAATTTTAACAAATCACTTCCTAGAGAAATTATTTTGATAATCCTCGCATTTACCATAACTGGTAATCGAGTTTCTGCCATCTTCAGCACTAAAGCAACGTTTATTTATAGTACTGAGTTTGAAGATAAAAATGGAAAATGACACGTTCCTTTCATTTTTCGTCTGAATGCATTGAAAAATGTACTCAAGATCCATAAAATGTAATTTAATTATACTTAGATGACTGAATTTAAAGTGTTTTCAATGCGGTTTGGCCGGTGGAGGGGCAATAAATACCAAATTAATCAAAGAAAAGAGGATGTATTTCATATCTATAGGGACTGATCATTTAATTTTCGAGGAGGGGGAGGAGGAGGCTCAGGACATTTTTCAACTACAATTATAGATCGAATACGTTCTTTTTTCTTCAAATCAATACATGAGTATATTTTTCAAGCTATTTGGCGGCTGGAAAAGTTTTGTTTATTCCCCAAATAACCCAGCCCCCCCCCCCCCCCATCCGAATCCTTTTTGAATGCATTCAACGAGTATTAGAGTAGGAAAATTTGTTATTTGTTGCAGAACTGTTATTGATTACTATATATTTTATGACTGTCGCAATTACTAAAAGAACCTTATCTGTAAACAACTTGTACGATAAATCAGTTATGCAAACACGCAAACATACAGACCGCGTGACACGAGAAAAATTCATATGGATCAAATTGTCGAAACTGGTTTCTAGAAGTGCTGCTGTATATCTTAAGGATTATAATAATTTGCAATTGGTCTCTTGCAAGAAAGAGATACAAATAAAATAGTCCAAAGAACAATATAATATTCGTTAAAAACAATTAAATTTGAGCACGAATTGACAGATTGACGGTTGACGGATGGAAGGTGAATGGATGGGTGGATTAATGGATGTAGTTGGATAAGTTGGTAGATAGTTTCATAGGTAGAAAAGTATGCAAACATCTACCAATCAATAAATTCCCCCCCCCCCCCTCTCTCTCATTAATTGATTTACTAACAAACTAAGTTTTAGTTGACATGAAAACCTCAAAATAACAACCCTAACAAAATTCTATCCTGGTCTGAAGATTTTTGGGGCGAAGTCCAAATCTTAGAATTCTGTTCTTTGTTTATCAATTTTACCGATTGAAAACCCACAGTGTTTTACGGCATCTGTCTATAACGATAAGCTGCTGTTTCCTTCTATACATAGATATGTGACGGTGTGCAGAACAATACATTTGCAGTTATTAGATCATGAATTTTAAACTTTTATGGGCAGTGCAAATACAGTTCCATGATTTTTCTTGCCTAATATGCATAGGATTTCATCATCATCATCGTCGTCATCATCATCTTCATCGTCGCCGTGAATATCAACATTATCATCTTCGTCGTCTTCATCGTCACTTCTTCTTTTTCCTCTTTCTCGTTTTCTTTCTCATCACAGCAATTTTATACATACTATTATTATTACCATTATTTTATTATTATTTTCTATTATTATTGTTGTTATTGTTATTATTATTATTATTATTATTATTATTATTATTATTATTATTATTGCTTGTTGTTGTTTTACTTAGTTTCCTATATCGTATTTTTGCATGCATTTACTTGGCTGTTCATGTACCAAAAATGAGATATCAACATATAGAGCCAAACAATAACAAAGGAATATAACAATCAAGGAAATTCAGCGTATATTATTTTTATTATTATTATTATTATTATTATTATTAAATCTGTAGTATTTCGCATTTCATGGATATTAAGTACCATGGAAATTCCCCGTGAAAGTATCATTGAAGAAGTTCGTAAAGACGCTTTAATTAAATCAACCCTAAATTTCCTATCATTCATTTCTGTTACATTTGCACATTTTGCCGTGTACCTGGCTTCGGGAAACCTAAACCGAGTACATTTGGGAAACACTCTGTGCTAATCGAAATTGGTATAATTTTGTGTATAAAAAGAAAAAAATGGGAATGGTTTTACAACCAAGGGTTTGAGGGGTGATTGGTTATTCGAAGAGGCGCTTTAACGTTTTTAAATAAAATAGAAGAAAGCCTGGAATCGACTACATACAAAATAATATTATTTTTCACAGTCATTCAGTGTGTAAAAGCTATTGGAATGGACGAACATAACCCCTATTATCTTTACTCCCCATAAGTGTTATGTCAAGTTTTCTTTCTTCAAGGGCTCACTAATTATATCAATAGCTATGCAGAACGTTTATTTTCTAAAAGGAAGCTTAATTACGTATATAAGTCTATCGACATGGTGACGCGGGCTAAGAGTTGAACTAGGTGCGCTCGACAAAACTTGATGTCGTATCAACCTGCAAACTATCATGCAAATATGTGTAGAGAAATCTAATGATAAATATTCCGGGTGCAGATGTAGTCAAATGAAGTGCGAGAAATAAATTGAACCGGGGTATGGTAGAACTATGGTCTACATTCTAAATAAACATGAAAATTTATTATACTCCAAAATGGGAGTCCAGTATTAACACTTGATGACGCAGTACACAATCAAGAGTTAGAAATCGAATACTAGTATATCACTTATCACGTTTATCGAAAATATGCCACGTGACAAAAGTTTTAAAACTTAACGTGGACTTTGAAGGTCGAAGAAATGTTCATAAGAGTGCGGAGTGAACGATTGAAACATGTTCAAATTGAAAAAGACATCATATACACGCTGAAACTTTTATTTCAATAACTTTAGCAAAAAGACAAAAAACAAAAACAAATGCAGTTTGTTTAGTACGTCAACTGCATACGTTTTTATTGTTTACAAACAGTAAAATGATAAAACAACTTTAGCTTATCCAAACACACGTAGTCTCCACATGTTCAAAAAAAAAATTAAAAATTTTTAAAAAAAAAAAGACATAAGAATTCGATTGATATTTCAAGGTACCAAACATTCACAACAATCTTGCAAGCGTCCCACCCCAAAGAATGCTTTCTTTCTCTGAGTGCCATAAGTTAAGTCCATCCCGTGTTCGTTCCGTGCATAATTATAAAATGGAAACATTAGTAAACACGTCAATTTATGCACTGTTATGCCTTGGAGAAACTGACTTCCTTTAGGAGAGTAGTTACACAATGTTATGCATAATGATGGTTCTGAGGTACCGTAGATCTCAACGTGATTTTTTTTTTTCTTTGGTATGATTGTGCATTGTAACTAGTGGATATATGTAACTGTTTCACTGACCACAGCAAAAAGGTAGCTTCTTTATTACTATACTATAAACTTTTAGCTTTCTACTGAATCTAAAGAGATCTCATCGATATTCCTTGATATATGTAACATGTGTACAGTTTTAGTGAACACAGAAAAAAGCACTTGGTTAGATGTCACAAGTTCTTGCAACCAACAGATATCCAACCGGGTCACCTTAATTGTTTTGGCACAAAACATAAAGAGTGCTTATGAAAGAAAGCAACAAAACAAGCATACAGATTATACAAAATTCCAGTGAAAATCATATGCTAACAACTATGTGCAAATAACGCACACATATTTATCATTAAAAAATCGATAATATCCACAGGTACTCAAAAGTAGGTTACCGCCATATCAACAAATATGACGATATTTATTCGTAACCTCAACTAGTAATTTTTTTTTTTCGATTTCGTCTGAGAGAAGATCATGCTCTGAATGACCCCACGTAGACACCGACACTCAGACGAACAAACTTTGTCGACATGACACTTGCTCAACTGTGTTTTTTTTTCTTCTTTTTTTCTGTGAAAATTTAGAAATTTGCAGAATCATGTCTCTTGCAATTGAAAGGGTGGGAGGATTTGTGCGTGCCAAGCTTGACATGTGCTCCCCACGCGACTGCTCCACGAAGCAAAAGATGTACCGCCTTACCTCATGATACAGTCATTAGCTGACAGTGAAATGACCGATACAAGACAACGATCTTTCGTTGAAAGGGGTCTATTCAGATTAGCACGCATTGGCTTCGCTTTGGTCCAACCCGTAAATTAAACTCCTGACACTCATTATTATCGTGTTTAATAATTAATTCCTTTTTTTCTTAATTAATTTTTGCTCTATTAGCCGGAGAATATTGTCAATTTCAAATAATTACATTGATAAATCTGCACTTTGATGGGTTCACGTCCGTGAGCAAAGTGTTGGCAAGTTCCCCCGCAGAGTGAGACGTAGATGGGAAGAAAAGAGGTCACTAATTCTTATTAGCACTTCAGAAATAAGGTTCCCGATGTAATTAATCTTCAGTAGTTGTAATGTAATAAAGCTTTAAACAGGTTCCACGGGCGTTTAAACAAACCCCCAATATATTAAACCACCCAAATCCGGAAAAATGCATGCGGACGCAAATGACAAGCTCTGCTGTCAATACAGACCATGAAACGGGCTCTTTTCAAATAATTAAAATGTGGTGTCGTGGCCCCGGGTGTCCGAGTGATCTAAGGCACTCGCCATTTCCGATCACTGACATCTCATCGCTGTCCGCGTGGCTTCGAATCTCGGGCTCGGCCAACGTGGGTATGTGAGAAAGCTTGCCAGTAGCTTCCCGTGGGTCGCTGGTTCTTCCCAGGGTTTTCCCGAGTTCTTCCTCCACCACATATACTGGCCGTCATGTATAACCTATCATGTGCTGAAAAATGGTGTTAAACCCATAACAACGGCAACAAAAGTAGTGTCATTTAAGATACTTGTTGCGCTGGTTTAACTTTTTGAAAACAACGTCCTGACGCCTAGTACAACAGTTTATAAAACACTTTTTGAAAACAACGTTCTGACGCCTTGTACCACAGTTTATAAAACACTTTTTGAAAACAACGTCCTTTCGCCTGGTACCACAGTTTATAAAACAAACATATTTCTTCGGAAAGATTTGTCCTGAGTTGAACACATTTTCTTCAATATAGTACCAAGAGATTTTTTTTCAAATATTGTTGTAACCGAACACTTTCATGGAAACAATTTCTTGAAATTCAATACTTTTCCAAAAATTTGTATTATCTTCAATACCTTGGTCATTAAATTTATCAACAAAAATTTCTTTTCTAAATAAAATTTGCAAGAAATTTCGATCGTACCTCGTTGTTATGTTATATTTTCATCTATTACAATGAGCAGGATAAAAAGTAACAGTCTCTTTTTGGTCACATGAAAAGAATAGTATATATTATGGTTAGCTAGGGTAAACGTGTGCCAACATGCCAGTATGTGGTCAATCGTTTTAGTAACATTTGAATCAACAGACTTTCAAAGTCGGTCGTTACATTTGTTTAACGTATATAGTTATATAGTAATCGTTACTTTAAAATTAGTTTATCTTCAAATAGTTTTTCTTTCTCACTCCATTCCAGATGTGACAGTGTAGAGTAATAATTTATTTCTTTTTAATTTGCATTATTTATGGTAATCATACCGACTTCTTTTTATTTTTCCTTTCCACATCCCGAAAATAACTCCTGCGAGCTCGTGGATGTAGAATAGGTCCGGTGCACCCTCCCGCATGTCGTAAGAGGCGACTAAATGAGGCAGGACCCGCGGTGGCTCAGTGGTTAGAGTGCCAGATTATCAATTGAAAAGGTGCGGGTTCGAATTCTATCATCTGATCAGCCCGGGTCGGCTACAGTGGTGTGTTCTTGGGCAAGACACTTTACTCCAGTTGCCACGGAACTAAATAACCTAATTGCGTTGCTGTGCCGTAAAACAACAAACCAAGCAACAATCAAACCAAAATACCACTAATGTCTAAATTGTAGAAACATGTATATACCTATTCATATCTATTTACTTTTTCTTCCCTGTTTATTATTTTGCTCTGCTTTTACATTGTTTAATTTTATCTCTAGATCAATAAAGTCTTTTTTGTTGTTGTTGTTTTTGTTGTTGTTGTTGTTGTTGTGGCAATTTTATGAGCAGGGAATTTCAATACTGCAAAATCTAGCTATAAAGCATCTATTTACAAATGTGTGTACGAAGTGTATTTAAAATGTGTGTACGAGGTGTATTTAAAAATGTGTGTACGAGGTGTATTTAAAAATGTGTGTACGAGGTGTATTTAAAAATGTGTGTACGAGGGGTATTTAAAAATGTGTGTACGAGGGATATTTAAAAATGTGTGTACGAGGTGTATTTAAAAATGTGTGTACGAGATCTATTTAAAAATGTGTGTACGAGGTGTATTTTAAAATGTGTGTACGAGGGATATTTAAAAATGTGTGTACGAGGTGTATTTAAAAATGTGTGTACGAGGCGTATTTAAAAAGCTCTGAATATTAGTGCGCTGTATAACAAAGTTCTTTATAAGTAAACAGTATGTCAGTGCATCCTCTCAAAGTACTCTCCATGCACCTCTGCACACTTTCTCAGTCTGATTATCCAATTATTAAATACCATTTTGTATTCACGTTTTGGTATGTCGTTCATACAGTGGAAAACTATACTTCCAACCTCAAGGCGGCTTTCAAATCATCTTCCCCTCAGCGAATCTTTGATAACAGGATTCAGCCGGTATTATTGCAGCAGAAATAGATCCATATATGTGTATTACAGAGACTTATCCAATACACAATGGGCCTCTCTCTCTCTCTTACAATTAATAATAATTACATCAAGCAACACAAGGCACACGCTCTCCTTCAAATTGCAATCACACTATTGTATGATCCCACAATTATAAATATATAAGAAATTGGTAGATACAAATAGAATAGGGTGTGACAAAAGCAAATAAATGGAGAGGAAAAGAAAATAGGCGTGTAAAAAAAGACAGTGGAAAAGTGAATATAATACATGATAAAAATTCATGAAAATCTTTTTGCTTAAAAGCTGTGTTTGTATTGAAATAATTCGTATTCAGTAGGTGATTAATCGCTACTACCATTTAATAATTTAAAATCTATAATGGAACGAAGCATTATGAAATTTTTTATCGTGGTACATGTTATTATCGACTGACGCTGATCAAAATATGTGTATCGTCACCAATGTAATTAAAAGCATACAACGTATTACTCGCTTATAAATCGGATCCAACTGCAAACATCATAGACCTTATCTGCTGTCGCATAATGCCCCGGCAGATCAGGGTCTATGTTGTTTGCTCTATTGATTACTCCTAACAAAATACATAGACCCAGATCTGCTGGCGCATTATGCGATGGCAGATCTGCGTCTATACAGTTTGCAGTTGGACCTGACTTATAAGTCAGTATTAACTGTATTCTTATTATTTTGATTTCAGCATGTTTCAAGGGAACACATCCTATGTCAGTCATCAAAAATTAAATTGCGTGCTGAATAATTTCAAGTATAACAACGTACGGGGTCTATTGAGTCTTCTGATAGTAAGTTAGAATTCAGAAACAAATCACACGCATAAATCTGCATTTCTAAAGTAGAATTAAAGACTGCAAGCTATGCAAGGTACCAAAATACAAAACGTTATGTCATGTGTACAGATTCTTGTCTTTTAAAATTTTAACCTTGGGATATGGAAAATGATACTGCAAGAGGGAAACTAAATGTTTCCGTATGACTGGCAGTTAGTGATATGTCATTTATTGCAACAAGAAAACAAAATCAAAGCAAAAAGACGCTTTAACGTTCAAGCAAACATTATTTCAAAAAAACATTACTTTCCTTGCTGTATGACTATGCCAAATTCTTTCTTACTTATTTAATCAATTTTTCTTTTTTCCACTGCTTGTAAGCTTCAATCTGTCGATTCGATGGAAAATACGTAAATGTGAGTTTATGCCAATATGAAAGGGGGGGGGGGGGGGGTGAATATTACGCTTTAAGGACGACTGCAAACCTTTCAATACTTATACAGTATACTAGACATATTATTGGCCTTTCACACTTGTATACTCAATGAACTTAACAGGTCAAGTAAGTACATACACGTTGAGGTATCGGACCTAAACATTGGCCTCTGGGACAGTTTACGCCCTTCAAGGACAATTAGGCTGACATTCTGAATGAATGAGAGAAACACGCCCCTACTACCAAACTGACAACATCTGAAGTTCTTAAGATGAATTAGCAAGCCAGTCAAAGGTAATTGGATTGCAGAAAAATATAGGTAGTATATTATAGGTCGACTGAGATAAATCTGCTGGGAACAGGCAAAGGAGAGAGAGAGAGAGATTAATTTTCTAATTCAGATATGCATTTTAGCCACAAGAATACAAATAACTAAATAAATAAGTACATATATTATTTGTCACAGTAAAGGCCATTTACCCAAACATTTAGCTAGTTTTAATGTGGTGCTTTTCTTTTATGATTATTTTCAAGTTTAAATTACATACCTTGCTAGAAAGTTTTGGACGTCTTTGCTAGTTTCTTTCAACCTCCTTTCTAAAATTGTGACATTTGTGTAGTTTTAGGGCAGATAATGATATCTTGTGTAAAGATAAATCGATAAATTATGAGGAAAAAAATAATGTACTGCAGAATATTATGCTGACATAATAATAAGTCACTCTTTCATAACATTGTGTCTTGTCTTTGGATCATATATATATATATATATATATATATATATATATATATATATATATATATATATATATATATATATATATATATATATATACCGAGAAACAGACGAATGGATAATTACAGAAATACAGGCTGATAGCAGGATAGATGGGTAAGATTGACAGAAGACAAGTACATATGCACTTTTAGAGGTGAAGAGAGATCACCAAGCAAAAAGATCATGATAGCTTGACAACTGCGGATATATGAAAAGGGGTGAAAACACTAACAACTTTTGATCTGAGAGAGAAATTATTTGTTTCAAAGATAGCGATATATCCTGAGGTAGTTATGTACTCAGGTAGTTCTCAAAATTGTATGTATATACAGTAGTATTTGATATTGACTGTCATTTGTTCTCATATCACTGATAATAGTACTTGATATTAGCTGTCACTTTCCCCATATCACTAACACTAGTACTTAATAATGCCTGTCGGTTTCCCTGTATCACTGACAATAGTGCATGATAACGCCTGTCAGTTTCCCCATATGAATGACAATAGTACTTAATAATGCCTGTTAGTTTCCCTATATCACTGACAATAGCACTTGATAATGCCTGTCAGTTTTCCTATATCACTGACAAGACAAAACTAGTCAAACAATCTGAGTACAATATTGAAAATCTGTTTATATTTTTTTTTAATGTTTCGTCACCCGTAAGATGTAAAAAGTCTACATGTATGTTGCTTGCCATCCGATTAGTCCCATTAACTTAATCCTGGAATTTATGTTGTTAATAGCTATAAGAATGATACATTCTAATATTGTTTACTTGATATAGTATCCTATGTCGATGGTATAAATCTCTTTTAACTAATTTAGGACTGTCAATATGGTTAATACAAATTTTGAAAGACTGTATTTCTGTGAACCATTTATTTTCCACGCATTTAAGCTTGTTTGGAAAAAGTACTTTGCAGCACATTTTATGGATGGCAGAGTTTAAAGAATGGATGACCTTTATTATTATGTACCTAATAAAGTACATCGGTTTTTAGTTTGCCTAGAGTTGTTTTGAAAATCAAAGAACTTTATGATATTTAAATGAATTTGCTAGCCAAGTCAACAGGTCTTGCTTCTACTCCACCTACAGACAATTCGTGTTATTCACGCATTGAAAGATTTGTATTTCATTCTTTTGAGTTTAGATGTAGATTTTTATTGAATTCATACAAATTAGATAAAATGTAATCAAAATTTCGAAAGGTGTGATTATAAGTGGAAGTGTGCACACTTTGTACCATACATTTACGTTCAGAAGGTATATAAACAAGTATTACAGAGTGCTGAAAAATATCCTTTAACAGCCAGAAGAAGCATCTTACAGTGTTACCCATTCTGTGCATTCTAAGGTTTATCCATACCTCTATCCACTCTTTTATGCTGTATTTCCTTGTAGCGAATTAATTTCAGAACAAGGGTGATAAGCTGGAAATAATAATATGCAGAGTTTCACTGCATTTTTTCCCTATTGATATCTGAACCATTTGTTTTTACCTTAAAAACTCGCTTTCTGTATCTATTTAATAAAATTGATGACACTCCACTTAGTCTTTCTGACTCTATTACCATATTTCATCCGATCTGCAGTGTATTTGTGTTGGCCAGCACAACTTAATGCCTATTTAAATGTCTTTCTTTAGTCTATCTGTCTATCCATCTGCCTTTCTTTACGACTTTATTTCCCATTCAATACAGCATAATACTTGTCTTCGTGTGTTGTTACTTTTTCTCTAGTTTCATGCGTTATCTCTGTCAGTCCGTCTATTTATGTTTTAGGGAGTCGCGGTAGTTCAGTTGTTAGAGCGTCGGATTCATTATCCAATGGTCAGCTGCCTCGATGTGTGCTTGGGAAAGGCACTCAGCTCCCATTTCCTCAGCATGATATAGCCAATAATGTGCTGCTGCGATTCTAGCTCTTATAAAATATGTAACAGAAAGAAAGTGAATCGAACAATGTAAGTAATATCAACAAGCAATTTATTTCCCTACAATACAAAGTGAAATTCCAGATATACTTACAATATTGTGAATCAAATTCCAAAATAATCCTTAGTGTCCTAATCACAAGTCCAAAAATATAGAATGTTCCGAATGAGTTCCAATAGTCTTGAATGTCCTGATATAACACAATGATACAATCCAGAATGTCTTTGAATGAGTTCACAAATCCAAAGTAATGTATTAATTCAAAAGTCAATGAGCACTTTAGTAATTCCAATGAATATATATTAAATAAATAATTCCTTCGAATTATATCTGATTTCAACGATACAGTGTAAAATCTGATCACAAATGGATTCCCACTGACTGATCTAAAACAGGAATGAATCGTTTGTTTACCCAATCCCTATTTATACACATTTTCACTTGACCTATATCAACAGGATGTTTAGCAATAAAATGGAAAAACCACCAGTCTAACTGTCAACAAGACTGGCCTTGAACTCAAATGCTAGTCAACATTCTGTTTACACGTGACCAAAATCTAAAGTACAACTTACCTTCATGGACAAGATTTAAACACACCTTATAGATTAAATATACATAACAGTGCTCAAAGTGCCGTTATAAACCAACCAACGACAACTATATTCATTTTGTATAATAACAAAGGTAAGTCACTCAAACATGTTAGGAATGAAACAGTTGGATAAAAGTATATATGTTAAATGTGTTGACGAGAAATTAATTTGGTTCGTGAAGCTTTTAATATATAAAATGTCGTCTTGCTTTCTATCGCTGAGACAACAGCATCGCATAGGTGTGTCCACAAAATATGCAACTACATTTTAATCATTGTGTCTCGAAAAGAAGGAGTTGGAACAGTTGACTATCGGTTTACAATGTAGTTTTCGTAAGAAATAATCCGTTCCATAAAATGTCGTATAAATGAGACAGTCAGAAAAACGGAATTCGAATGATGACACGAGGACGGTACGTGAATTTACCGTAACCTTCTACCTTTATCTTTCTGTCAATCTATTTGGGTGTGATTATATATATATATATATATATATATATATATATATATATATATATATATATATATATATATATATATAATACTATTTATCGGAATAAAGTTAATTTATTTATATTTTTTAAGTGGTATTATCTTTATTCATTTTTTAGAACCCACTCAATTTTAATCAGAAATAATATATATATTTTATTAAATTGTAAAATTAGTAAATATTGTAATTACTAAACTTTGCTATCTGTCAACCCCCACCCCACCCCCAGAGAAGAAATGATTAAAAGTAAGCACGCTTGACTTGAGAAATATAACCTGAGCCAAACATTTTACGTAATTAATGCAAACTTTTGCTATTCTGCTGTCGTTCAATATATTAATAGATATTTCATTTAGATATACATTCATTTATTATTAAATTATTTAGTTTTTTGCACAAGTGTCGTGGATGGAATTTTTTTTTTTTATAAAAAAAAAAAAATTGCTAGAGATAATACAGAAGTATTTTATGAAATTTAAGATTTATTTTCATAAGGCGATACAAATTATAGACAATGCAGGAATTTTTCTTAGATAAAAAGTCCATGAGATTTTCAAAAATACATTTATTTAATATATACTTAAGTGTGAAGTATGGAAATTTATTGGCGAAATAATTTTCATATTTTTTCATTCCTATATTTTCACATGTGAGAAATATATCCTTATATTTCACATGTGAAAATACAAGATTTCCCACCATGCCATGCGTCGCTTGATTGTGTGTGCCTACAGAAGTTATATCTGCAGCAATAAAAACGAACACTTTGTGAGCTAGAACAAAAAAATGGAAGTTGCAGTACCTTTCAGACATAGAAATTATTTTTTGCTGAAGAAATTTGACTCGACCCCGTTCGCGTCTCCATGACGTTATTTCCCCATGCTACCTTGACAACAGTGATAACCAGTTGTGATTGATGCATTGCTGAATCGGACTTGCTTTGTGGTCAGATAGAGTAAAATAATGTACAAAATGTCAAAAATGTAATTTACTGCAAGAGATTAGGTCATCACGATCCTAACGCTCTTTTAAGTGGCAGATATTTATATGATCAGCCAATGAAAGCGAGGTGAATTTACGAAAAAGGGGGGGGGGGGGTAAGCTTCGATTCAGGAGCATTTTGGTATATAATAAAAAGAAAATTTTCGTTTCCTGCGTAAATTCCTGATATATTTCATCTCGTGGTACAAAAACGATGTATTTTAACTCGGGGCTTCGCTCTCGTTAAAATATCACGTTTCTTGTACCACACGATGGAATATATCGGGTATTCACGCAGGAAAAGAGAATATGCTCTATTTATTTATTTATTTATTTATTCAGCATACGCTTCTTTCTCCTTATAGCTTGTAGTCCTTCAAATATGAAGGTCACTCCAGGTCATTGGGTGCGCATTCGACAACTATTAGACCTTTACATATAGTTCTCCAGTTTATGCTGTTTTGTTTTTGAAACGAAAATGAAAAAAAGAAATAATAAAAAATAAAAATAAAACTTAAGAAAAGAGAGAACACAAGGATGGAAGAAAGAAAAAAAGTCAGGAAGAAAGGAACAAAAGAAGTATAACCAAAGGGCCAATACAAAATTGAACACGTCGCTGGTTTATGTAAAATGCGGTCAATTACGTACACTCTACATATAATTTACCGCAAACATACACGGCCAGGGCTGAATGTACCACAACCGCCATGTAGTGTATCTGTGGTCTATAAAATACAACCGTGTAAAGATGCATTGGTTTATTCGCTGTGCTGTTGAAAATTTCTGGTATAGATGCTTACTCTTCACTTCGCATTGACTTAGTGATTCAAATTCAGATTCATGGTGCTAACTGGTTCAGTCGGTTTTAGTTTATGGTACCCATGTGATTCTGTCATTTCTGGTTGATTCGGTACTTAGGTAGCAACGAAATGTGCAGTATGCTTCGGGGTTTTTTGGGGTTTTTTTTCGCTCCGTGCAATTCGGTAATTTCGAGTTTGTTTCAGTAATTTGGTAACGACTCTCTAATATTTAAAACTCCAAACAACATACTATGCTGACATCCGCTCTAGTTTCCAAACAAATTATAGTATGCGCAGAACCTCAAGATGTTATGATCCAACTTTAGGTATACCAGGTTGTACTATTTTATTCTAAGTCAGAAATTGTTACTTTCTTTAGATATCAAACTCGAGACACCTTACTTAAATGTTTTGGTAACTACTCAACAGCGAGGATAAAGTTCCAAGTAATTACTTGAAAATCGTTCTATTGGTTTGTCTCTGATCAATATGTTCTCTGTTTACATGTAAGACGGACTTGACACGTTGCGTTTGTTATTGTAGGTTTTTCCGTCCTCTTTGTGACTATTAGGCAGTGCCATGTTTTAGTAACCAATGAATTAGTTTCGTTCAACGAGACTATCGGGTGACTTTGAGAAATCTACGCCGAGCGAGAGTTAGTTAAAGGCCTGTGTAAGCGATTGTTACTGATAGGTGTCACTCCTTTTTGTTTTCTTTCTCTCTTTCTTTTCTGTTCGAAAAGGGCACTAATTATAATATATTATAAACTCCGTCGGAGATCTCCGCCATATGAGGGTATGGTAAAATACTTCATTGGTGTCTGTTACCGATCAAGGCGCTTCGGTTAAACATTGTCAAACTACTCACCAGTGATGTACGTAAACAACGCCACTGCCTGCACAGAGCGTTTTATCCCGGGGTCAGCCTCGTTTTGAGTTGTCATTTGTGTCAGTTTTGCGTTGAATTTTGGCGAAGAAATGATGAAAATTTAACAACAGCAGTGCTAGAGTTGCTGGCTCAAGGCTTACAATTTCTACATTTCCCTTTACTTTTTGCGAATCCATTGAAAAATAAGGTAAAAACAAAAGTAGGCATTTCTGCAAGAAAAGTGGCAGATTTCGACTTGTGGTAGCAGTGGCGTTTCACAGAGAAGTAAGAGCGCCTTCTGGGGAGGAAACTGAAGCATTGTTGCAGTTGGAACGTCCTTGGCTTTTTCTGACGGATGTAAATAGTAGCCATTTTGAAATGCCCCCAAATCTGTGGTTGTTATTGCGTCTTATTAACCTTACTTAAGTTACAACGATTCGATGACGTTTTATCACTAATAGCAAAGAAGGCAATATTTAGAGGCTATGAAAACGGAATCGTTTTTTAATTTTATTCATTCCATAGGTACAGGAATAACATTTAAAATTAAAAGTGCAAGTATTTCATTGACTGTTGAAAAGTAGTCAAATGTTATTTTCAGCCCCTACCTTCCATTATGATGACCTATTCTTCGCGTATCTAGCCGGATATTCGTGCGCCAAAAGCTTATAAATTTGGGAAATATCACTACGATTAACTCCGAATCTCCATTATTGTCTGGGCCACCCGGCCTGCTTAGTTTCCGTTGCTATGCAATGGAAAGCCAGAATAGGGCCTGAGGAAAAAAATATTAAAAAATGAGACCAAAAAAAACGAGGCTCCCCAAATTTAGGGGAGCTAAATAGTGGTGTAAGCATTTACTAGGAGAAATTGAGAACGGAGAGTATAGTTAGATCTACCAAAGTGATTTCTTTGAAAAAGTTTCCTGAAGAAAAAAGACCCTTGTGTATGGTTGAAATAATGAATAATAAGTATGTGTCACCCAATTGTTTCTTTAGGAAAGCCCACAAAAAGGATGATGTCATGACTGAGACCTACAATTGTTACAATATTTTGACACATTGCTACAAAATAAATACATAAATAAATAAATAAATAAATAAATAAATAAATAAATAAATAAATAAATAAATAAATAAATAAATAAATAAATAAATAAAATAATACGACTTCTTCCGAAGAGAATGCTTACATATTTTACTCATATATTCACTCCCCATATTTGTTTTTGAGATACTCAATCTAGTAATATACTGGATAAGACACAATATTGCTAAAAATTTGAAATTTGACCCACTACGAACAAATTACAAGATTAAAATAATTTCCACCACCGAGAACTTTAAAATATTTATCTGGTATACTAAACAGAGCCAGAAATTTTCAAAATTAACATAAATATGGAACCTCGCCATTGGTTGGTCTCAAGATAACATAACTTTTGTAAAACTATGTTGTGAAATAAGGCAAAGAAAAACTGGTCAGTTTTTACGGATATTAGGAATATTTAAATAAGTTTATTGTTATACCTGTAAAAGCAATATTAATTGAATAATGTTACGGTTCAACTGTTATAACATTACATAGATGCTCTCTAATGCATGTGTTTCTGCATGCACTCTCTGTTATAAATGTTTCCCCACCCCCACCCCCATTCCCCCGGTCTGTAAACATTACAGTAAGTCGTTGTACGGTTGTCGTTATTGATCAGACTTTGTATAGGGCAAATATAATTGTGAAATATACATCAAAACTTATGTGTGAAATGATGCATTAAAACCCCAAATGTATACATTTCTTCGTAAACATGTCGATTTTTTTCTATTGTTTATACAAAATCTTCGTACGACAACGAAATCCAGATAAAAAATAATCGTGAAAGCAAAGCATGTCAGTTCAAACGTTTAAGGTAAACAAAAATTAAATTTATATCAGTCAGGAAGAATGTTATAAATTCAAAATAGCTGTACATTGGTCTTACGTCATGCATATTATGACGTCATAATCTTGATGCTGATACCACGTTTTAAAAGGATAATATCAATATTTATTATACACCTACCAAATTTCTACCCAAGAAAGAGAATTTTAACGTCATTTCTTACAAGCAGGAAAACGATACTATCGTTTTCCAAACCAGTATCACCATACTCTCAAACGAGGCTGAGACTACTTTATCCTCGAGGTTTTCTAGTGACAATAGCAGCGCCCCTAGCATGGAATGCCAACACTAGCAGTAAACAAAGCTCTCACAGCGACGTTAGTTAAAAAAAACCTTGCGTTATATATAAAATATCTGATAGGTCTAAATCATGTTTTTGTCACAACAACAATAAAAAAAAAAATTTTTTCCTTTATTTTGAAGTTGCAAAATATTGCCAAAATGTTCGTCTGAAACAAGCTTATATTCGGAAATCGCGTTCCAAAACATTACAGTTGTACAGTACAACCCATTTACGGAAATTCATAAATGATAACATTAGTGACTTTGACGCATAATGGATAAATTTTAAATTATAAATGAGTAATATTCTCTGCAACAAATCGGTACCATCAAGTTCCAACAATTTCTCTTATCCTGTTGTAAATAACTGTCAAAATAATGTTGTCATTTCAGTGTCAAATTCCCATCGGAGCCTCTCACAATATGCCACCAGAAACAGTTCAACCGCATTCAACCTGGCCTCTGAAAGAAACTTCCAGTTATTCAGCTGGTGAAAATTTCCGTGATGCAAAAATTTCAGAACTGCACAATAACTGTAAATAACATATATGAGTACTCGGCCCTTAAGAATTCGTGTTATTGACAATGATGGTAGTCAAACTGAGCGAGCGTTGTTTCACAAACTTCATTCATAAAACTAATATTCATGCGCATGTCAGCCTTGCAAAAAGTAATTCGGTTTATGCGTTAAGATGAAGTTCGTATTGTAGAGGTTGAAACGTTTAGCAATTTCTTGTGTCTGCATATAGTGACTTTATTAAATTATCTGAAAATTGAAAGGTATATAACAAAAATATCATTATCACAGTAATGCGATTTTGAATGCTAGATCACGTCTCGTTGTCAGCATAAAAATCCGGATCATGACTCGACGTTTCGCGTCTCGTAATGATCCGGATTTTCTAATGCTGGCAACTCAACGTGATCTAGAAATCAAGATCGCGTTACTGTGATAATAATATATATGTATCCGCGTCATGTAATTTATCCACACAGGGCGCATTTTTGCCATATTTTGCAGACTGATAAATTGCAAATTCTCTATGGCAGGACGAGACTAAGTCATTTGGAACACTTCTGGGTTTTGTGCAGTAGTCAAAATCCAAGCTCGGATGAATTGTAGGGATATGCCCAAATTTCAGTTTTAAAAAAAAATGCGGCTACTTCAAAAGCTTCCGCGGTGTTATTTGCCGACAAAATACAGCACCACAATCTTGCTGTTAAAATGAAACAACACTCTAGCATATTATAAAACTTCGCAAAACATTATTGTTCATGTAGAATATCTGCAATGATACGACGAAGGTAAAATGTAAAAAGGGAGCGATATTAACCCGCCAAACAGCTACCACAGAATGATGTGACGCCAAAAATTGCATTGCGACTTATCTGCTGAGTCATCTCATAATCGTCATTCGGATACATTCAATCGATGGCTCTCATCCCTGTAAACTGTGGTAATCAGTCTGTATTCACCTGAAGAAAATTGCGATAATCTTCATAGGACTCAGGTCACAATTATTACTTCCGGATCAATACCCACCAATGTAGTTTAATCTATTTTTAGAGTATTTTTTCCTATCCTTTTTCGGTGGTGATCCTTGGTTTAGATTTAGGCATTCTTGGTATTGTTTTGAAAGAAATTGTTTATTTTATTCTTTAGAATATGAGCATTATGGTGTGATTGTCTGTGTGTATTTTGGCGACAGTGCACAGTGAGAAATCATGTATTGATGTGGTCCCGGAAGTGAAATTTGTAACCCGTAGCACATTTTTTTATTTACAGCTGAGCCTCTAAAAAAAATAGCGGTTAACCTGTGACAAGACCTTCACTGTGAGTTCCTATTTGAAGATACTTTCGATTAATATGTGATTTATTAGGATTTGGACACACTGAAAAGTTTAGTACTGACAAACACATTTTGGGACTATATATTGAAAAATAATTGTGACCTGTGTTTTGTCAGTGTGCTACCCTTACCTCATCTTTGAAGATACTTTATATTAACATATGATTTATTAGGATTTGGACACAATGGACGGTTCAGGACTGACAAACAAATGTAGAAACTATATAGGGAAAATAATTGTGACCTGAGTCTATGTGTTACGATATAATTTTCAAGAAATTTTTATAATTCAAATTTTTTTAATTTTGTAATCGTTGAATTTTCAAAGAACTTTTATAAAGACTAATGTTTGTTTTAGAATTAAAATTTTTATAATTCTTAATAAAACAGAATTTGGAGTGCTTGAATCCTATAATTATACAGGCAAAATTCCGCTTACGCTAGCTAATGCAAAGATTATACAGGCAAAATTTTGCTGATGCTATCGAATTCCTTCACGTATACTTCGATCAATAAGATTACTAGCCAGGTCAGCAACTCGTATGTGGATGGCGTGAGCTTTAACCAACCTGCGACCATTTTTGGAAAAGGGAATGCGCTATGTAAAAATCTCGTAAAATCTCGCAGCTCTAGACTTCGATGGTTAGCCTATCTCGCCCTAACCCATAGCTTTTTATAGAACGGGCTGCGCATTCCTTGACCAAGAACTGTATATAAGCGGTCGCGCACCTCGAAAGAATAGTTGCTACGCCTCTCCTTCTTAGAGTTCTGACTTCCTTTGCAGGTAAGACAAAATTGTTTTATTATATTCTAAAAGACTTTTTTGTAGGACTTTAAAACCTTTAGGTGCTGGAAAGTATTTCTCACGTATGTGTTTTTTATTCTTTAATATTAATTGTAAATTATATTGTTTATGGAGTGTGTAGATTTTATTAGGAATTTATATGCATTGTAATTGTGTAGATTTTTTATTAGGAATTTGTGTGTATTGAAATTGTAGTATTATATTGTAAAACGATTTGCTGCCAACTTCATGCTTTTGATAATTAATTTAGAAGTAAAATACTTTTGGGTTACAAAAACATGATATTTCGGTATTTAAGGTCTAAACATTTATTTATTTGTCTTCACGATAAAATGATTTTGGTCTTAGTTCGAAATATTTATTTTTACTATATTTCAAGCTATTTTGACTATCTTTGGCTTATTCAATATTTAGTTATTTACATCATAATAAAAAGTACAGAAATTAGATAATCGTATGAAGTCGGCAAGCTATCAATATATTAATTATACGTGTATTTCTGTATATAGAAAATATATTTTCATATGTATCTCTTATCTGGGACTGTTGTCTATTTAATAAAAGTTGCTACGCCTCTACATCTTAGAGTTCTGACTTCCTTTGCAGTTCGAACCCGGTACCCCTCTCGCACCCCAGCGATGTAACCAGCAACATCGCAAGGAGTGACACCTCCGCAAAGGGAGGTTAGAAAGAAGTCTTTGCTGGACGAACATTCATTTACCACCAGTAGCAATGACAAAATCCTCATAATAAATGTTGACCGATAGAAAAACTTTTATCATAAGTGGTGAAGATAAGTGGCCAGACATCAAAATGCTATCATAATAAAGGGGCACATCAACTTTCTTTCATAATATATGTATCAAAATGGAAAAAATGGCGGCAACCTATCTACGGTGGAAAGTAGTTCGGGTAATCACATCCGAGATGTTATTCTGTTTGCAGAAAAAACAGAGTCTTTTCTAATGGAGACTAAGTCTCTTTCAATCAGAACACACTAGGAACCTTCCGCCAATAATTGGAGAAACACCTCGTAATACTACAGTAGCTGCCATTGCATATACATTATAGCTGAAGCGAAGACTAAAATTTTGCTGTTCGAATATTCGTTGAATGTATTCGAATAGGATTCGAATATTTGTCGATATTAATAAAGGTACCAAATCCATCCTCTTTTCTTTGCATACTTGACATTTATTGACACCCGCACCCCACTCCCAGCCAAGCCGCTGGGAACTGATTTTTCACAATCAAAATCACACAGACATGTGGCCAATTTAATTAATTAAATTTGGACACGTTGATTGCAGGTCTCCTGAATTTGTCATACCAGTATATGACTGACATGTCCGACGGGACTGAAAATGGCGGCTCAGAGACTCTTTATTGTGTCATCTGTTAATTTTGACGTAAGTTGCTTGCTACCTTGTAACATCGTCAGTCCTGTCTTGCATCACTGCAAGTAAAGAATTCCTGACATTTTCCTCCAACGTATTTGACAAATTCTTCTCATTCGGCACACACATCCAATCTAAACTGAGTGTGATTCAGTTATCAAAGTGTACGGTTTTCTCCAGGTGTCATTTTACTATCTAATTTACAGCGCTGAGGTGTTTCTTTTATCCTACCCAAGGGAGGTAACCCATTGCGAGGAGTATATAATTATGCAACTTTACATTAAGTCTGATTATGCAAGAAATGCGGTTCAAAAGAATGCAATCAAAGTTTAATGATATGAAAATATCTTCAGAAGCGACATTTCATTTAATGAAGATGTAGAGAAAAACGCCATTACTTTTCGAGTTATAAACCTATTTGTCAAAACCTCTTTGAATCAAAATAATCTCTGAACTGGCTGTGAAGTGTCGGATTCTCAGCGGCAGTAAGTTAATTGTTAAATGTGCGAAACTTACTGTTATCTCTGAAAGTGGAAACCTTGACCCCTCAACTGCAGTTAAGAAACTGGGCCATATTTCAAAGCTACTTGTCCCTTTTTAACCACAAGCAAACGCAATCCTCTTCAGCTTGTATAAACGTAACTTCGAGGTCTTCTTGTGTTGATTTTAGGTGGTGTTCAAAGATCCAGTTACTCTTCTCTGTTTGTTTAAAGTACTTACATTCTGGAGTGGGTCATCTATTTAGGGATTCAAGTAGTGCCATTTGGCAATAATTAGGTGCCTGAGTACACGAATATGAGATCGGTTTCTATCTAGTTTTCTTCTTGCTGACAGCACGTCCAAGAGAGAGAGAGAAAGGGAAAGAAGCTGTTTCTTACAGAGGGAAGTTCTTCTATTTCTATGTGGATTAATTTTCAAATTTCTTATATTTTTCTCCAAACCTATGCTATAATCCCTCACATCTGCCATATTTCGATCATAATTCTTTAATTATACAACTTCCTAAAAGATTCCCAATTTACTTTGTCCGGACTGAGTTAGTGTGATTTGAACGAGGACACAGAAGGGCGAGCCGCAGGCTTTCGTCATTATCAAAAGAGCATGGATGGAATAAAGGCTTAAGACCACAGTACTGAGCTTGTTTGTCCAAACATAAGAAATGTTTTGAAAAAGACAATCACAACAAACGGGGTCTTTCCAATAGCGGAAAACCTTGCATGTTGTAACAGTGCATCAATATGTTCAAATTTAGTAGATTCGCTGAAAGTCCGACCATTCCTACACGCGACCATCATAACAACTCCGGTCTATCCCACAATAAATTTAATGAACATGACGTCTCTTTTAAGGGCGTACTAATGTTTGAGTCATTCGATCTACAATAGTTCCAAAGCAGCCATAGCTGTAATATATTCGAGTTGTGTTTCCGTCGGCCGAAAATCATGTTGCAATTGTAAAAGAGATACAATTTACCATGTACTAGTGTGATGTCGCAGATCTTGATTTAGGTTAAAATGCTCATTTTTATTGATTTTTCAAGCAGTAATTAAAAACCTATCAGGTTAGAAGAACTTAATGGTCTGAATATTGAATTTTATTTCATAAATATGACATCAAATATCATTGTTCTCTTCATATGTCGATGACGTAGAGACCTTTGTAATCTTATGATATTTTTGACATCAGACCAATGGTTGAACTATTGTCTATCCCTAAAGGGGAATGAAGATTTAATGCGTTCATCCAATTCTTATTCTTCCGTCTGATACCTTTACACCATTTATATCCTTATACATTTATACTGGCTTTTCTAATATGGTGGAAATAAAATGTTTTCAGCATTCAGTTTGATGAATCTTAAAACGATGCTTGCTACCCAAATGAATAAGGAGCTTTTGTGAAAACGGCTTGCATAATTAGGGGGAAAATACTTCATTTTATAGCGTCATGTTATGAATGATGTCACAAAGAAATAAATGTTCACAAACATTCAACAAGATAGATGTAACTGAATTACAAAAGCAATTATGATTTAACAGCGCGATTTATTTCATACCCTTGATATATTACATGTACCAATGATATAGAAGCAGTCTATTGAACGCAGTCTTGGACGAATTTTTAACGTGATTTAGCGAGAATAGAAAGTGCTTCAAAAATTCTATACCATGGTTTCATTCACCATGACAGCAAAAAAGAACACCAAGCTATAGTGTTTTATTGTTTCCAGATCACCACACTTTTTTTGTCCCAGGCCGGAGGCAAAAGGTCAAATACCAGTAACTGCCACAATATAATATCAAGTTTTGTATATATAACTGACACAGAAGGACACATGATTTTTTAGAGAAGTTTATGCATTTGATCTTTGGGATGCGACCCAGGCAGTGGGCTCAAGCGGGAAGGGGGTGAGACATTTATTTGGTTCATGATGATGTTAGCTTAAATGTCAATATATGATAAGGAGAATACAACATGCCCAAGAATCTAAGATCTGAAAAGATGAATTCAGATATGAAATACCCAATACCCATCTCTCTCTCTCTCTCTCTCTCTCTCTCTCTCTCTCTCTCTCTCTCTCTCTATATATATATATATATATATATATATATATATATCTATATATATATGTGTGTGTATATATATATATATATATATATATATATATATATATATATATATAAATATATATATATATATAATTGAATTGAATTGTTCAACAGTTTAGTGGTGCGTGCTGCGTGCGTTATTGCACCTGGCCAACAGGAAAGAAATAAATCAACCAGCATGTGTATCCTTGAAAATAAATGATATAATAATAATAATAATAATAATAATAATAATAATAATAATAATAATAATAATAATAATAATAATAATGTCTTTATGTTAGAGTATAACATATTTAGCAGAAAAACTAATCTCCCAAAGGTCTCTCATAAAATGTATACAAACTACATATGTATATATATATATATATATACATCAATTAAAACTCGTAATCCTACTTGAAACATTGACAATTTTGACATGTAAAATAGTAGGGGATGATATCATTAATTTAAACTAATAAAAGAAGAGGAAAATATGTTTATACACTAAAATTGGAATATAAGTCTGGATATCATTAGCGGTGAGCCAAGAGGTAGTAATTTATACAAAGACTTGAATTTACAGCAAGAAGTTGAATTTCTCATTTCAGTAGGATTGGTATTCCATAACTTTAGACCCGATGGAGTTAGAGATTTATCGATATAGGATGAGCTAGATACTGGACAAAAAATATACTGTTTGGATAAAGAAAGAAGGTCACAGTCATATATTAGCGTCTTGGTGAGATAAGATAGATAATCAGGTACAAGGCCATTGGCCGTTTTGTACATCATGCAACCTTTTTTAAATGCAACATGTTCAATAAATGGCAACCAATGTAATATCGAAAACATTTCACACGATGATGTGAACATTATTAAAGTATATTGGTTGTTAACTGTAATTATAAGCATATGAATGGACTTCATTACCTGGAAGAGATTTGATTTCGATAGATAGTGGACCACGGTTGTACAGAACATACCTGCTAATGTAAATAATTCACAAATCACCTGCACTATGTATGTAAATGCTTAACCCAATTATTCTGAAGGTTGCATGTGCTTCTTATAGGTCCAGTTCATTTCTTTCCGAGTGCCCCAGGAGCTAATACGTATGTATCAACAGTTACATGATTCTAAAATGGGGACAAAAGTAGATTACTTTTTCGGTCCGAACTAGTAAATTTTTTAATCTTTTCAATACCAGATCTTTGCTATGACCAGGATTAGAATCGTCTAGCCTTATATATACTCGCTTATAAGTCGCTTTCAATGCAAACAACATTGACCCTAATATGCGCCGGCAGATCAGGGTCTATGTTATTTGTCTACTGATTAATCCTAACAAACTGCTTAGACCCAGATCTGCTGGCACATTATGCAATGGCAGATTTCGGTCTATGTAGAGTACGTAAGGTAATTTACAGAAAGTTCATAACTTTATCGCACCCATGTAAGGCTAACATGCTTTTTTTTATTAAACTTTCTATGTCAAAGTTCATTAAAAATACGTAAACAGTTCCTTTAATGTTACAGCAGTAAAATAAAATAGGGATTTAAGAAATCTGGATGTTTCTTTTTTATGAGCGGTATAAGGCTTAGTCAAAGATTTTCTCACCATATGTACATACATAAATATCAACATGGCTATATTTCTAAAGCATTCGTTACTCAATATAACCGGCAAGAATGGATTTCAGAAAATGTCATCATCATCATTATCTTAGATATTATTATCGTCAGCAACAACAACAATAGTAACAACTGCGGCAACAAAAACAAGAAGAACAACAACAAGCTGTCCCTAACTTCAAGTTTTTATATCACACACATATAATGTGAAGAAAGTACACAAGAGGGGAGATGCATTTCACAGAATACTTTTGATTCATTTTCTGTGTACTTTGACATAGTTTATCGCATTAAATCATTAAATATATCATTTATCTGGCTCATGCCAACTTCGCAACTTTACAAACCTTCACAGTCTGACAGTTGAACGTACTGATCAATTAACACTAAGTATCAGTGTTCTCAACAGCAGGGTGTGTGCCCCCAGTATTGTAAAGGCTTTGTAATAGCCTTAAACAATGACAAAATATTCAAACCGGCATTTCATTCAGCCCAGTTCTAGATAATTGGCATATTCGATTGAAGATTCAACTGGTTGAACCCAACATCTACCCGTGGGGTATTCTAGTTATACAACAATTTCTTTGCCTTTGCATGTCTACAGAGACAAACATAATGGAAACGTGTGCTTAACTAACTGAATACAATGGGACGCTACTCAAATTATCATCATAAATATTCAAATAACATTCAAATAATAGCTTCAGTCGTACCCCCAGCCGCATAAAATTGCCGATATAAATTGCTCTTGTTGCGTTTTGGAAATATCGGGAACAATACAGTTCGGGATCAGGGATAGGGTTTCACCTCTGAGAGCTTAAAAATGATGATACAGAATATATCCCCCGGGAAGAACGTCTTTTCTACCGTTTTCTATCCAACATACCAAAGTAATGAGCGTATGTCAGCTCTGAAATATGTACTGATGTTTAATATTTTTTCCAGATTTTGCTGTAATTTGATTCTCTCTAACAAGTAAACTTCTGTTAACATCCGATTTATTTTTCAAAAATTAAGGTCTGCAAAATAAATTAGTTGCAGCTGTGGGGGTAACATACGTAATATTGCTGCTGATTGTGTTAAACCCATAATGTCACAACAAATGTCGTAGAAACCTGTCGTATGAAACTATTTATGACTTTTTCATCAAAGTTGTGAAACATGTAATTCGCGAGGACCAAGCCAAGGGTAGCACGATGAGGAAGGGTGGGGGCGGGTAGGGGGTAGGAAGGATGGGGTCTGGGGGTGCCGGCAAGGAAGGATTGCTTGCCTGTCTTATAATGCAGTGACTAAATATCCGGGATACTGAACTCACACAACACTCTTTTATCTCTCTGTAAGATCAACATAGCGCGAGTCTACTGTGTATTGTGGAATTTCTAGACTGGTTCTCTGTTTCAATGGGCTTTGCTCATTAGCAACGTTTCTGAATCAAGGAATCAAAATTCAATTTCATGGGCCATCTAGAAGAGTGGTGTGTTGGTGAGTTCATTTGGCACAGGTAATTGTGTTTATAGAGGGCTTCAGGTTGTTATAGAAATAGTGTGCGGTGTATCATAATTAAGGTATCGTCGTATGTCGCTCAAACCCAAACACGTGCCGATGCCTATGGACCTGCGACCAATACTATCACGTGATTTATAAGCACACTGGCAGCTTGTCGGTATTTAAGGCATAATGTCCGTCACCTATTATATATATATATATATATATATATATATATATATATATATATATATATATATATATATATATATATATATATATATCATATACAAATTCAAATCGTCATAGATGAAACATTGTTTCAACCATTTTTCATAAAATTTTCTGTATGCACTAAAAACCTAACACTAATTCACACTGGGTAAGTGTCAACATAAAATACTTTGATTTTACATGATGTAATATGCTAATGAGTAGGGCGTGGTTATATCAGCTCTGGCGATAGGTCAGTTAACTAGGAGAAATAGTTTTTGCCCTGTGTACAAGTCATTCGCGGATAAAGTTCTTTCCTTCGTAATGCCTTTGAAATTATTGGTTTTAAAAGAAAACCATTTATTTAGAGAGCAGAGTAGAGTTCTCTGATGTATTTAAGATACAACTTGTGACTGACCTTTGCTTACCTGTCACGCAAACTTCATGAAAAGAAATCCCCAGGACTCAGAGTACGATAAACATTAAAAGGCTCGCCAAGGCAAAGATCATAAATAGAAAATCAATTGAGTAGTTAAATGGAGACATGGGCGTAAAATTATAGGCTTGCTAAAGGTGTTGACTCTTGTTTGAATTAAACAGGACATATGGTCCAACTTTACTATTTCTAATAGACTGATGATTTATCACTAATTAAAGGCACATTCATGTAAGAAAATCAGCCTATGTGTGTGTGTGTGTGTGAGAGAGAGAGAGAGAGAGAGAGAGATATAAGTTCACCCGAGGGTCTATTTGCTTATTGATAAGAATAATAGTTCTATCTTATTTAATCAACAGTTTACACATACTTGTATCTTCTACTGACTGTAAAACTAAAACCATACTGATGCAAAACAAACAACAAAAAATTTAAATAAATGAGTATTATTTGATGCAGACATATACATGTACCATACAGTTAACACTTGAGTTTGAAGCTGATTATTTAAAAGTATATGTAGACATACAAGGTTCGTTACATCGAACAGAAAATGCTTATAAATAGTAGCTCATAAAAAGTCGCATCCTTCGCTGTACATTTGCTACTTTAAATCTCTGAACACGAACAATTCCTTTCCTTGTTTTCAATTAAAGGAAATACAGGTTTGGTTACACAATGCATATGCTTTAATGTCATTTTAAACAAAACGAATAATGTTTATTAGGGCAAATGTTACATGCGCATTATTGTTTACTTTGTACTGAATGACATCCTACACATTTTTTTTTAGCATTAGTATTAGCGTTTAACGGCACGTCAGCCGAATAATGGCCATACGGTGCCGATTAAAAGCCAATTTCGAAAAATATAAAAATAAAGAATAGCACAAAAAGCTTCCATAATTGAAATTTTAACTAGGTTTAAGATTGAAATTTTAAATTGGTTTAAGAGTTCACAACCCGGTTCTTCTCGCCCATGCAACCATTACTATAGGACGTTTTCACTCCCCAAATAAAACAAAAGTCGAATGATACTTTATTTAGCAAATGTGTTGGCACGGCAGACAAGAACCAGGCTGTGTACTTCATGAAACTAGATAGAGCTTCACAAATTAATTTGCCATTTCATCCTATACAGGTGTCACGTTGGCCATGATTAATACGTGCTGGTTTTCATAGAATTATAAATAATACGGATGTAACTCTGTGCCAAAACAACAACAACAACAACGAAATTAATTCAGTAAAACCCGGAAACTGCAAATTATACAGGGGAATATGTTAGAATTTCCACTTCATGTGAATCTTTGCACTTTCCTAATAGACACAAACGAGTTTTATATTTTCTCTATGAAAGTAATATGTTTTATTGTAGCATTTTGGTGTGTAATTTATTTTCTTAAATTGACTGTTCCAATTAGAGTCGCAGGTTTTCTTTTACGAGTGAATCTATTTAAATTTTTAGATAAAAGAACGAAATTCCCAAGGTTAAGTTGATATGTTTTCATTGTTCATATGGTACCTTTCCAAAAAGGAACGAAAGAAGGAACAAAAGGAGAAAGAATGAGTGAAAAAGACAGCCCTTGTCTTAATATACTAATAAAGAATTTGTTTTGCATCTAGTTTACATTATCTATGAAATTGGTCCCAAAACTTTCCATAAGTTTTATGCAGATAAAACATACAAACTGAAAACGGTATTAAAAAAAATACTTTTTTGTGTTGTTTTTTTTCTTCCTAAGATTAGTCAAATCTGATGGGTGAATGGAAATATATTACATCCCAATCTATATTTAATTAGCATGAAATCAAAAATTCAAGAAGCTTTCTTTGTATTATTTTTGCAAGAAACTGACGGACCGACCAAGAGTTCAAATCACCATTACAATACGTCTATTGGGGCTTGGGGGCGGGGAAAATAGCTGTGTATTGTTTTTTATTTATTTTTTGCACTAAATATATTTATCTTCAACTTTTGTGAAAAGCCAATGATAAGGCATACATTTACGTCTATTGATAGGATTTTATATTCTATGCAAAGGCCTAGGGGCGAGGATAAGTTCCATGTGACGATTTGCACTAATACGCCCTGCCCCCACCAAAGCCACCCCCCCCCCAACACCCCCACCCCTACCCCACTAGTAAATATCGGCTGATCTCTTTGTTGAACCACAATTTTTTCTGGATAAAAACGCTAATGGTATTAGGGTCGTGTAATTTCAAGCCGGATACTGAAGATGAATAGCTTGTTTTAAAGGAAACAACAACAACAAACAAACAAAGCAAACCCAAATCAGCTGAATTGAAAACCGGCATGGTCTAACATACCTCAGTACTTTTTTAAAACACAATACAGCATAATGTCTGTATGTTCGTTTGTTATCCTGAGAAACATTTGAAAATTAACGTCTATAATTGGTAAAATAGTCATACGTATAAGAATCACCAGATTAATACATCGTTCCACCCACGTGAAATTGTCGGTTTCAACGTTTGGTTCCAATTAATCATATTTCGTGACCCAGGTTGAAGAAATGAAGCCCGTTACGTATTTATCGGGCTGGTTCTAAAAAAAAAATTCCGCCATGTTACCGAGTGGCTGGAAAAAATAAAAAGAGAGGATCTAAATGGCTTTGATAGCTGGCTTTCATAATCGAAGTCACTAGTAGTACACAAATGGTAATTCCTGGATCAGTCAACCAGTTTATACTAGATTAAACCAGACGGTCATTTTTTTCAATTTTAAACCTCTTTTCCCTATACGAGAACATTTCTGAACCACTCATATTTTTTTTAAAACAAAAATATTCTAAGTCCATGGAACATCAAAAACTTTCGTGTTGTCTTTGACACTGACATGCAGAACTACTCATATTTAAAAAAAATACTCACAGGTCCATTGTTGCCGTCTTACACGTGGATATGTGGAACACCAATAATTTTTTATTTTTTTAAAACACAAAATAAATAATTGCTAGAACCTACATTGTATTGAACTCAGCAGCTTCAGAGAGGTGATAGAGATATTTAAAGAGTTTGACATGACAGCAACAATATCGGTATCAAGAGATAATGCAAACTTGTTTACAAGTTTAGTTGTATAAAAGTATCTTCAAAGCTAGTTGTGTTACAAAATAATATACTAGAGAAGAAAAATATTTATTTTCTTTTTTTATTCCAAACATAAAAAGATATAATACAACGCTTTAGAAAAGATGCTGATTAATATATTATATTTAATGACCATAACATCCAGATAATTAGCATATAACCTGATAGCAAAATAGTGACAACAGTAATGTATGAGGAATAAATAAGATACGTATTTGATGTGGATATAAATACGAAAATTTTTATTTAACTAAATTTACAGTACAACTTTAAGAACTCGAAGAAATTTACAAGTCCAATCAACAACGATTAAACAAAAACAGATATAGAACTGATGGAGACAAAGGTTAGATTTAAAACAAGAAATGATGGCTCTTTATATGAAGAAACTGTTTTAGAATCAACCATAGGAAGGGCGAAATGTAACATTTATCTGAAATCGCTGATACGTTTGAAGGATAGAAGAAGCATTGCATATTACTGAAAATACAAGTACTTGTTGTAAATGGGTGGTCTGTATGCTTGTTAATAACACTTAAAGACAATTTATGATGGGTAAAGTGTTCTTTTGATGTTTATATGTCATTTTAAATGATCTACCAAAAGCACACCTCTCCATCTAAGACGACTTACTACGGTCCTGAAACTCCAGTTGTTTACACAAATATCACTCAGTTGTGGAAAGAAATTAAACTGGATAAAAATAAAAGAAAATACAGCGGACCGAAAGAACGGTTAACAAAACAATATACCTACACATTACACATGCATGCTAGAAAAAGAGTCCACGCAAAAGAGTTAATGTTAGTCACGTAGATGAGCAGTGGCAGGCAGACATTGTTGACATGCAAGCATATAAAATATAAATAGAAATCTTTAAAGAGAGAAAACCTGAAAATATACAGTTCGATGATGGAAAAGATTTTTACAACGGAAAAGTTAAAAATTTGCTGGAAATGGAAAACATCGAATACTTTTCAACTTCTCAGATAAAAAGGTATTTGCAGTAGAAAGGTTTACAAGAACCCTAAAGAAAAAAAATTGTGAAAGAATTTCATTCAAACTGAAAACAGACAATGCATTGACGTTTTCCAAACGTAACAGATGAAAACTATGGATTAATCAATTCGGTTACCTGACAACAGATACATTTGTAACTCCTACATTTAAAATTGGTAAAAGAGTCAGAATTTTGAAATATGGAACAATTTTGGAAAGGGTTACCATCTCAAATTTTACCTAGGAAATGTTTACAATAAGGCGCGTAATTTTAGGGGATCCATCGTTCATAAGCTGGAAGACTTGCAGGAGATGACACAAAGGGCATGTTTTACGAACAAGTGTTATCTCTATGCGATCAATAAGATGACAAATACAAAGTTGAAAAATGTTGAAGACCAACAGAATGAACGGTAAAAAGTACGCACTCGTACAACGGAAAGTATATAGTAAATAATTTAACAGTTGGGTATCTGCTAAAAATAATATGGCATTAATACAGACGACGGAGGAAGCTCAATACATAGATAGAGGTATTAGAGAGCACGAAAACTTTAGTTTTTGAAAGATAATCAGTTTCTAGAATGCGATAGATGTAAAGAACACAACGGTATGTGAAAGTTTGATGATCACGAAACCAGAAGTAAAAAAGAAAGCAAATCCAGAAACAGTAACAGTAAATAACAGCATGATACACATGAAAAATGTAATAAGGCAAGTATAATGTAGACAATATCCTAGCAGGATAATAAAATACATTACTGAAGAAATGAAAAGAAAAAACATTCAAAATATGAGTTGATTGCAACTGCATGTCGAGAAAGCTATATATAAAATAAATTAATTATTAAAAAAAATGAATACGCTGTAAACGACTACATACAAATTTTCCTATGATATTTTGGACAAAATAAAGGAAGGTGAAATGTCGCTTCTTTCAAATTTCATTCAAAGAAGGTATCGCAGTCATGATAATTATACTATTAACTACATATATTTTTTTTCCGGACAAAGATTTGTACCATGTACAGTTTTAGTACATTGTAAAACTCTATTTTTAAAAGAATTATAACAAAATTAATCAAAATCGTTTAATATGGAAAGAATTTTTGTACCACTTAGATGAATTAGAACCCTGTTATCTATTAGAGTTTGTAGATGTACAGAGTTTGAAGATGCAATTTGTCCAAAACTTGTATCTGAGATCTGGCAGTAATTGAAATTAAACTACAAAAATAAGCGGTACAGTCAGTTGTCAAATGTTACAAACGCAGCAAAGAAAAACTGATCGAGGAAATGCAAAACCCAAATACAAAATACCAGAGATGTAAATATCAACGAGATTAAATGGTAGGGGAAAAGAACAATTGAGAGAGAGACAGACAGAGAGAAACAGAGACAGAGACAGAGAGAAAAAAGAATCCCATGTGAATGTGGAAAAGACTAAATAGAGCCTCAACGTATTTGCACAAGAAATTTCATATACGAAGCAAAGGTGAACACTGTTCAACACTTTTATCTTAGATAGCTGGATTTTCAGATTTAAAGAACTAAAAATTTCAGTGCATTACCCTTGTCCAGCTACTATATTTAGTACATCAGTTGACCATGGTGTGCTAAAATATTTATTGTAATAAAAAATGTATATACTGAAACTCAATTTTTCCCATATATATTATTAAACATTTTTGATGAATATTCTCAAAAATTTGAAAACGATGATTCTCTGAAAAGACACAGAACACGATGTGACATGAGATTTTTGTCAAAATCAATTAAATTAGGCACAATAGATGACAACATCAGATTGTGGTATATCCTATTGGCATTTAACAAATACAGATGTTCTAGAATTAGTCAAATCAGTATATACATTTCATATTTATTACTGCATTATGAAATAACCTAAATTACTTAGTGAGTGTTTAACACCTTTAGCAGATGATGATGCATTCAGATCAAATAACAACACTTAAACAATTAAGTTTTGTCTGCGTCAATTCTCAAAATCTTCGACATCATGACTTGGAGATACCTATGAGGTAAGAATGGAACAAAACAAATTGTAAATGATAAAATGTATTTACAGGGTTTGAAACAACCTGATTTTAGTATTAACGACAAAAGTTTTCATTATCGTGTGAGAACGACAGATTTAAATGAGTTTTAATGAAGATTCTTTACTGACGAAGATAAAGATGTTGGGGCTGGAGTGTGGTCGACGTGAATAAAGTTGTCATTTGATTATAGAGGTGAGGAAATATGATGGACTTACTTTTTTTCTGCAAGATATAGCAACAGATCACAACGTATTGCAAGGTAAAAGCAAATTATAAGCTCTGATGTAATCCGCATATTACGCACACATGTTCAAAACAGAACCTATATTGCGCAGTCTGTTTCGATAGTATCAGGTATTATTATAAAGTTAATGGAGCTAGCAATTTGAGAGAGCAAAGTTACGAAAAAGATGAAAACATTGTGGTAAAATTTCAACAAGACATAAGAGATTTAAAAGTGAAATTGGACAATGCTGTCATTGGTGACAGTGTATTAATTTTACCGAATGACATGGTTGTGAAAATGGGTAGTAAATCCAATGACTACTTTAAACTAGAATTAAACCCTACGACAAAGGATAGATCTTTTCAAAATTTGTAAATTGTATTGTCATCTGTAAAGAGTTTAACTTGAGATTTTCCATTTGTTAATCGAATACACTGTTGTTCATCAATTTGAAGAGTACTTCTCTAAGACGTTAGAATTTTTTTTATCAGACTTTAAGCCAGCTCAATATAGGATTTTATCCAAGGCTTTTGTTCAAACAAGATAATTCTATATAGCTTTTTCTGTTGTTTTAAACTCAAATGTATGAAAAGGTTCAGATTTATGTAGTGAACTATACATTTCTCTTTAGTTTTTAATGTACTGTTGGATTTGTACTTCTGTAACCCTTTTTTGTAACTCTGATAAATCATTTTCATCTGGAATATATTTCTTTGGAGCTATTTGGTAGCCCTTAAAATAGTAATATAAATCCGTCGGTATTTCCATATTCGCTAATAAAATGCAGCCGGTATCGTAGTCATTTGATATTTGAAACAGATGTTCTTCTACTCATCTAATCTGTTTATCAGTTGCCCATTAATTTTTTACTGGCATGTATTGGTTCATGGCTCATGCTCAAAGATTGTTGGCTTTTAGATACATATAATGAATGACCTTGACCTTATACCTCACTTAGTCACTATAATTGTTTTATTTACCATAATTGTCTGAGTAGTATTTGCAATTTGCTTCGGCATATCTAATTGGTATCATGCTCATTCCACTTCTTATATCACTCTCAATCATCAGGACCATGTGATAGTCGATCAAAAGTTCATGTTCTACGCCCGTTATCTTTAAACTTGCATCAGAACCTAAACTGTGTGTACTGTAAATAATATGTTGGGTCACCTTTGTAGTTTTGATTCAAAAATTCTAAACTCGTCAAAAATATCGCAATACAAATAATGCATCCTCGATAACATAATAGTCATGTAGATCACCGCGTGTGTTCAGATGAAATGTACCTCTGTAAATTATCGGTTTATATTTCTTATGGTTTGATTTAAGGTACAAAGCAAAACCCTCATGAAATGTGTGGCTGTTTTGATTTTCCAGGAACGAACCGTAGAGTCTGTGACCATCTTCAATATTGTACCGAACACTTCGTATCCTCCTTCGGTGGTTTCCTACAGGGACACCTCACCTCCGGTGACAAGGTTCCAAGTCTGTATGCCGCAGATGTGATATCTTCATTGTCAGATGAGAGGTCTCCCAAAGAAAGATAGGCATACGTTGAAGACAAGGAGCAAGGCACACCACCAGGACACGCTGGTGCTATGATAAATTAGAAATCACAATAAATAATATACGGGACTTTTAACTGATGCAGATAGTTTTAAATTTTACAACTGAGATTTATTCAGGCATTATAAAAAATTTCTGGTGCATTAAAAAAGAGTGTTTTTATTTTTTAAAATCCTTCATTCCAACCTAACGAAAAATGTTTTATTCCAATGTACTGATAAATCTTTTATTACAACGTTTTTTCCATCTTTATAGTCGTTAGGACTACCACACTGAAATATAATTAACATATCAACATGTCTTTGCATGTCTATGTCAGATATTCGAGCAGGATATATGTTGTTGTTTTTGTTGTTGTTGTTTTTTTTTCTTTTTTTTCTTTGAGTTGCACTCCGCGACTTGGACGTCCATACCGTTGTCTTCCACTTCCAATTTTGTACATATTTGTATTGTAAAGGTATAGCTACATGAACAGAGGCTCCAGAGTATAAAATAAACACCTACTATTTTTTCACGTTTATGCAAGCCTTTTGTTCTTAACCCATTCAGGAAATTATATGTATGATCGTCATCTGAGTGCTTGCTACCTATATAAATGCAATATTTAATATTCAATCCTGTCAAACGTCCATTTTATACTTTTGCATATTTCCTGTCCAGATTTGGTATGCAAAGTGTCGAATAAACGTTGAGTGACATTATCCGTTTCTTTAATATATTTAGAGGCTTTGTTCTGCGGTAACAATGTATATACTGAACTTGTTCTCACTCCTGGGCAGGTGTCTTTATAAGTCTGATAATTAAGTCTAACCAAGTTTATACAGAGTCCAAGTGTCCAATTATTGTTCTGATTATCAACAAATATGGTTCAGTCTCATTACAATATTTACAAAAGTCTTGATTATTACCACCGTAAAAAATCTATTCTCATTACATTTCTATTAAATAAATCCAAGTCTTTTGATTATGATTTATTTTAAATGTTGTTTGTTCATTCCTCTCAATTCTTTCTGGTTGTGCCACGTATCAAAGGTGACTCTGTTTTGGTATCGTTCATTAAATTATATAAATCTTCGTTTGTATTTATTTAAGTAAGAAACGTTTCAATGTATACGTCACTATTTTTATTAATATAAGTAAGAAAAAGTTTCAAAAAATATTTCACTATTTTGTATGTGTATTTAAATATTTAACCATTTACATTTATCATGAAATTTAGCAAAACCCCATCTATAGTTTTGGGTGCACCTTGCCACCCGCAGGGACAGAATTCGTTGTTGCTTCTGACGGTGAATTGGGAGGGTTGTTGCCGCAGGTCTTTTACGTCAAATCAGCTGAGATGTCGCTGAATCAATTCAATTACACGCTTGAATTTAACCCTCATTGGAACCTTTAGTTGTTTCGAGTGACAAGGAGCTCCGCAAGTATTTTAACCTGTAAGCATAATGAAACCTCTTCAAAGATTTAAGAAGCACCATAGTTTCACATGCCCTGTAACCTGAAGTAATGTGAACTCATATCCTTGCTACTGATTTGATATCATACTCCCCTTAATTCAGACCAGTTAACCCAATCCACTGTCATAGTTGAACGAATGAATGGATTGGAGAGTGCTCAGTTATTAAAGATGCTGATTTTCTTATATACTGTTCTTTGCACTGTAATTTTTCTAAATCGTATGTGGTTCGTTTAAATATGTGTCTATTGTTGAAATATTTTTGTAAGCATGCAATGCTTTTTTTTTAATTTTTAAATTTCCCCATTCGTTGTTTCGATGCTTTTTAAAAGCATGACAACCATAAATTACTATCGCCTGTGCTAAAATCAATAATATGTATATTACTAACAAGGGAAGTAACTCTTAATAGTATAAACTATGGACTAATATTTATCCCCCTTGACCATTATTTATGTTGTGCCACAAATTTCATTTTAGTGTTCCTCATATCAACGTGTAAGACAGCACAAATATTTCAAATGGTCTAGTGACCATGGCGCATTATTATTATTATTTTTTAATATGAATGGGTTCTTTATGTCAATGTCAATGTGATCACCAATGAACAATATCGTCCAGAGATTTGGCGATATTTGTATTTTTAACAAAATATAAGTGGTCCAGACATTATGTCGTATAGGGATACAAGCTTTAAGATGGCAAAGTTTACTCTCTGGTTTAATCTGGTTTTAAATGCTTGACCACCCATGATTGGCCAGTTGTATACTACTGTCGCTGAAATGGTTCATTGATCCATGAATTATATTGTAAAATCCACAAATCAATTTTATTGATCTTATTTTAATGGTAGCGCTGATTTTTAAACAGTAATATATTAGGCAAATGACCTGAGATTGTCTGCTTTTAATTGTAGACCGTATAAGGAAGGAAGGAGAAGAACTAGATTTAGAAGGTGATCGATTCAAAATAATAACAAACAACAATAAATATGGGTGCGGAACGATTTTTAAAAAAATGCTTTTCATTAAAGTCAGGAATAAGTATTGGTATGAAAAATGCATTGGAGAAAGAATGACATCAAAAAGTATTTATATTGTTATACTCACGTTACTAATTGCCAGAGGTGTTCAGGACCCAGACAGATTGACACAACATTCGATAGTATACACTGATTTAGAATAACAGTGGATTCTTTGAATCAGATTAAGTTAAGACGTATATTCAGCAACGATGCAATTACAAATATAAATTTTGCCATCAAATCAAATAGAACACCTTGTCTTCTGCCGTGCACGAGTGACGCCTTGGATACGGCTGTTAACTACAGTGAAACCTCTTTAGACCGAAATCCCGCGTGACCAAATCGAATTTTCGGTTTCCGGGGTTTTTCGGTTTACTGAGGTTTTTTCAGTTTTTTACTAAAAATTATATGATATCATGTGTCCTCTTTTATAATCGCGATTAGTGAAATCGTGATTTCATATCTATGTGTGTTCGTACGTTGTGTTTTATTCTATTATTTATGGCTGTAGTTCATTGGCAGGACACCTGCTCTAGTTACGTTTTGAGTTATGAGGTCCATTTTAATGCATATTGACATAAGGGATTGAACATAAATTTCGGTGTTCAGAGAAAAGGGACTGCGGTTTACTGAGTTTAAGTTTATTGTAACTGAAGAAGGAAATTCAGAACAAAAACCATAATTCAGTTTAAATGAGATTTCGCTTTGCTGAGGTTTCATTGTATAATGTAAAGGAGTCTGAACTATCACATTCCTGTATTTTTTTCTGTCAAGCAGAAAGACCAAAGTTGTTCCAAACTTCCAATAAACTACACGAACTTGAAAACTATCAAATATACCATCTTTTTAATATTTTAAGAAGATAAAATAATCTTTACAACACAAATACATGCTGCTTTCACCGACTACATTCATCACCGAACGTATTAATGATTTGAAAATATACTGCGATGCATTGATAGAACATCAAGTTGGACAAAGTTGTGAATTTATCTCTGTCGTCATGAATAACATCAAGAGGTTTTGATAGACAAATTGTATACGGTAGAATTTGGAAAAGTCGAAGCGTTGAGGACACAAATCTTTACTTCGAGTTTTCAGTAGTTTCGAGTTTTTTGAGGTCGCATACATGAAAATGCATTACACCGGTCACCTTGATCCCGAATTTGTCTGAATACAAAACCTAAACTCACACTGAATACCTTAAAATAAACAATTATACTTAGCATGTATATAGAGATACAAACACAAGGAATATGTCAAAATTTAGTTGATTCCAGCCTCACTTACAGGAAAGTTACTGTGATCACAATTTTGAAATTGGAGCCAGAGTTAAATTTTTTTGGCTGAGAGTTTCGCGATTTAGAGGACTGGATTGAGTGAGTCCTTCAAAAGATGCCGAGAATTCGACTAATTTATTTTTCAGTGATTGAAGTTTTACTCCGTTTGCTCAACTGCAATCAGATTTTGTCATGGTGGAAAACAAATTGAAACACCCACACACACACACACACAGACATACACACAGACATACACACACATACAGACATACACACACAGAGACATATACACACACAGACATACACACACAGACATACACTTACAGAGACATACACACACAGAGACATACACACACAGACATACACACAGAGACATACACACACAGACACACACACACACACATACACACACTTGACCTGCATGTACCCTTAATCAATCTCGTAAATAATGTATTAAGCCAATGACCGAAAATTTAGGTTTTAAAAGCTCAAACAAATTATTCAGACATCTAAAACAATCGCCTCGAGTGTTCGAGCTCGTCAAAAAGAGTAACGAAGGTAATTTTTCACAGTAACTTTTATGGATATGGGATTTAAAAAATCGAGAAAAACTTTTTCCCTAAGTTAATAATCAAGTTTTGTCATCAACAGCATCATCATCATCATCACCAATACCACCACCGCCATTACTCTCTTCATCATCACACCGGAAGTGCATAAATTAAAATTATTACTTTATTGGACCGATGTGCCTTCCTGCATGCCGTAAGAGGCGATTAATGGAAAAAAACCTGTTTTGCCATGATATTCATCCTCTGATGATATTCCACCAGAGAACATCTTGTACTTTCTAAACAAGTGATGCTTATACAGGAACTTTTTGACATTGTATTTGAAGGATTTTACCCTTGTTTTCTTTCATCTTGTTCTGTATTCCCTTTTTATGAGTTTTTGAAACATCTTTCCATTTATCTTGTTCTGTATTCCCTTTTTATGAGTTTTTGAAAAATCTTTCCCTTCATCTTGTTCTGTATTCCCTTTATATGAGTTTTTTTTAAACATCTTTCCGGTGATCTTTGGTCTCATGATGCATATTTACTTTTGGTCGGAGGGTTTGTTTTTCTGGGGAATTTGGCATTTGTTTTTTTGGATTTATCATTTTTTTTTCTCTACATACTGTAGATAACTTTTAATCATATTTGGGGGACGGGGTGTTCGAGTCTGTCTATATATTTATTTGTGTGTATTTCCTCAGACTTAGCAATCATGAAACTTGCAATATCTAGAAGTACCAATACACAGACATGCTCTGATGAATTT